>OY986440.1:15339878-15342378 GCA_963920525.1 Dichetophora obliterata | reverse complement strand
ATTGCTGATATAAAACTGAAATGCAGGGAGGCACTATTGAATGAAAAATATATGATATTTTGTTTGATTCGTCTTGAAGTCTCTTTTAATGCCTGCATTTGAGATCTTGCTATAAGGAAAACAGAAAACATAGCAAGCAAAGTGCAGTTTATTTTCTGCCCCCAACTCGGTTCATCCGTACATCTGGTTTATCATTAATGCACATTATTTTCGTCTTTTATCATTTCATTATATTTTGAAATTTGGTATTAATATAAAAAACAGAGAACCACATAAACAAAAATATAAATTAAACTTATTTAAATAATTAATATATACATAAAATACGTATACATAGAATTTGTATTTACATAAATGTCATTGAATTTCATTTACATTATTTTTCACAAGTTTGCGTCATTAATATTTTAATTATATTCTAGAAAAGATACTATAGGCGTATGGAAGCTAAAATAAAAAAAAAACAATTTTTGGTCGATGCAGTCCCAGTTATGATAAAATTATTATTAGGTAGCGTTGACAACTACTTATTTTCTCACGAGCTGTGACCATCGAATTTTACACAAAAGAAAACAATAAGGGTTCTCATCTAAGCATGTAGACATGTAAACATGTATAAGCATTTAAACTTTTCATGAGCGATAAAGTGTAAATAGCGTAAATATCGACAAAATGGCGGCTTCGGCTGCGACAACTTTATGACTTTTTTAAATTTTAAACCTTTTAAAAACCTTCATTAACATAGAAAAATAAATAAAACGTGTTCGAATTTACTTCAAATACTTTAAATATGTAATAATAGCGCCAAAGGCAACCCTCATTCACACACGTAGATTTACATGCTAGTTTACACTACAAAATAGGCTCGGAAACTATGTAAACTCACGCTCACACAAATTTTGACAGATAGCTTTAGCGCATGTAAGTTCACAAGGTTTACAATGTTTACGGGTCAGTTACATGCTTAGATGAGAACCCTTAATATAAAGTGCGTGTGTCACACACATTGGCAGCTTTCAGCGGAGTCAATAGTTGGCAACCGTTTTTTTTTTAATTTTAAATTTGAGTGAGAAACCTTTGCAATTAAATGATCCATTCACAACAGGTGACTCCTCTGAATGCGGCCAATGTGTGTGACACAAGTTCTCTATTTTGTTTTCTTTTGTTTGACATTCGATGGTTGAAACACGAAAAGTCACTCCTACCTATTACTTATTGTACCATGGTCTCAGAGAATATACTGGCGACATTTATAAAACTACAAATGTTTTTATGTTGGTCATGAAACTCAAACACACGCTCTTGGATATTGGCTACCAGGCGCTCAGCTTTTTTCGTTTGATATGATTTTGATAGAATTGCAGGTATTGTCGCTGTCATAGCAGAATAACCAGGTAGGGCCGGCTCGCATAGTGCCCTCACGCGTTTAGGGCCAAATAGACTACACAGACTGTTTGCGCAAACAAGACTTTTTTCTCGTCATAGCGACGACCATACACTACACAGAATTTCTTTGCGCAGACTTGATTTTTTAGTTAAAATTCTATTACATTCTAGTCTGCTTCCATTTTTATATATTTTCCTTCACTCTATAAAACTTTCAGGATTATGGCAAGTCGATGTGATTTAGCTACACACTATACAGACAATAAAATATTTTAATTTTTGCGCAGACATCTTCACAAACCTAAAATAGCCAAATACACTGTCGAACATTCTGTGTTGTCTATTTGGCCCTTTAATGAAGAGTGGAAAATGAAAAGGTTGAGTAGTTGTCAAAATGACGAAGTTCGTAAAAACGTCAAATGAAATAAAAATATTATGTTTTCAAATTGTACACAGTGCGGACAAGTGTGTTAAGTTTGTGTTAATTTTAATGAAAATATTATAAAAACAGTGTAAATAAAACTATAAAATGTCGAGGAAGTGTTCAATTTGTAAAAAAGCAAAAACACAAGTTTAACCAAAAATCAACTGCAAAACATGAACATAAAGAAGCACGAGATGAACAGCTGATTTTGACTTTTAGCTCGCTTTTCTCTGCTTTCTACTTCACTCCTCTCCGAGTTGGCCCTACCTGGTTATTCGGCCATGCTCGCTGTCCGTATTGATGACGAGAGTTACTCGCAAAATGACGATGACGATGACGCAAACCAAAGATTTACCCTCTATCAAAATCGTTGAACGCGCCTAAAGAAGTTTTCACTATTTGCAAAAAACTTAAATTTTCATATCAATAACCAGTTTCGGTTTCGGCCGAATATTATAAGTGGCCGAATATTCGGTTTAGATTTCGGCCAAAATTCCGGTTTCGGTCTATTTATATAGAATATTTTTCAATATTATATATTTCATTATTTCTGAGCCAAAATGCCAAAAAGTTCATGCAGCAACAGGTTGCAACAACAACAAGTTCCTCTTATTATGCAATGACTTGTCGATCATTACATATGATACATACAGTGTGCGACAAAACACATGCACGAACTTGAGCCCATCA
>OY986440.1:14958297-15339678 GCA_963920525.1 Dichetophora obliterata | reverse complement strand
ACTAAACTAAACTAAACTAAACTAAACTAAACTAAACTAAACTAAACTAAACTAAACTAAACTAAACTAAACTAAACTAAACTAAACTAAACTAAACTAAACTAAACTAAACTAAACTAAACTAAACTAAACTAAACTAAACTAAACTAAACTAAACTAAACTAAACTAAACTAAACTAAACTAAACTAAACTAAACTAAACTAAACTAAACTAAACTAAACTAAACTAAACTAAACTAAACTAAACTAAACTAAACTAAACTAAACTAAACTAAACTAAACTAAACTAAACTAAACTAAACTAAACTAAACTAAACTAAACTAAACTAAACTAAACTAAACTAAACTAAACTAAACTAAACTAAACTAAACTAAACTAAACTAAACTAAACTAAACTAAACTAAACTAAACTAAACTAAACTAAACTAAACTAAACTAAACTAAACTAAACTAAACTAAACTAAACTAAACTAAACTAAACTAAACTAAACTAAACTAAACTAAACTAAACTAAACTAAACTAAACTAAACTAAACTAAACTAAACTAAACTAAACTAAACTAAACTAAACTAAACTAAACTAAACTAAACTAAACTAAACTAAACTAAACTAAACTAAACTAAACTAAACTAAACTAAACTAAACTAAACTAAACTAAACTAAACTAAACTAAACTAAACTAAACTAAACTAAACTAAACTAAACTAAACTAAACTAAACTAAACTAAACTAAACTAAACTAAACTAAACTAAACTAAACTAAACTAAACTAAACTAAACTAAACTAAACTAAACTAAACTAAACTAAACTAAACTAAACTAAACTAAACTAAACTAAACTAAACTAAACTAAACTAAACTAAACTAAACTAAACTAAACTAAACTAAACTAAACTAAACTAAACTAAACTAAACTAAACTAAACTAAACTAAACTAAACTAAACTAAACTAAACTAAACTAAACTAAACTAAACTAAACTAAACTAAACTAAACTAAACTAAACTAAACTAAACTAAACTAAACTAAACTAAACTAAACTAAACTAAACTAAACTAAACTAAACTAAACTAAACTAAACTAAACTAAACTAAACTAAACTAAACTAAACTAAACTAAACTAAACTAAACTAAACTAAACTAAACTAAACTAAACTAAACTAAACTAAACTAAACTAAACTAAACTAAACTAAACTAAACTAAACTAAACTAAACTAAACTAAACTAAACTAAACTAAACTAAACTAAACTAAACTAAACTAAACTAAACTAAACTAAACTAAACTAAACTAAACTAAACTAAACTAAACTAAACTAAACTAAACTAAGCTAAACTAAACTAAACTAAACTAAACTAAACTAAACTAAACTAAACTAAACTAAGCTAAGCTAAACTAAACTACACTATAAGCTAAGCTAAACTAAACTACACTAAACTAATCTAAACTAAACTAAACTAAACTAAACTGAACTAAACTAAACTAAACTAAACTAAACTAAACTAACCTAAACTAAACCAAACTAAAACTAAAACTAAAACTAAAACTAAAACTAAAACTAAAACTACAACTACAACTAAAACTAAAACTAAAACTAAAACGAAAACTAAAACTATAACTAAAACTAAAACTAAAACTAAAACAAAACTTAAATACACTAAACTAAACTAAACTAAACTTAACTTAACTAAACTAAACTAAACTAAACTAAATCAAACTAAACTAAACTAAACTAAACTAAACTAAACTAAACTAAACTAAACTTAACTAAACTAAACTAAACTAAACTAATAAACTAAACTAAACTAAACTAAACTAAAATAAACTAAACTAAACTAAACTAAACTAAACTAAACTAAACTAAACTAAATTAAACTAAACTAAACTAAATCAAACTAAACTAAACCAAACTAAACTAAACTAAACTAAACTAACCTAAACTAAACCAAACTAAAACTAAAACTAAAACTAAAACTAAAACTAAAACTAAAACTAAAACTGAAACTAAAACTAAAACTAAAACTAAAACTAAAACTAAAACTAAAACTAAAACTAAAACTAAAACTAAAACTAAAACTAAAACTAAAACTAAAACTAAAACTAAAACTAAAACTAAAACTAAAACTAAAACTAAAACTAAAACTAAAACTTAATCTAAAACTAAAACTAAAACTAAAACTAAAACTAAAACTAAAACTAAAACCAAAACTAAAACTAAAACTAAAACTAAAACTAAAACTTAAACTAAAACTAAAACTAAAACTAAAACTAAAACTACAACTACAACTAAAACTAAAACTACAACTAAAACTAAAACTAAAACTAAAACTAAAACTAAAACTAAAACTAAAACTAAAACTAAAACTAAAACGAAAACTAAAACTATAACTAAAACTAAAACAAAACTAAAGTAAACTAAACTAAACTAAACTAAACTTAACTTATCTAAACTAAACTAAACTAAACTAAACTAAACTAAACTAAACTAAACTAAATCAAACTAAACTAAACTAAACTAAACTAAACTAAACTAAAATAAACTAAACTAAACTAAACTAAACTAAACTAAACTAAACTAAACTAAACTAAACTAAACTAAACTAAACTAAACTAAACTAAACTAAACTAAACTAAACTAAACTAAACTAAACTAAACTAAACTAAACTAAACTAAACTAAACTAAACTAAACTAAACTAAACTAAACTAAACTAAACTAAACTAAACTAAACTAAACTAAACTAAACTAAACTAAACTAAACTAAACTAAACTAAACTAAACTAAACTAAACTAAACTAAACTAAACTAAACTAAACTAAACTAAACTAAACTAAACTAAACTAAACTAAACTAAACTAAACTAAACTAAACTAAACTAAACTAAACTAAACTAAACTAAACTAAACTAAACTAAACTAAACTAAACTAAACTAAACTAAACTAAACTAAACTAAACTAAACTAAACTAAACTAAACTAAACTAAACTAAACTAAACTAAACTAAACTAAACTAAACTAAACTAAACTAAACTAAACTAAACTAAACTAAACTAAACTAAACTAAACTAAACTAAACTAAACTAAACTAAACTAAACTAAACTAAACTAAACTAAACTAAACTAAACTAAACTAAACTAAACTAAACTAAGCTAAACTAAACTAAACTAAACTAAACTAAACTAAACTAAACTAAACAAATTCATGTAAGAATAGTGGAAAAAAAATTTTTACAGCTTAGTGGAACATTTTTTTTTTGCACTAAATAAATAGTGCAAAAAGAATACTTGCACTAATAGTGATACAGCACAGAAAGTTATCACTCAATTGAAAGAAAACGGGAACAGTTTACTTGTAGTATTGAGTATTTAAATATTACACAGAAATTTGTATGTTTCTATGCTATTCTCAATAAAATATAAAATTATTAAGCAAAACAAGAAAAATAAGCTATGCTAACAATTATTTGCTGTAAGCAATTTAACTTTCATGAAACAATTATTTCAAATAACACCAATTTTATATAAACTGTCTATTTAATCCTAGCTTGGTGATGCTCATTCAGAGCTGTTGTTGTTTTCTTCGTAAACATATATGACCAGAAGCTCGAAATTTTTCTTAATTATAGATTTTTTTTAATTCGAGTCTAACTGAAATAGTTTTAAAACCAGTCATATTTGAAAGTTGAGTGGAAAAACTTTCAATTGCAGCTTTCATTTAGTGGCTGTTTAAATTTTGCACTATTTGAGTGTAGTGGAGATTTAGTAACTACCACTCAATTTAGTTATAGTGCAACAATATAACACTACCACTAAAATCCCTAGTGATAGTGAAGCATCGCTATCACTAAGCTGGTAAAAAAATAGAATTTCTTTCAATATATTTTAGTGCTAGTGAAAGGCTGAGTGCACTCAACATTTAGTGCACTACGCCCAACTCTGATAAATATACTGATATCTGACAAATTTGTTGACATAATTATTTTTTTCGATAATTAAAAAAATGTTATGCATTTTAATTTCTTTCAAGAACTTTTAGAAAAAAGAAGATTGAATGAAGTTTAAGGTGAAGGTATCAAAAGTAAAAACTTTGAATTTCGAAATGCATCAATATGGATCGCGATCCAAATATCACAATAAATATTGAACGTGTGCAGGTGCCTTGTTAGAGGTTATAAATCTCTATATATACAACAAACTATTGTTGTTCGGCCTTTCTCTGAGCTATTTTATAAATCATTGATTTAATTCCCAGTGTATTTTTATAACAAAAATAGTTACCAGTGGAGCCATACAGCTCGATTCTAAATAATGTTTTCCGGAGAATCGGGTTGAAAACGAGTTTTCATTTTTAAGATGAAGTTGAAGAACATTTTAAAAATTTTTAATGCAATTTTGTTCATCAACCGTCAATATTCATGAGTGCAAACTAAAAAATGTTATTGCTTTTTCTGCTATCTTAAAAATGAAAACTCCCTTTTTCGATCTCCCTGGAAAAATTATTCAGAATAGGGCTGATAAGGTTTATGTTAACACGGAACAGCCGATACATGTAGTCACATCCGGTGGGGGGCGCTTGAAACGCTCCAAGCAGACATAAAAGGTTTGTTTCCGTAGTGGATTCAAGTAACTTGAAGTTGCTTAAAAGCGTTATTTTACAAAGTTTTTAATCTACAAATAAAACAATTTATTATGAAAAAAATATGAAATTATTTTTAATAAAATTTTTTTAATTTTCAGCAGTTTTATGTGACACTAGTATAAAAGCCTGTCCTATGACAGGTCCTCCGCACACTTCCTTTTTGAAGCCTTTTGCCGGAAGCACTTTTTTCTCTTTTATGATTTTTTATACACTTGATTTTTGCAGAATGCAAATTGCACCACTTTAAATAACACTTTACGTATTGAATCAGTGTTGAAAGATTACTTCAAGTGTAAAAGTGCAAGAAGTCGAGTTTGGTAAAAATCATATTCATACAACACAGCAACTCAAGTGTCGTTTTGCGGCTGATACAATTATATTTTTTGGTACAATCGACTCAAATCAACTCGAAAGAATTTCATTAAATTCGTCATAACTTTTTTATATAAGGATGAAAAAAGGTAGATCAAAAACATACTATTGTGAAAACCCAATATTGTTACTGATAAGTGTCAAATATATTTTCTGTGCATACTTTCAGGCTGAAAATTTTTGAGAACAGTGTGTTTTGTAATATTACTTTACTTTCAAAAAATATTACAATTAGAGAAATACTGTGTGCGGAGCAGCATGCTTGCCTTTTATGTATTAAGTTTTGCATACTTTCACGCTAACAGTTTGAGATATTTTGGACACGGAGCAGGGTGCTTGCTATTTATATATTAAGATAACAGGTCTGTTTCCGTACTCGATTCAAGTAAGTTGTGTTGCTTGAAAGCGTTATTTTACAAATTTTTGAATATTTTACAATAACTTGAATTGAGTACGGGAGCAGACCTATTGTATTTTTTTACAATAAATTCTTTTTATTTACACTTTTTTAAATGCCAGACATAGGAGCTGGAGTGGCGACATATTTGAGAAATTAAGGGGGAAATACCCTTTTACGAAATTAAAAGTTTCCATAAAACGTAAAATGTTATATTTTCGA
Source organism: Dichetophora obliterata (assembly GCA_963920525.1). Taxonomy (NCBI): domain Eukaryota; kingdom Metazoa; phylum Arthropoda; class Insecta; order Diptera; family Sciomyzidae; genus Dichetophora; species Dichetophora obliterata. The sequence continues at coordinate 15,334,047 of OY986440.1, read as the reverse complement.
AATTAATGCTTAGATGTTTAAGATTGATAGCTCTTTCCAGATGTTTAAGATTGATAGGTAACAGCATCACCCTTGATACCCATAATTATTAGTTTTGTAGGAAAAAAGTTTTCTGGAAGGAAAAGAGTTTTCAGGCCAATTTTTAAAACTTTGGACCCCTATAATTTCTAAACAACTTGAGAGCGACCTGCAATTTTTCCGGATTTAGACGTAAAAGATCTTAATGCATCTTATAGCCCGTCCATGTTGGGGAAAAAAGCAGCTTTTTGTAAAACGCAACTAAACGCAACATAAAAGCAGCTTTTTTCCATACAAATAAAACTAGAAAAAAGCAATTTAAAGCAACTTAATGCAACTTTTATTCTGCATTTTTGTATGTGTCACCCTATGTTTCGTCGATACTTCTGAAATTCGAAGTTAATTTTTTGTCACATGTCAATAACAAATGTAATCAACAAAGTCAATAAGTAAAGGATTGTAAGTATTTCTATATATTTAGTTATAATATAGCTATAACAGTCATTTACATCTCTTTTTTTCAAGAAAGTATCAAAGGAAAAGCGATTAGCCTGGACTGCTGTAGCACAGAAATGTCAAAATAAAAGCTAAAGCTGCATTATAACCAGCATGAACGCAGTACGAAAAAGCATGTTCGCATATGCAAAAAGCAGTTTATTTTATGAGCATGCACATTATATTATTTAAAAAAAGTGTAAAAATTGAGTTTTCACTATTCTTCAATTGTTCCTACAAAACATTACTGTCATTTATACAAATCACTTTTATAATCAAACACTTTTTTAAAGATTCGATTGAAATAAAATTGGAACATTTGACAGCTTACGATTTGGAACGAACGAATCGAACAGAAATCGATGCAGATTATTACACAAACAGTGTAGGTGAGATTTATGTCAGAGTGACGTCAAATCGGTAGCATGGATCGGTAACTGTGAGCATTATGAGTTACAAGAACGAGCTAGAGGAAACCGGTTTGATAAACGGCAGCGAACATACCGGTTGGCCTGTTTGGAAAATTTTGTTCACAAGTTTGACGTTCACCTTGTTTTCTTATATCATGGTTTATGAGCAAAGTATTTTTTGCTGCGCTACTCATATCTGTTCACATTTAAAATTTTCATCGAGTCGATGGTTAAAAACGCAGAAAAATCAAAAAGTTTTGATTCTTATCCAGCGGTTTTACAAACTGTTTGTCCAATTGCCGTCAAATGCTAATATAATTCTATTTGTTAATTGTTTGATGGGCCATTAACCCTGTTCTCACTCGCCTTTAAAAGGCAGAGTAATGGCGTTATTTTGACACTATGCATCTGTCAGGTGTTCTTACTACCGACTTTTTTAAGACCGCCTTATTTTGAATTCCAAGAACAGTCAATAAAATGTGCTGTTAAATTTCGGAAAATTCATTACTTCGTAAGTCTTAAATTAAACAGTAACGCAAAAAATTAGAAATGAGTAAGAGTGAAAACCCAACCAATGCAAATCAAAATTTATTTGCGCTGAAACAGAAGAGAACCAAGAGGAAAATGACAAACAATTAAACTTCAAAGTAACAGACGTCAAAATGAATAGCAAAATTTTTAAAATTTTTGAAAATGCTGCCTTACGTAACTTGTCACCTTCCCACTTCCCACCTTACCTGTATCAGCGATGTGCGGCGTAGAGAACATGATGTCGACAATACTATTGTCGACGGTGTCGACAATGTCGTGTAGACAATTACTTTTAACGACGTGTAGATAATTAATGTAAGAGGCTGCATGTTTATTGTGATTTTTAATTAAATTGAGTCCAAGTACGGAGCATTCCTTATTTTTACGCCTTCTGGGCATGGTTTTTGTTTGTTTAATTGTAAAATTTGTTAGTTTGTGTTAATTAAACGAATTTTCAAAAGAATTTAGGAATCAGCATAATCTAAATAGAACTTGCATTTTCGCAGTGTTGCATTTTGTTGATATTGTTTACACAATTCTCGACATTGTCTACATTGTCGACACTTTCTACATTATCGACACCAAAATGTCGACAATTAAAGACGACGCGTCGAGGAACATCACTGACCTGTATACGTCAAAATTAATCCGATGCTGCGCCTAACAAAAGGCGCGTGAGAACAGCCTCATTAATGTGAACGACGCTTCTTCTTCGCTTAGACGGTCTAAGCGTACGATAAAAAACGCCGAGACTGCGGCTTTTTCTAAACAGAAGGTTTGTTCGCGTAGTCGAATGCAAACGAAATATTTCAAAAGTTTTTACTATAAAGTGCCTGAAAAGCGCTCGTTTACTGAGAGAATTAGGTAATAGAGAGGAAATCACATTTTCTCTCCGTTCAAGTTTCTTAAAGTTTTTACAAGAAGAATTTCATCTTGTAAAAAGATGAAAACTGTTAAATGGTAGCTGTGTGTGTAGCAGCTAAGTTTTTTTAGATTTTCTTAGACGTATTTGACATTTTTCATTATTTTACCAGAAAGCGTTCGTTTAATTTTATTTCTTTTGACGTTTTTAATTTTTTTTACCAGAAAAGTACGCGAACAGACCTAGTGTGTGAATAGCGGTGTTCACGTGGTCCTACAAGTTGTCACGCCTGGAGTGATGGACATGAATTTGAAACATTTCAAAATCAAAAAAAATCATAAAAATCAAAAATTTTTGATTTTCGTCCCACAAGTCGGTCCGACTGTCTCATTTGCTTGCGAATGATCGTTCATGTCATCGAGCATGTCCGAATCAGCGTACATGTACGTTCGTCTGAAACCCCCTATTGAACACAGCCATGAACGTAGTGAAGAATTTGTGTACAGAAAATACAGCTTTATTAGAATTTTGCAACATAACAAAAAATTTTGTAAATGCTGATTAAATTAAGTTCAGTTATTGCATTTCAATTGGTTCTAGATCATTGTTATTGTTGAATTGCAAAAATTTTTTCTCTAATAAGTTTGTTTCCTTCATAGGCCACGAAAAATATACCTACTTTTCACGTTCTAAAGTTGAAGTTTTATTAGCAAAGTAAAAGAAGTAAGTAAAGCAGTATTTCTAATTAACTTTATTCAATAAAAAATCACCGGTAGTGAGTGTCAGCTGCTTACTTTTAAATAAGCCTGGCAGGATTTTAGAAAAGATAAATTCTTAGAATTTGTCTAAAATACTGGATGGAAACCCGTTCTTCGCAATCGATATTTTTTACTGAATATACAAGTGAATTTTTATAATACTAAATCTTGGAGCGAGTCAATGGAATGCTTCAGTAATTCAGCAATTAACTTTTTATAAATTCTCAAACATTTTAATCAGACTGCGTTCATAACAATAAATAGCATCGGGACTAAAATTTTTTTTTTTAGATTTTGTAATGTGTTTATTTATATTACTGCTAAGTAACGGATTTTTTGGTATTTGATCCATCTTAGCTTAAGTTTCTTCTATGTCCCGTGTTAGCTGATGATAAAATATTTAATACTGATGTAATAAATTGATTTTGTCGGCTGAAGTATAGCCGTAAGAATTTTCAGACAAATTTGCAGACCGGTAGTTCAATTTCATTGTCAATTCTGTAGTTCATTGTATTTTACCGGGTTCGTTTGTAAACAACAGTAGATCGGTTCTGTAACTATTGCGACAGAAAGTGACTTCACGGTGTTGCATTGCAAAATACAAATTTTTGCGAAAACTAGTGTTTCTGTAACTGATAAGCGAGTAAATAGTGGCCCGTGCTGAAAAAGTTACGAAAGCGAGTGGGAACACATGAAAGTAAAACAAATGGCATTTTAAAAAGATAATTTTGTTAAGCTTAAACATTCTAGACAAAAAAAATTACTTATTCTATAACAATATCTCTTAAAATTTTAGTGATGGATGACTTAGATGAGGAATTATCTAAACTAAAGATACTTAAAAGTCGCCCCCTTTCACCACATTACTATGGAGGTTCCTCAACATATTGTGCTGGTGACACTCTCATACCCGAGGGCAAGGTGGCTTCCTTGGCGAATAATTTTCAGCAATCAACATATATTTCCATTCCAAAGAATGCGTCTATTAATGGTCAATCCAAGCAAATCTCACCCAGCGGAATCAGTCCCAAAAAGGTCGGCCCAATTGTGCCACCAAAGCCACAAAAACATTTTAAATTACCAGAGGTCTTTATTTTTTTTTTTGAGTTATTTATTTATTGTGTTTATTTTTTTAACTGCTTATGAACTTTAAGTTTTTTTGTTGTGCTTATGCTATTGGGTGCTACTACTTCTATTATTATTATTTGTTTTTCTAAAATTTTTCTGTGCTATAATTTTAAAATAACATTAGGTTCCACAAAGTATGCTGGTAAAACAGGTTTGTGAACCTCTTTATTCCAAACGTTTGCAGAGTAATGGTGCACGTAATGATATCAGCGTACAATTTGAGCCTTCGATTGGTTCTCGTCCACCGATTTTAAATCGTAAACAGCCAACTTACGCCACACAGAGCAGCTTATACAACAAAATGAGCAAAGTATCCTTGGATAATCCCGCGATACTTGAGCAGCAGCTTGAAGCTTTGGCCCATCACAAAATGCAAATGGAGAAGAAGGGTTTGTTGCAACATCAGGGACAAAAATCGACTTCTTTTGGTGATATTGCTAGCAACGTCAACGTTCCGAAGCTATCAACAGCTTCATATCACAATGATATTCTTAAGTGTCAACCGCTTTTAAGTGTCAACCATGGAAAAGACTCTGATGGAGAATTATCAAATAACATATACTCCAACGTAATAACTTCACCGAATCCGCCCTCAAAAATTAGCTCTGATTCTGATATTAAGTCTGTGAATGTTTATAGTAACATAACGCTTAATGACAATCATGGTTTTGGGAATAGCTCCACTGATGTAGGCAGAGTTGGATCTGGTGCTTATCACAATCTGCTTTACGAAAATGATGCGGTTCTGGGTATGTACGTCATTGAGAATTAGTGTTCAGTTTTAAGCGTAGCGAATAATATACAGTACTAATTTGTTAATAGCTTGATTTCAAAAAATACCAAAAAGATTTTTGAAAACTATGTTAAGCTTTTTGCTAAAAATCGTATACTTTTTATTTGAGCATTCTATTATTTTGAACACAACGTAATTATTATGTATTTATGCATAAAATACCAGTCGTTTATGAAGAAAATATTGTTTATTTACTTTGAAATAAGATTTACCACCACCGCCACCAGCTGTGTTCAGTGCTGCAACCCATGAATCCACACAGTATTTGAAAAATCAAAATGATGATGAAATTCCGCCACCACCGAGTCCTGTGAGCTCCTCTTACAGTGAACTTAGACGTGCAACAGATACATTTTCTAAAAATCCAGCACCAATAACAAACCATCAGCAACCAAACCATGTTTCAAGCATCCGTTCAGATGCTGAAGTACAAGCTAGCAATTTGTATTATCCACAGTATGTAGAAAACTCAAATACTGGAAAATCTGGTCAACTTGGTCAACAAAACTATATGAATATGACTTACAATAATGAATATGGCAGTTATAACGATAGTCCTAGCTTACAGGTAATTTATAGTGAGGCAAGAGAAGAAAACCATAACTAATCAATAAATAACATATTAATGTTTTTGTATTTTATAACGGATTTCTGTTTTGAATAAACTAAAAATAATCGCACACAATTATCAAACACATAACACACTTAAAAACCTTTAAATACAGAGTATCAGCCAAGGTTCTTCGGACTATTACGGTTATGGAAGCTTTTCGCAGGTACTTAAATTGTAAAATGTTTGAATTAGACTCAAATAATTTTTTTTTTATATAATAGGTAAATAAATAATAGTAACTTTCATTTACAAAAGTTTATAATCTTATATTATTTATTCCGCAATACCGACATTTTTGTTTATTTGGCTTACGCGACGGAAGCAAAGCGGGTTCTTCGAAATTAAAGTTTAATTTTAATTTTTGGATTTTTATTAATATTTATACGAGAAAAATATTTAGGTGTTTTATCTGAAAATAGATTTATTGACAAAATCGTCATTTATAAAAAGTTAAAAAGTTATTTAACTTTGGTATTTTTAACTTATCTATTCCATTTTACTTACTTTCATTTCTTATATATAACTCAACTTGTGTGTTGAGTTAACTCTGGATCGTTAATACGATTTCAAAACACTTCGCGAAATTTAATATAATTTTTTTGATAACTGTTTCTGAAAATTTATTTCATGCAAAATCAATAAAACGACCCATTATAAGGGAAGTTCTGAATCGGTTGTATTGTGGTCGGCCTTACCTCGGTTCTCATCCATGACTATCGGTGAAAGGGCAATAACAACATAAATTCTAGTTCTTGTTATGATACAGCAATTAAAGTAACATAAACGTATCATTGGTTATAGGTTAACAAGAAATAAGTATTATTTTAGCCCTAGGATGCTACACTGAGGTTTTCCTAATTCCATAAAGTTTTTTTTTGCCGTTGGCATTTCGACTGTTGTTGTGGTCGTGGTTCCCCCTCCTAATGCATATACATTAGGATGGGAACTGTCTAAAAAAGTTGGGTTTATGGAAAGCCTTTATTTCTATTTTGAAAATGTCACAGTAAATATTATAAAAAGAAAATATTATAAATTAGTGTGAAGGAAACCCAATATTTTTAGACACGATTCAATACGTTTGTATAATGATATAGATTTTGTGATATAACATTTCATTTTGAATGAGAAACAGTGTAGTGTTCATGCCACAATCGAATAGTATAGTGTTCTAGGGTCATACTTAACTCTGGACATGATTAATAATTAAATTTTTTAAATATCGGCAATTTTTGCATAACATAAAGGTCATTTATCTAAATTTTTAAACTCATAACATCAATTCCTGTTATAAGAACACTATCGACTTGATTTCTTCCCACAAGCCTTAACTACTTATTTTTCGTTAATAAATGCAGGGTTCCTCTACATATGAATCCATTTACGAACCGATAAATCCTCCGAGTCAGCTTTCAGCGCGGTCAAATTATGTGTTGTATGTCCAGTATATCAATGGCGCCCGAGCTGCTGAACATAGCAATGCTGGCAGTAGTGGAAACATTTCATCACTGACAGCTACAAATAGTACAGAGAAACCAAATTCATCCATACAGGTAGTTTCTTCTGGAAGTAGTCGCATGGCCGACAACCAACATAATCCCAAAGAAGCCGAAGTAGAGGCTTTAACAGATTTTCTAGTACACTCAATGGATCCGACTAATGATGCCGACAGCTATGGTAAATCAAACTCTTTATTCGAAATAATATTGTATAATGTTTATTCGAAATAATATAAGGCTTTTTTTTTAATTCAATTAAATTCTAGGCGTTTGTGTTAAATGCAATGATCGTGTAGTTGGGGAAAATTCTGGATGCACAGCAATGGATCAAGTTTATCATATATCTTGCTTTACATGTTCTCAGTGTCAAATTAATTTACAAGGAAAACCGTTCTATGCCCTCGAGGGCAATCCGTATTGTGAATTCGACTATCTACAAACTCTGGAAAAATGCTCGGTTTGCATGAAACCGATTTTGGAGCGAATACTTAGAGCTACTGGCAAACCATATCATCCACAGTGTTTTACTTGCGTGGTATGTGGAAATAGTTTAGATGGCATACCGTTTACCGTTGATGCAACCAACCAGAATTATTGCATTGCAGATTTTCACAAGTAATAATTTTTATTTTCTCTTCATTTTTATTTAATTAACTTTTTATAAAAAGAAAATTTGCGCCACGCTGCTGTGTTTGTAAGCAGCCAATTATGCCAGAACAAGGGCAAGAAGAAACTGTAAGAGTAGTTGCTCTGGATCGTAGTTTTCATTTCGAGTGCTATAAATGCGAGGTAATTTTTCATTGTTTTCTAAAAAGTAGCTAAAATTTTTTTTCATAAATCAAATATATTCTGTTCATGCTTATGCTAATAACTTGCTGGACTTTTAGAAAACTTGACCTACATACTTAACTATGACTTAAACTTGTTGAATAACTGTGCTGTTACTGACATGCTCTGCCCTAAAAACTAGTGTACTACCCATTTCAAGAAATAACTTTTGCTTCATTGACATCCCTCCCATGTTCGCTGGAGCGGAGCATATTAAATTCGTGGACAAAGTGAAAAACTTAGGATTTATAGTAAATTCTAAACTGACTTGTAAGGACCATGTTAACATCACAATAGGTAGAATATATGGGACATTACGTTACTTACGCACTTCTTTGGACTCCACGCCTCATCCACGCAGACTATTTATACCAATTAATCATGCCGCATATAACATTTTTTGATGTAGTTTATAGTCAGCTTGACTCACAGTCACATCATAAACTTTTGGTATCATTCAATAGATTTGCAAGTAAAGGCATTCTTGGCTGTAGTTTATCTGAGTATTTAAACATTCGAAACATTTTATTTTTACCCAAGCTAATGTACTCACAAAGCCCTGAACAAGGTTCATTTGTAAGGTTGGTGCACTTGAGAGAAATGCGCCCTTTTTCGTCTCTGCTTGAACTCTCAACTGCGCCTTTTCTTTGTAATATGAATAAATTTTCTTGATTTCTTTTCATCCATTCTGATAGTTCGACCGAGCTCGCTCTCAAGTGCTACAACCTTGTAAATGAGCCTTGGCACTGAATATCGTTAAGTAAAATTGCATTTTTTTTCAATCACAACGGTCAACGAACTTTGTTGTTCCTAGGGTAAGCTATTTAAACAATAGTAGATTATTTATTGTCAGCGCACCATTAGAATGTGAAATTCATTGCCTAAGTCTTTTAAAACAAATCTATTATTCCATTATTTCCCATTACTTCATCTATTTGTTCCGCTATATACCGGAAATCTCTACTCTATTTCAGTTATCTTTACAAAATATATTAATTAATTTTTTAAAATGACTAGTTTTTAGTGAGCGTTTGAAATAAATAAAAATTCAAACTTGTGAGTTTTCAGTTTTTTACCTATTTTTAGTTTTTGCCGACGTTTCGGAGTTTTTTGACTCCTGGAGGGCAGGCTACTTTGCTAACTAGCGTTACATTTTTCTTAAAATTAACACATGTATTAACATTAACATAGAAAAAACATTTTCCCTAACACTAATGAAAATAGATGAGAAGAAACAATTTTTTAACAATGTAAAACAAAGAACATTTTAACGACAAATACAATTAAAGTTTTATAAGAATTTTGTAATATTGGTAAAATTTGTTTTACATTGCTAAAAAATGTTTTTTTTCTGATCTATGTTCATTGGTGTTTGTTAGGGAAAATGTTTTGTATGTTGAAACTAGCCTTTTTTTAAAAATTAATTAACATAAATGAAAAGTAAACATAAAAACTAAATTAAAACTATTTAAATTAAAATTTTAAGTTGCTTAATAATAATGTAAACTTATTTAGTAGTATTTGTAGTATTTGCTTATTTATGTATTATCTTATCAATTGTTAATTTTTCATATCGTTTGTTAAAAAATACTCTTCATATAACATAACTCACACCAATGTTACTTTTAAGTTTAATATTTTATTTCAATTTATTTAAACTATGTTTATCTCTATGTAGTACTAAAAATGACTTTGTCTTATTTTACACCAATACATTTTTTTAATAATAATAGTTCACGGACTTTATGAGTATTTAAATAGACGCTATTTTTATGAAATCGTTAATTCAATTTAAAATAGCAAGCCATCGTTAAATTTGTCTTTTTAGGATTGTGGCTTGTTGCTTTCATCAGAAGCTGAAGGACGTGGATGCTATCCATTAGATGATCATGTTCTTTGCAAAAGCTGTAATGCTAAACGGGTGCAGATGTTGACAAATCGCATGACAACGGAGTTATAAAAACATTATCTGAAAAGACAAAGAAAGATCTATAAAAATTTAATTCCAAATCCTAGTATGTGTAATTTAATATTAGTATACCAAATTACTAATATAAGTATATTATCATTATATATATATGAATAAAACAAAACATTTTACTACCGAAACGCTTTCAAAAGTTGAGCAATAAAACGATACTGTGCATTTTTTTGTAAATAAATTTTGTTGTTTTTTTTTTAAGTAAAGGATGAAACAAACAAAATATTAAAATAAATTCCTAAACATTAGCCTCAATATATTGATGAATTGAATTCTTAATTGAAATTAGCACATCAGTCTCAATATAATGATGCATTTATGTATTTATAACTGTATTGTATTGCATTATATTATTTTATAAGGTCCTGATATAATTTTTGTTGTACCCCCTAAAAACAAAAGTGAGTTGAAAGAGGCACATTTGTAAACAAATAATAGTACATACAGTTATATTTTAAAAGTGGTCGTTTTCGAACGATCACGCCTTTCAGCTTTTCTAGCAGGTATTACTATCCAAATTTCTTACTATATATATTCTTTGTGCAGCAGCGCAACTATGTAAAAAAAGGGTACAGCTTACTATTGTTATATTTAACGTCCGTGGTCTCCGTGCTTTCCGCAAGGAGAAGAGAGACCAAAGACGGGGAGCTAAAGAAAAGACTTTGTTGTGTAATTATACTAGCGTTAGCTAGAGTCTTTTATTGTATTTTTAGGTTCTTTACTTAATAAGGCCCGCTGTCTAGGCGAGGCTGCGACCTTAGGAAGTTGATTCTAAATTAGCTCTGCTAGTTTCTGGTCGACCGCGGGGTTAATAAAGGAAAGTCCTCACTTTCCAATGATGGCCAAAATTTCCAACCATTCCAATAATTTCCAATAAGTGGAAATTATTGCCAATACATAGTTTGAGAAAATGCCTAGTCAATATGTAAATTTAAATGACTTTTTTTTTTACTTTCCCCTTAGCGGTACGTGATCACGCACACTTTGTATGCTACGCAGTTGCTGGCAATGCACTATGCAAACAGCGCTGCAGCTAGGGTAGGTAAATGAACGGCTTTATGCTGACCGTGCAAGCTGATGCCGATGCACCCAACAGTGCCTTGCTTTACTTTTGCTACCGCCGACGTTATAGTCGGAAACACTTGACAACTAAAAGCAAAGGTTCTTAGGAATTTGTGTGAGGTCTGGGTGTACAAAGTGTACAGAGGAATGTTGTGGGATACAACATCCCTCCCCCCTTATAAAAGAAAATTTTTCTAGGAAAAATTTTCTGCAGGTCGGGTCGATGGTCAGAAACTAGCGTAGCTTTAACATACATGATGTCTGTAAAGCTGAATATTTATATATATACATAATTTTAATATTTAAAATTTACTTTGATTATTTAATTGTAAGAGAACTGATATTTATTATATACATTTATATTTTTGTGTACAATATGTTTTTAATACTGCTATATAATTTTAATAACACTATATAGCCGCGTTTTATTTGTTGTTTTTTTTTATTCTAATGATTTTAAAGTATAAAGGTTTCTAATTACATATTAAGATATATTTAAGTGTTAATTATTTTAAATAAGGTATTTGTATGTAGGTAGTTTAAAATAAGTAGGAATTGAATTATATTTTTAATTCGTTAGTTAGAATAATTTAAGTATAATGTTTTGTTTTTTTTTTTCGAATTTATATGTAAAAAGTGTAAGTTTTTATGCAGTGATATTTAATGTATATAAATAAATTTAATTTTAATTTAAGTTGAAAGTTTTTTTTTAAATTTTTCTTGTTTTACATTTACCAAAAATTCTTTGAAAGTTTTTTATTTCTTAATTTCTCAATTATTGAGTCTTTTAATGTTTTTCTGAAGTTTGTCTTTCTTTTTTTTTTTCATCAACCAAATGTTACATTTGAAAGTTCTTGCGTTTTTGTAAAATTTTAGCTCGAATGCAGAGGCTTTTTATGATACTTATTATGTGAAAGTAAAATATATTTGTTTTCTTTGTTTTTTTTTTCTTTTTTTTTTTTGAAGGTATCGTATCGGTCCGATATTTAATGACAACCCATGTTGTTTGTCAATGATATCTGGTGTTATCAAGAAATTTCTTTTATTTTAATTTGACGAACGAGCTAGAAAAAGTGTTCGGAAACTATTAACCTGGAAATCAACCTGAAAGATAAATTTCTCCTGATGATTTGAGAATAGAACTCAATTTCCCTTAAAAATAGAACACATTTTTTGTATAAAAAAAAATTTGTTTTTTATTTATTTTAATATTTTTAGTAGATAGGCTATGCCGATTCTGGGCCACTTCCGGTAAAAAATAAGCGCCATCTAGCGGTGGTTGACGAAAAACCATTGCATACTTCTGGGGGAACGCTTGTTTGACAGCGTTGACGAAAAAAAACATTGCATGCTTCTGGGGGGATGCTTGTTTGACAGCGTTGACGAAAAAAAAAACATTGCATGCTACTGGGGGAATGCTTGCTTGACAGCGTTGATGATCAACGATTTAAATTTTTTCGTGGTGGCTGCGGAGGCGGAGGCAGCACCATCTAGCGTTTAGGTGAGGCGGAGACAGCGCCACCAGAAGTAATGCGTGTATGAGGTTTGTGTCTTGACTTTCCACAACTTGAAAAAACAACCGCCAGATCTCTGCATGAATTAACCTTGAACTTGATAATACAAACCATGAACCTGACCATTTTCAACTATGTTGATATATGTAAATAAAAATAAAAAACGTGTTGATTTTATCATTTTATTACATAACAATTTTGATTATTTTAAAATTGTGAAAAATAAGTAATTGTTTATTTAAATTATTCTTCGAATTTCGCTGGTAAGAGGTGAGTATTCGATTAAACAATCATGAATTACCAAACAGTATGCTGACGTTTTATCTGGAATTGGTTTACCTGCTTCAGTATCAAATTCAATCCGTATATCAATAGGTCCCACTTTAACTGCTTCATTTTGGTGTGTAACATCAACAACAATAAGCGGTGCAAAAGTCTTATATCCAACAACATCTAGCAATGGTTGAGTTTCCCTCGTATAATAACTTTGTTGAAATTTTGTATACATATCATATAATACAGCATACTGTCCTGTTTCGAAGCGGGTGTTTAAATCATTTTAATAAATTTAATATGAGTTGGCTGACTAATGTACAGTAAGCTGACGTTTTGTCTAGAATCGGTTTGTTTGCTTCGGTGTAAAACTCAATTCGTACATCAATAGGTCCTGTTTTAACTGCGTCATTTTGATGTGTTACATCAACAACAATAAGCGGTGCTGTTGCCTTATATTCATCAACATTGAGCGGATGATGAAGAATTTATAGCGTAAATGATCATTATTTTTACTCTGGCTTAAAGTGAAGTCTTATAGAAATTTTTTCCCCTCGAAAATTAATAAGGTCACCGTCTTGATTTAAGACTTTTATCATTATGCTGTTTATTTGTTGACAGTTGACGGGTAAGTAAATGACATTTCGAGGTTTTTCAATTATTTTATATCCTGGTGAGACATCGAGAGGAAATTCGTGAATAGTATGAACTGATGTGTTGTTAATATATGATCCGGTTGTCAAGTTGCATTCAATTCGTATTGTGTTTATATTTGTAATATTTAAAGGTAAATCAGATTCAAACTTTTTTCTAGATTTATCTGACTGACCTATATGTATATATTCCGTTTTTTCTATCTCTTGTAACGGATCTATAGGATTTACTATCAACTTTCTTATACTGAATCCCAGCACCTGTCCTATACTGTTTGGTTTTGAAAAATCTATGTCCACGGAGGATACAATTTCAATTTTAAGAGTGTTGTTGTTTGATTTAATTTCCAGGAAAATTGAATCATCAAGGTCTCTTACGGCTGATTTCAAGAAAAACCCAATATCCTCAAATTCATATGAACCAACTGGTATTGTAATAGTATGCGGCCCGATATGAAATAAATTGTTGTGGACATCTACATTGGGTATAGAATTAAATGTTACAAAGTCTACAAGTCCGCAAACATATTTTGTTGCCAATTCAATTGGTGGAAAATATTTTCCAATAAGAGTTGATGTGGTTCCGCTTAAAGAGATTGTTAAAGACATTATGAGTAGTCGTAATGAACTGAGCATCTATACATATTTTTCCCCGATTTAGTATTAAATAATTACTAAAATAGTTTACAATTTTCTTTATTCATATTCAAATTAAATTTTGCTCAAAACATGAAGATACTAACTGACACTGATAGTGATATTGATACTTATCTGATATTGATGCTGATACTGATCGGGTGCTGATACTTATCTGATACTGATCTGATACTGATCTGATACTGATCAGATACTGATCAGATACTGATCTGATACTGATCTGATACTGATCTGATACTGATCTCATACTGATCTTATGCTGTTCTGATGATAATCTGATACTGATCTGATACTGTAGTAAACAGTTTTACAGTTAGATGTATTCATATTCAAATTAAATTTTGCTCAAAACATGAAGATACTAACTGACACTGATAGTGATATTAATACTTATCTGATATTGATGCTGATACTGATCGGGTGCTGATACTTATCTGATACTGATCAGATACTGATCTGATACTGATCAGATACTGATCAGATACTGATCTGATACTGATCTGATACTGATCTGATACTGATCTCATACTGATCTTATGCTGTTCTGATGATAATCTGATACTGATCTGATACTGTAGTAAACAGTTTTACAGTTAGATGTGGCAAGTCGTTAACAATTATTAATAACTAGTTGTCATAGTATTTCCGTTTAGTCCTACATCAACTCTCGATCGAAGACATATAAAAAGAATCTGTTGTCAACATTAAACATAAAAAATTGTAAGTTCTTGGGATTTCAGCTTTAATCATGAACGAAATATTAAATGTCCTTCAAAAACCAATATATGATGAGAGTATTATAAAGAGGGATTACCATAGCTACTCTCCATATTTAAAATCATTCAACAATAACGATGAGATTCGTATACCAATTCAAAATCAGGATCTCTTTGTCCTTCCAAGTGAGAGTATGATTTACATTCATGGCTTCATAGTAAAACGTGAAGGTGGAAAAGATGTGCCAACAACAGGTGTGAAATTTAAAAATAACTTTGTGTCATATTTGTTTGATGAAATTCGATATGAAATTAATGGTTTTGAAGTTGATCGTACGCGCAATCTTGGAACTTCATCCACCATGAAAAATTTTGTATCATTGAATAAAGCTGAAAGCGATGCATTAAAAAACGCTGGTTGGTGCCCTGATGAAAGTCTAACTTTGGAAAAAAATCACTTTAGTTGCTGCATACCACTAAAAATGTTGATGGGATTTGCCGAAGATTACACTAAAATAATATTAAATTCGAAGCATGAGCTTATCCTTCAACGTTCTTCGTCTAATGATAGCTCATATTATCCTACTAATGCCGCAGATCAATTAAAATTGACAATACTGGATATAACATGGAAAATGCCTCACATACAACTATCGGACTTTTCGAAATTGGAAATGTACAAGATAATTAATAATGAAAACCCTATTTTAATGGCTTTTCGAAGTTGGGACTGTCATGTAAATCCTAGGATTTCAGAAAGTAAAAGTACAAAGGTTTTATGGAATGTAAAACTGAGTCAGCAAAATGAAAGACCTAGATTTCTTATTATTGGCCTACAAAATGAGAGGAGCAAAGAGGAAGGAAATACATTCGACCATTGTAATATAACTAATTTAAAAGTTCATTTAAACTCTGATTCATATCCCTATGATGATTTAAATACGCGCTTTGAAATGGGACAGTATGCTATTCTATATGATATGTATGCAAAATTTCAACAAAGTTATTATTATATGCGGGAACCTCAACCATTGCTCAATGTTGTTGAATATAAGGCAACAGCGCCGCTTATTGTTGTTGATGTAACACACCAAAATGAAGCAGTTAAAACAGGACCTATTGATGTACGAATTGAGTTTTACACCGAAGCAAACAAACCGATTCCAGACAAAACGTCAGCTTACTGTTTGGTAATCCATGATCGTTTAATTGAATACACTCCTCTAACAAAGGAAATCATAAGAATTATTTAATTATAGCAAATCAATAAAAGAACAATAAGGATTCATATATAAATCAACTCGTTTTGTTTTATTTATATCAGCATAGTTGCGTATGGTCATGGTTATGATATCGCTTTCAATCGTTAGCTTAATTTATTTTGCTGCTTTCATACTTTGTTTTTACATTAGTCAGCCAACTCATATTAAATTTATTAAAATGGGTTAATTCATGCAGAGATCTGGCGGTTGTTTTTTTCAAGTTGTGGAAAGCCAAGACACAAACCTCATACACGCATTACTTCTGGTGGCGCTGTCTCCGCCTCACCTAAACGCTAGATGGTGCTGCCTCCGCCTCCGCAGCCACCACGAAAAATTTAAATCGTTGATCATCAACGCTGTCAAACAAGCATTCCCCCAGAAGCATGCAATGTTTTTTTTTCGTCAACGCTGTCAAACTCACCTAAACGCTAGATGGTGCTGCCTCCGCCTCCGCAGCCACCACG
The DNA here is from genome assembly GCA_963920525.1 of Dichetophora obliterata. Classification (NCBI taxonomy): domain Eukaryota; kingdom Metazoa; phylum Arthropoda; class Insecta; order Diptera; family Sciomyzidae; genus Dichetophora; species Dichetophora obliterata. The sequence goes on along the minus strand of OY986440.1, from coordinate 15,317,533 downwards.
AAAAATTTAAATCGTTGATCATCAACGCTGTCAAACAAGCATTCCCCCAGAAGCATGCAATGTTTTTTTCGTCAACGCTGTCAAACAAGCTCGTCAACGCTGTCAAACAAGCGTTCCCCCAGAAGTATGCAATGGTTTTTCGTCAACCACCGCTAGATGGCGCTTATTTTTTACCGGAAGTGGCCCAGAATCGGCATAGCCTATCTACTATTTTTTTTTGTTGTTTTTTTTTTCTATATATATTAAAAAAAAAAAAATTTTTTGTTATTTGTATAGGCCGTCCCTATACCTTTTTTCGCGCCATTCCTGCGCCTTTACAGCCATCTCATAAGGGCAAAACACATTGCAGGCATCGCGCATTAAGCATCACCGCAAGCCTCTCACGCATCTACATTACACGCTTTTAAAATACATTAAAAGCATGCATTATGCCTGAAGCAAACGTGGTTAGAGTCATAACAAAAAACATATGTTTTTTGCCAAACTTTTTTTGCCAAACCAAAAAATACATTTTGTGATTCAATATTTTGTGCTTAAAAATTAAAAATAGAATTACAAAATTATGGACTTTGACGATATCATGGACGTGATGTTTGTCATTATGATTCTTTATAAAGCAAAGGAGCAGCTGAAAGCAATGCAAAGGACCCGAAGATTTTGGGTGCGTCCTTTGTATGAAACTCGGGACATCGACGGACTCTTTGCTGTAAGTTTCCAGCACCTCTACACCAGTGACAAGGAGCAGTTCAGGATTGCCACAAGAATGACCACTGAAATATTTGATGTTCTTTTTAATCTGGTGAAGGAGGATCTTACAAAAAATAGCCCGAGACCATCCATTGCTCCAAAATGTAGACTTTTCCTGACTCTTGTGTAAGTATAGTGAAATTCTTGATTATAATTATTAGGGTATTTCATGTATGTATAAAATATTTAATGCGTTAATAGACAATAGTTCGTAAACATCGACTAAAGCCTTGGTTCCACTGTTTCATTTTATACACTCAAAAAACTGATTGTTTGAGTTAAATTTGTGAGAAACAATCATATATTTAAACTAAATGCTTGGTGATCCCAATTTATACTAATGAATTGTTCGAAATAATTATACTTTGATTAAAACACTACACTTATGCATATGATCAATGTAAACATTAATCATCTAATAGAAATATTCTATTATTATAACCTAATGCTGCAACTGTTACAGTAAAACACTTTATGAGTAATGATTCAATTTAGTAGTCCATAACAGTTCAATGAATTATAACTAATAATTCTATTGTTTGCTGAACACACCCCTTTGAATTTGACATCTCTAAAAACATGCCACATTGGCATCACTTTGTGTTTCGTTCAAGTTTAGTGCGGTCAAGTAAGTAAAGTCGTGTGTTAAATTAAACTGAAATTAAAATCTATTCAGGAAATGGTGCTAATAAATAAATGAAAAATAGTTTTTAAATAATAAGTAATTCAGCCCTACCATAGAAGGCGTCGTAGACACCCAATAGCGACGACTAGTGTAAAATTGGTATCGGAACGCCAAGTATTAAAGATATTTTCACGGTTTTTAGCGCTGAACTACTGAATAAAGAAGCTGGAACAGTTCATGTCGATGTAGATGGATGCAGAGTGCCAATATTGTGGAGGTAAGTATTGAAAGATTTTACCTTTAAACAGTTGCTGGAAACAGCATTAATAAGGCCACGCACACAGTTAAGCGTAGGAGCGTTGCGTTGCGGTGCTGTGCGTGAAGCGTTTTGCTGCGAAAAAACTGTTCGCATGCTTCCTTATCAGGATGAGCATTGTAAAGAATATAAGTGTTAAGCGGACATAAGAGCTTTACTGTGCGCACCCAAGCGCTTTGCAAACACCTTCAACAGCACAACACCAAAACACGTCGCGCACAACACAGATACAGGAAAAATTTGCGATTTTTGGGGATCCGCGATTTCAAAGTAGAGTTTTGTTCAGAACACAAACAAAATATTTTTGGAATACCGTTAATTTTCCAAAAATTTGCAGTATTAAAATGCTAAAAATATACTTTATTATTAAAGTCTAAAATTTTATCTTTCATTTGATATACAGGGTGTCCTAGATCAACGTTTCAATCCGCCGCTGGTTGATTCCAAGACAAGAAAAAAATTGTATGACAGGGGGAGGTGTTCATTCCCCCTGTTTCGAGCTATAAGCGGACGTTAAGCAAACAAGGCATTCATAGGTGTCATCAGTTTTAATGTAATAACTTAAAAAGTATTACATATAGGAAACTATTTGAAACGGTTTTCTTTAGCTTTTTAATTTGTCAATTAATCTGTTTAAGTTTTTTGGTATTTTTAACCATGGAATAATTTATAGCAACTTAAATATGAAAAATATGTTTTTTATTTTCTTTTTTCTCATTTTAAGTTCCTGTTACATAAATAATTCTTATAAAATATTTTTTTTAATGCAGTCTTATAGCCCTATTCTGGCAAATTAACAAAATGTTAACCAGTATTTTGAATATTTCAATGTGTTTGTTGTAATTTTTTGATTTAAAAACAAAATTTGAAGTTCAAAAATAATAAATTTTGATAAAAATTGTCCACTGATTTTCTGTTATTGACAAATTTTGTTTTGAAAACAACAAACATAGTTGCTATAAATTATTCCATTGTTAAAAATACCAAAAAACTGTAACAGATTAGTTGACAAATTAAAAAGCTTAAGAAAACCGTTTCAAATAGTTTCCTATCTGTAACACTTTTTAAGTTATTACATTAAAACTGATGACACCTATGAATGCCTTTTTTGCTTAACGTCCGCTTATAGCTCGAATCAGGGGGAGATGAACACCTCCCCCTGTCATACAATTTTTTCTTATCTTGGAATCAACCAGTGCCGGATTCAAACGTTGATCTGGGATACCCGGTAAAAATATTTATATATTTTATTAACCCTACAATTTTTCTTTAAATACAAATAGCTAAAAACCAGATTTTTAATTTGCAGAGGAAGATTCAGTTAAATTTAACCACAAGAAATATATAAGTCCTAAACATGGCTGAATACTTTGTAGCTTTTCAAGTAATGTACAAAAATCAGTTACAAATTGTACCTGATACTGGATTTGGTGATTTTACTTATGAAAAATATTACAATGCTGGTATTAATTTATAAGAAAATTTATTGCCTAATATTTTATGTCATATTTTTTTAGTTTCTTCTTATTTTAAAATAAATAAGAGTTTTAAATTTGTGCATGATCTCACTGGTGCGGAAATAAAAAAAGAATTTTTTGTGCCTTATGTTGAAAAATACGGACATAATTTACTTATTGTAATAGAAGAATTTGATGAAGAGATGGATCTTCCAACATGCTCTTCATTATCAAAAGCACATTCTAATGCATCATTAGAACACCACTCTAATCAAGATGTAGTGGTCATTAAAAATGGGCCTCAAAATCTATTCGTAGATGAATCATATGCTGTTCAAACTATAGCAAGTAGTTCAACTGAAAATATTGAAGTTTTAGAACCATCACACACAAAAGTTTATAACACTATTTCATTTGAAAACCAACATCCAAAATTCGAAGTAGATATATTTTATATGAAATTTCCAATAATCGTTTATTTTCTTTGATACAGAAACTCCGCGATTTAATTCTTAATTCTGAAAAGGAAATTCTATCCAAGTACTACAAAAATCCTGCATCCCTTAAAAATGATGGCAGAATAAAAATTTGCAAAACAGTCATTAATTCTTTATTAAATGCTGATCCAGAACTTGTGTTAGTAATACAAATTTATTATTATTATTGATAGTTCAATTATATATAATTCTTTTTATATAGGTTAAAAAGGGACGATTTTGAAAGTATATCAAGAATTATTTTATCACTTTTTAATCAAAATACAGAGTGTGAAAGTATTTATTATAGTCCCGCACAATATGGGAATTCAGCCAAAGGAAAATTATTCAATGCATATTATAATAAAAAAAATTCTTTATCACAAGCTGGATTGATAACCCGAAGAAAATTGGTTAAAAAAAATCAGGCTTTAAACGCAAAATCTAAGGATATAACTGCACTAGATGCTAATGTTGAATATAGCATTAAATTTTTAGAACGAAATGTATCTCCGTGGGAAAAAATTCTTAAGGAATGGAAATATACTCATTTGAGAAGACAGGAGATATTAAAAACTTCAATAAGTACAGTCGAGTACATCGAAAAATTTTATTGCTTATTGGAACTTCGTGGTTTTGAATTGGTAAAAAATTAAAAATAGTCAATCTGCAGCTCAATTAATTTTATTTATTAATTTCAGGTGGAAATTGATTCTAAATTAAGACATCCAGAGCTTAAACCGTTGGATGAGAACAAATTCTCTATTTTATCTGAAAAGATCATCAAAATAAGTCAGGATTTTAAAAATCCCACTGTTCAATCTTATCTGAATGTTTTATCATATAAAAGTAAGTAATCTTATGGCGTTTTTGTTTCTCGATAAAATGTAACAATTTTTGTGACCTTTTTGGAAATTCTGTCCTCTTGAGAAAAAACTAGTCACCTTTAAAATTGAATCGTGTTCTTTTCTCAAAAATATTGACCTCAAAAGTAGAAAAAAATGCATAATTCTCAAAGATGACAGAAAAAGGGCAAAAAAATGCAATATTTTTTTAGAAACGAAAACGCCATTAATTTCAAAACCGTCATAAATGAACAATTATTAAGTCTTGATTTTTCAATAGATCCTAAATCACGAGAGATTGTTAGTCTATTAATTTTGCCACATATTGTCCCAACGTCATTTATTGCCAAAAAAATTAAGCCAAGTAAAATTGAAGTACAGGAAAGCTTCGTTCAATATTTTGAGGTAATTATATTTTAATAATAAATAATTCTTTCTCTTTAAGAGAAATTTTTTATTATTTTTTTCTAGTCTGAAGCGGCTGCTGATTGCTGTAAGGAAATTTACAATCAACCAAGACTTTTACTAATTGGCGATTTATGCAACCCAACGGCAATTATTGCAATTGCTGGTAAAAAACTATACTTTCAAAATCCACTAGCTGCTTTTGAAACCTGCTTTCATTTTTTTCTTGCTTTGGATATATCATATCCAGAAAAATCTAAGCATATTTGGGTATTTGTTGAAAGACAAATTTTCAATTTAAGCATTTCTATAATTTCTTTGCCAAGCATTGATATTTTAATTAAATCTCTTCAATAAATATCATTGTTTAATGTTTTAAAATGATTCCCTGTAGAATTTGCCAATTGAAATTCAGTTCAGTTAACGATTGTATCAAACATCTAAAAAATCATAACTTAACAGTATTTGTATGCACATTCGAAAACTGTAATCGAAAATTTTCATACATTCAATCATTAAGATGGCATTTAAATAGACATTACTTACAGCAAAATATTTTATCTAAAAGAAATTCTGTAATACAAAGTGAAAAAAGCACTGCTTTATCTGTTCCTTTAAATAGATCTGATTTTGCCCGGAATGTATTCATTTCAATAAATGATTTCGCAAATAATTCAGATAATATCGATGAATTATATGCAACTGTTGAAAAAGATATGCTTAAACTTATTGTCAATGTATACAATGAAAATTCAGTCTCCAGAAGGATTATAAATAAGCTATTAAAACTGCACTTTAATTTTTTTAAATTACAAATAACTAATATTATTTCTAAAATTGGTTGCAATAATTTAGCATCTAAGTACTTGCATGAACTTTATAATAGTTGCACTTTTTACTCAGAGTTTTTATTATTTAAAAAATTAAATGAAGCTGGCTTCTTATCATATCCGGAAACAAAATTAATTAAAACAAGTATTTATTTCAAAAATACTTTAAATGGAAATGTTTTAAAAAATAAGAACACAACTATTCAAATAATAAATTTATCTGACTTATTTTCTAAACTTTTTAACAAAACAAATATGCTTTGCGATATTTTAAATTATATAAATGAGCTCCATAATGATAATAATTTATTTGTAACAAATTACATTCAAAGTTCAAGTTGGATTAAAAAAGTTGAACAAATTAAAGCAAATGAAGACACGCTACTACTTCCAATTTTTATATATTTCGACGATTTTGAGCCAAATAATCCTTTAGGATCTAGCAGTAATAAGCATAAAATTGGTGCAGTTTATATTATGATCGCCTGTATGCCAACTTACTTGCAATCCAAACTAAACCAAATTTATATGGCAATGCTTTTTTTTGCATCGGAGCGTAAACAATTAGGCTCGGAGTCAAATACCCGTATTTTTTCTCCACTTATTAAACAATTAAATGAGTTGCAAACCATCGGTATAAATGTTAATCATTTAAATTACAAAAATGTTAAATTAATACCTTCTCTTATACTTGGTGACAATTTAGGTCTTAACCAAATATTAGGATTTTGTGAAAGTTTCAGAGCAAACGTCTTTTGCAGAATTTGCAAATGCGATAAGAGTATAACTAATACTTTGTGTTCACAGAATTCAAACGGTTTAAGAAATGAAATTAATTATGCTGAAGATATTGCACTTAATGATATGAAATTAACCGGTATTAAAGAGAAATGCATTTTTAATGAGTTGCATAATTTTCAAGTTGTCGATAACTTAAGCGTAGATATAATGCATGATATTCTGGAGGGGGTTGCGCACTATGATATTATAAACATTTTAAAACAATTTATTTATAAAGATAAAATATTTCCGCTTAATGTTCTTAATGATAGATTGAAATCGTTTGATTATGGTAAATTGTTAAACAAACCACCTCAAATTAGGGAAGAAACTTTATTAAACGCAACCAAGTTAAGGTATTCTGCTGCTGAAATGAATAATTTTATACTTTATCTCAACTGCTTAATCGGTGACTTAATACCACCAGGAAATAAATTTTGGAATATTTATTTGAATTTAAGAGAAATCATATTGATTATTTATATAGGGAAAACCAATATAAATATTTGTAAATTATTAGAAAATCATATTAATGAGCACCATGAGCAGTACATATCATTGTTTAAAGAGAACCTAAGACCAAAATTTCATTTTTGTGTTCATTATCCTTACATAATGAACACAATTGGGCCTTTACTTCATATTAGTTGTATGAGATTTGAAGCCAAACATCAAGAGTTCAAAGAGATTGGAAGAGTAGCAAAGTGTCGAAAAAATTTACTTTACACTTTAGCATTGAAAAGTCAAATTAAAATTTGTTATATTCTTTTTAATTATAATGAAATTAGCATTAACTCTCGTGCTTTAAACATAAAAAGTAGCATGGCTTTAAGAGAAGATAATGAATTTAAAAACAGATTTAAGCTGCCATCTAAATTTTTTACATTTATTGATTGGATAGAAATATTTAATGTAAGATACAAATCTGGATGCCTTATTACATTTCAACATTATGAAGATGAGATTCCATTTTATCAGTTAATTAAATTTATAATAAAAACAGATGATCAAATATATTTGTGTTGTCAATCATTTGAAACTATAACTTTTGATCCCCATTTACAAGTTTTTTTCGTACAAGAAGAAAACGAGTTTTCGTCTATTTTATTTGAACATTTACCTAATAAGAAAATATACAACTTGATTTATATTCAAAATAAATTGGCTGTCAATTCTTTGTAAAAAAGAGGTATTTGAAAGGCTTTTACTATATTTTAGTACTGAATATTTTCTTATGGCGTTTCGTTTCTCGAAAAAATGTTGCATTTTTTCTGCCCTCTTTCTGCCATCTTTGAGAAATCTGAATTTTTCCTTCTTTGAGGTCAACATTTTCGGGAAAAGAACATGATTCAATTTTAGAGGTCACTATTTTTATTCTCAAGAGGATAGAATTTCCAAAAAGGGCAGAAAAAATGTTGCATTTTTTCGAGAAACGAAAACGCCATTAGTTGTTTCTTTTGATTTTTATTTTGTATTTCTCTTAACGAAAAAGAACAACTTGTGAATGAGGATCAAAAGTAATAGTCTTAAATGATGTACAACACAATTATATTTTGTCATCTGTTATCATAATAATTATTATGTAATTATAATTATTTAAGTGGGTTTTTCAATTATTTTTATTACTACAAAATAAATAAATGAAATTATCGAAAATAATCCGTTGCTTCTCTTATTACTTTTAGCATAAATTATGCAATTAGGTCACCTTAACATTGGTTGAAACAAACAACTGTTTGCCAAAAACAATGTAAACTGTATAGGAGTAACATAGTAGTTGTGTCCCAAAAACATTTTAACTGTTTGTGATTGGCTGTAAAATGTTTGGCAGCAATAAGTTAGTTATTTAAGGCAAATAACAATAAAAGATTGATACAAACAGTATTCTAAACACATTAAGTGTTTCCGTCATTTCTTGGTTATGACAACCACTTTGTTTTTTGAGTGTAGATACTTGGCTCATGGAGACTCGACGAAGTACCTGTCCCTCTCATTTAAAATGGGAGCTTCCACAGTTCTCAATATAAGGAAAGAAACGTGTGAGGTGTTGTGGAATACATTGACTCCAATTTATTTGGCTATTCCAAACGAAAATGAATGGCAACGTATCGCAAAGGACTACGAGAACATTTGGAATTTTCCGCATTGTGTAGGAGCAATCGACGGGAAGCACGTAAAAATAACCTGCCCACCCAATTCTGGTGCCAGTTTTTATAATTACAAAGGTAAATATTTGGGTTGCTAGAAAGTTTAATTGCTTAAACATGCCGAAAGACCAACTGAAACGTCGATTAAAAAACCAATGATTATGTTTTTGTCAATGGTTTTAGTTTATGTTTGTGCCATTTTCGAACCAAACTTTATTGTTCCTTTGATAATATATTTTTTCGTTTTTAAAGTTTATTCCTAAATGACCTTGTTATTTATTATGTTGATTTTATATGATTTAAATACAAATTCTAAATGTTTGATAGTTTAAATCATACTTGATTTTAAATACAAATTCTAGTTGTTTGATAGTTTAAAATCGTTTATTGAGCTTAAGGTCATAGTTAGAACAATTATTTGTTCTAACGAATCTTTCCAAAGAAACAACAACAACAACAACAACAACAACAACAACAACAACAACAACAACAACAACAACAAAGTTTTTCAATATGAAAAGGAAAAAATCACTAGCTGATTTTATTGCAAATTCGACCGTGCTAAAGGCTTCATCAGAAATCTTTGTGATACCCGTGCAAGCGCGCACTAACGCACTGCACCACAGAGGCGATGAGATTTGAAGTGTCAATTTCTCAGTTTTTCTCAAATTTCATACAATCACATTTGTTGATGTATTTTTGCTTTTTTAGTCTTTATGCTTATTAGCTATTTAACACGGCCGAAATTTTGTTGATTATAAATATAAAGTTATTGGCTGGAAAAATGTTATTGAAGAGCATGTGTTCTTTTTTTAAAATATTTATTTAATTGCAGGAAGTTATTCAATTGTTCTGTTGGCTGTATGCGATGCGAACTATACGTTCACATTTGTCGACATAGGAGCGTACGGTTCACAAAGCGACGGTGGTGTGCTACGCCATTCGGAATTTGGGAGGCGCTTGTTGAACGGAAAATTGGACCTACCGAAAAGCTCTAGCTTGAAAAATTTCAACGAAGAGCTTCCTTATTTTTTTATTGGTGATGCAGCATTTCCTCTTCGACCGAATTTGATGAGGCCATATCCTGGGAGTTTGCTTCCGCCCGATAAGGAAATTTTCAACAAGCGCCTCTCACGAGCAAGGATGACCATAGAGAACACTTTCGGGGTGCTAACTTCTCGTTGGAGAGTATTACTAGCTCCACTAAATATGCATCCAAATACTGCTGAAAGTATAGTGAAGGCCGCTGTTGTATTGCACAACTTCGTGAAAATGAGTGATGGTAGCTATTGTCCCCCGGAATATTCCTATTCAATGAATGGAGAAAAAGGAGCTAATGGGTTGTGGAGACAAAGTGCAGAACCTTTACCAAAAGTTCGTGGTTCGTACTCCAACAATTCTCCTAAATCAGCTTTCCAGTTGCGAGACAAACTAAAACACTATTTGACTAACTCATCAATATAAAAATGAAAAATAATATTAAAAAACTTTCCACAATAAAGGTGAGTTAAATTTTTTAATTGTTTTAAATTGAGCTTTATCCACTTATTTTTTCAGAACTCAGCTACTTTTAATTTCCGTATAAACACAACACCATTCTATTGCACTTAAGCCATTTACATAAACATGCAACAACGAGGACAGCAGTAACAACAACACCAACTGCCTGATGATATCAAGCACCAGATCTTAATCCTGAAATTAAAACTTAAAATTCAAAACAATATGTAAATAGTTTTCCTATTTTGTTATTAAAGTTTATTAATCTATGTATATGAAAAAAAAACAAATTTAATGTTTCAACATTAAAAACAGCCTTCATGAAACATTGAAAAATATAAACTAAAAATTAAATAAATTAGAGCGTTTCTATTATAATTCATTGATATAATTTTATATGAGATAATCAGGCAAGTTTAAATTAATCAAATTAATTAAATTTAACAAACTAATTTAACGAAAAATTAAATTAAATTAATACAGAACGCAAAAAGTTATGTGATCACCATCAAATATCGAATTCAATGTAGCTTTCACTCGAAAGTGAAATGATGAACCTGGCTGAATATAAGTTTAAAAAAATTAAGTAAGCTATTCACAACCGTTAATGCTTTTGTCAGTATATAATTGAATTAAAATCAATTTTGTTCGTAACGCTTTTCCTTCACAAGAGTTGAACACAAGTTTATTAACTCAATTTTAATATCGTCTTGTGCCTCTTCAGTAGCTTTTAAAAGAATTGAGTCTAGATATTTTAAAAAAGCGTCATTTCTGGACACATTACTACTTTTTGTCTGCACAAATGAATTCATAGTTGTACACAGCTCATCAAAAGTTTCGTTGCGACTATCAGCCGCCTTTTTTTACGTTTTGGTGGAGCAGGAGAAGGCTCCTTTTGCTCATTGCAACTGAAATGCTCCTCAGGAGTGTCTTGGAATGAGTCATCAAGAATTTGTAATGTTTCGTAAGCATCATCCAGCTGAATGCTTGATATTGTTCTGCGAAAAAAACATTTAATATTAAATGTTTTGTGTCATAAAAAAAACTTACGTCCTGGGTGCAACATGAGCCCGCATGAAGTCCATGGAGGCCATGTACTTCCAATTGGAGTTAAACTCCACCGCAGCGCTCCCTGAAGGCGAATTCTCTTTGTTTACTTCTTTAACGAAGCGCTCCCGAAGAGTTTTCCACCGTCCTTGGCACTGTTCAACTGAAATACTTTAAACAAATTAGCTCATATTAGCGGACAGCAAACAAAAACTCACCTGGATACTTGGTAGCTCCTGCAACTACAGCCCAAGCTTTTTCCCGCTGCAATTTGTTTTTAAATCCCCAGTTGGTTTTGTATGGGATTAATGCATGGGAATTTATTAATCTCATTTATGAGCACCTCCTCGAATTCGGACATTTTTAAAATTTCAATTAAAATATTTTATAAACGTTTTTACAACCAGCTGTTTTCTAGCTGTCAATGCCTAGAAGCTTAGAAAAAGTTGAAGAGTTGCCTACTTCAGGCATCAAGCATGCGATGCCTGCATGCCTGCAAGTATAATGTGCTTTGCCTCGTAAGCTTTCGTGTATTCAACTGAAATGTCAAAGCCTTGCAGCCAGAGATAAAGAGATGGGAAACTCGGTTAGAGAGGAACAGCACTATGTCTGATTTCTGTCAAATTTTAGCCAATACTATCACAAAATGTATAATTGTGGTAGTAAAATCTCGAGAAAACTCACCCGAGCGGTAATATTTTATATGTTAACTCACCTAGCCCGTAATATTTTTCTGGATATGTTGAACATAAAATTCTCAAAAAAAGCTGTTACTTTTTAAATGTTTCTGACATTTTCACCTCAGAAGAATTCGCAGACTGCTTAAGATAAGTTTTTGAAATTTTTCTTAAGCTTTTTGACTGAATAAAATTTAAGTTTTTCTTAAAACTTAATTGAATTTCTCCTTTTTTCCATATCGCCTGAATTTAAAATTATGCCTAAAATTATATGAAATCCTATTAAATAAAAAGAGAATTATATCCAGAAGTACTTAGACAGCGAAGCCGATGTTGAACTCGAGAGAAAATAAGTTTGAAATGGTAATTTTTCAAGTTACCACAAATTTAATGTAATGAGGTAGGATTAATTACAGATAAAATGATTTTCCCGTTTACGGAGTGTTAAAAATAGGCTTGAAATGGTAATTTTTCAAGTTTTTATCTCCTAAACCATTCGAAACCGACATTTTTTACACTTTTAGACTAACAGCCCTATTCTTACCAATAAACAATTGTTAACCAGTATTTTTAATATTTCTATGTGTTTTTTGTAATTTTTTAATTTCAAAACAAAATTTGATGCTCAATAATAATAAATTTAAATAAAAATTTTCAACTGCTTTTCAGTTATTGCCAATTTCATTAAAACATTTTGTTTTTTGAGCTTCAAAGTATGTTTTGAAAACAACAAACATATAGAAATATAAAAAAATACTGGTTAACAAATTGTTAATATGCCAGAATAGGGCTGTTAGAAATTGGTTTCATTTTCGAAATTGGTTTTGTGTTTTTTAATCAATAATCGGTTTCTATGACACCAAAATGAAATCTGTGTCAATTTCAAAACCAATTCTGACAATTAACGGTGGCATTAGTTATTAATACTGTGAATTTTTTTATTCTAATAGTATACTGATTATTTCAAATAAATATGATTCTAATATTACTGATAATGCTGATTATTTCAAATAAATATGATTCTAATAATACAGAAAATACCGCAGAAATTAAAAAAAATGCCATGTAAAGCTACTTGACAACATGAGCCGTTCGGAGTCGGAATAATGCTTCTCGATGTCCAGTTCTCGATCATTTCTGTAATAACACGCACAACACAATATTTCATAAGAAGCTCGGCCAAAGTTCTTTCAATGACTTAAAATTTATATTGAATATATCAGCTCGTTAGAAATTAATCATGTTTTTTAATGGAAGATATTTTTAATAACATTTTATTTTTATTTCATAAATATTCTTTAGGCTAATAAATGTGATATATTATCTATTTTGAATTTATGTTACACATCATGGTAGTATGTTGAAACTATTTTACTTGTATTTATAGTTTATTAAACAATATCAAATGCTAAATGTAACGTAATGTAAATGTTATATTTATCGTTTTTTTTCAAACTATATTCAAGTACTGGTCTTAATGCAAATTGGTGTAGTTTTGTTGAAAATTTTCCTTAATATGTGCATTATTATTATTTTAACGCGAAATAGAAAATTATACATCAAGCACTATTTTTTAAAATATTTTCCATTGATGTTAAAATTTTGTTAGATGCAATGCATTGCTTTTAAGACAAAACGAGGTGAAATAGCTGCTTTTTCCAGTTGCTCAATAGACAAACACTTAGTTACTCATCAACTTGAGGAAATACATAACATTTAAATAAAATAATCTAGGTGCATGCAAGAAACAAAAGACTTTTAATAAAAGTAACTTTTAATTACAAAAGCTGCTCTATAGTACTTAAAGAAAAACGATTTAGTAATAATAATTATTTCTCTTTCTTTTTAATTTAAAAAAATTGCATTTAACTTGTGTCTGCTCTATTCATTGCTTATCAAATATAAGTTGGGGATGCAAAAAATAAATAACATACATGTTAATTTATACTTATACATACATGTTTATATATATATGTTTATTTATATATGTTTATATATATAAATTAAAATTTTAATTTCTTAAATGTAAAGCTTAAAGAATTATAAATTAATAAGAAAACTTTTGTTTAATTATTTCATACATTGTTGTTGTAATCGGTATTCCAAAACTGCAGATGTCTGATTTGCTGGAGAAACGCTTAAAAACGAATACATATTATAATTTAACTTATAAAAGCAAAAAAAAAATAAAGAAAAAAAATATATATATTAACATAAGCCATTTTTGAGCGCTTCTGGTGCAGTCTAGACAAGTTTACCGACATCTAAATTATAGCATTCCGCACGCGCTAAACCAAAATCCGAAACCTTAGCTACACACGTTTCAGATATGAGAACATTTCTAGCTGCCAAATCTCGATGCACAACTTTTTTAGCCTCAAGGTATTCCATGCCTGAAGCAGTGTCGCTGTAATTGTTTTTTGTTTTTAATTTGTGTTATTATCAATACAATTTCGTTTATAAAATTAGCTTACTAAGCAAAGTTGATTTGATATGTTTTCGTTATATGTTGTCGTCCTCGCGATCTTAAATAGTCAACCAGTGAGCCTTTACTCATATATTCAGTTACTAATAAATATACTTCCTTGTAAAAACCAAGCAAATAAATTTACCAGATTTTCGTGTTCCAGAGTGCTGCAAGAATTTTTGAAAATAATTAAAAGCGTGAAAAAATATAAAGATTGCACTTACGTCATAACTGATGCTTCTGCTAGGAACTTCTGCACTGCACCCTCGTCTTTTAACATCTTAACGGCGACCTTCTCATTGCGCAATACGCCTAACATTACATCACTAAATTCTCTTTTGTCTTAGCTCTCACGTAATTGTAAATCCGCTTCTGGAATAACCCAACCTTTGTCAACAAAGTCTTTTGAATTAATGCAAAATTCTTGTTTTCCTTTCTTTGGAAGACACTTAATTAAATATGTGCATAAGCCATCTGCATAAGCTTCATAATGCTATGGAACAATTTTGTTATTAATAAAATCACTATTTCACTTCTACTTTGTTGTAAGCTTACAGCAACTAGCTGACCCAAATTCTCAAAATATTCCTCATCGTCAATAGTTAACTTATTTTCCAAATATTTTACTCGGTAGTGTTCCACTTCTCCTTGAAAACATACACGCAGTGTATAGTCACCAGGGAAATTTGTAGATTCACGTACCAAAAATAAACCATCCTCACGTGGTTGCAACAAGTGTTCAACTGACGAAGAGCTAAAAAACACTTATGTATGTACTTGAAAATCATATTAAAGCAATGATAAATTCTGTTGCTTGTTTAGCTAAATCATTACAGGTTAACAAATTAAACCTTTTACATAGAAAATTCAATCTTTTACAAATCAGATTAAACTTAGTCTTAAATTAAACTAATCACTTTCTAATTTTTTAACAAATTTACGGTAACGCACACAAATTTAAAAATTATCATTTGGTACATTTCCAAGCAACTGCAGTTTAAAATAAGTTATAAGTTTACTAAATATGTTCTTTTGTTTTTTAAATGTGTTAAATTTATTGTTATTTATTGATATAAATTACCTTAAACACAGCAGGGCACAGTGAACATCTGTATACTCGTTCCTCTGTATGTACAATCTTGTGATGACACCTCACAGCGTGGAGATTGTTGAAAGATTTAAGACATTCCAGCCAAGCGTACATCTTCGACTTCCATAGTTTATTGACGTAGCCATCGTACAAGAGTATTACATCACTTTTTGGAGTGTTTACGGTGCCATGAGTCCCTTCAGCCCAATCTTGCATAACATGAGTTTTATCTTCTGTACTGCTGCCCACTTGGTCTACAGATGTAATTTGACCATTGGCATCAACGACAATGCTTAGAGCAGTTGCAGCCACCTCATCATCAAGCCGAGAAAGTTCATTTTCAGAATGTCTGATACTGTGAGAAATAGTTTTTGGTGGCAAAGTTTTGCAAACATTCATGGCATTCGTAGATTTAATTTTTATGGGTTTCTATGTGTTGTAACAAAGCTTGTTGTTGGGGAAATACGTTTTTACAGTATTCGCATATAAAATATTTTTTTGGTGAGCATACATTTTTGCTATCTTTATTGGATTCAACCTCAATGTTTTCACTGAGATCTTGAATAAAGACTGTGCGCAGATCTGCGATAGAATGTGAAGTGATGAGCGTGCAAAGAGTCAATTGCATTTTCTAGCTTGTCTGGTAGAGGTTGATCTAGAATTATAAATAAGTCATGAAATGTAAATATTTTGTTTCAATAGCTTTCAATACCATTACTTAGCGATTTTGAGAAAGCTTTCAACTGAATTTCTTCCAGCAAACGTTGTGGTGTACGCAAGCGCGTCGGAAGCGAATTTCATCTGGGGGGGCAGTACAAATGGAGGGGCAGTACAAATGGTGGTGCAAAAAAAGTTCACCAAAATTTCTTCACATGAAACATGAAGAAGAGAGAAATAACAGGAAAATATATAATACAAAAATATTATCGTTGTAAAAAAAACTGATATTTTGAATAACTTTTCCTTTTAAATTGTTTATCTAGCTAAAAAAGTGCGGGGGCAACTGCCCCCTTGCCCCCCCGCTTCCGACGCCAATGGGTGTACGACGTAGTCGTTTGCTGTGTGATACCAACTCCTCAGTTTGTTTCTCAATGCAATCAGCTTTCTGATCCTTATTGTCTGTTTTACAGTACTTTTTGCATATGGTCTCAGCTTTTATTTCAATCTCGTGTAAGTTTTTTGCATCTTCAGTACTCTGAGCTTGTGTTATAAATGAACCAGTCTCTATGAACTCCTCCTTAATCTTTATGTCAAGATTCCAATCAGTCACTTATTCCATCAACTTTACTTGCCCGTTTTTTACTAGTTGAACAAAGTCCTCTATTCTCGCAGCCTCCGTTAGGCAACTGCTACATAGCCAATTGGGTAGCTCGCCATCGTTCCTAAATTGTAAAACAAGGTTATTGTAGCGAATTAATACATTTTAAAACATTTAAAACTATATCAATGTCCAGCAAACAACAGATGCTCTTCACCAAGTTATCCATCTCCTCGCTGCCTTCTGCAAATAGTACACAACCAATATCCTGTTTTGTAGCGCAAAGGCGACATATTTTCCCGATGCTTGAATTTAATTCATCTTCGTTTATAATTTGTTTGTACATTGTTTACAAAATCGAATAATTATAAAAGTTTCACGATTTGATGCAAATATCAATTAAACACTTATTTGCAAATAGCGGACTTTGGATTAAACACTTGACAGATCTGAGGTGAACTCACGTACACAATACATGAGTTTCACCAAAGTAGAGAAAAACGCAGAAATAATATAAAATCATATGTTTTGACGTCACAAAATTTAAGTTTCCTATCTCTTTATCTCTGCTTGCAGCGATGCTTAAATTAAGCAGCTTAATGCGCGATGCCTGCAATGTGTTTTGCCCTATACTCGGCCGTGAAGTCGGCCGTGTCGTCGTCGTCGCCATATAGTATTTGTTTTCTGAATGTCTTCTCGGTTTCCGCCTCCTTTGTCACTTGGATTGCCTCAGCAATCTCGCGGATGGCGGCCTCCTCGTTGTCGTAATCTTCTTCTTTGGGCTCCCGGTCGTGGCGTCCGATGTACGCCCAAAGCATCTTCATATGTTTTACTTTTGCGTTGGTTTGGTTGGTTTACGCTTTCAGGAACTGTTTGCAGAATGAATTTTGATTTTTCTTGCGCTGGCTTTTATATTGTAAAATTTGCTGATTTGGCAGAATATTTGTCGTGGAAAGTTTTTTTGTTTTGTTTTGATTTTTTTTTTTGTTATAAATTTTTTTTTTCTCTAACTCCGTTCTACGCTACATATGTTGTGCAGACGTTGGCAAAACAAACCTTGGTTTAGCGTAGTTGTCTTCTGAAGTGTCCGCTGTGTGTGCTATGGTTTTTCTTTTTCTACCATGTGCGTAATGTATGTACGCTTTATAGATCACACAAAGGGTTAGGACAATGATAATGCCATATATCAGGCTATAGTGATGAACGTCGTGTGCATTTATTTGCGCAAGGCCAGCATTTTCAGCAGTTTTTTGTTCCAATATCAGTTTAGACAAGCTATTCAGCTCGTGCTGGTCGTAATTTTTTTTAGTATAGAAATTATTCGTGGCTCTGTTTTTGTGATATTTTCTGTGTGTTTAAAGTTTGAAATATTTAATGATGGTATGAAGAAATTGTTTATGATTTTAGTTTTTGTTTCTGATCCTTTAATAATTAAGTCCTTTGTTTTTATATAACAATTATCATTGAGTTCAATTAATCCTGTTTCTGTCAATTTGTGCTGTTTTATTTCGTTCGGGCATATTTCTCTAATACCATATTCGCTTGTGGTTGAATATAACCATTTGTTTTTTTGATTTAATTGAATCCATATTATGTTGGTATTCATGTTTTTCAACTTACAAGTGGTTGGTGTTAGATTTTCATTTTTAAACAATAAAATTTCGCATATGTCGGAGTCGGTTGAGAAAATTGGTTGTTCAATGTGACAGATGTACTTTTTCTCGTATTCGGAGATACAGTTGTCTAATTCATTAATTGTTATTCCGTAATAATGTTCTCTGTTATAGTCGATAGCTACAAGTTTTAAAGTTGTGTGAATGTATTTTAATATGTCTGTGTTTAGAGTTGGAAGTGGAAATATTTTATAAATTTGGTAGCTGCTACTTAGTGGTAAAGGTATCGTTATCTCATAGATAATTTTTTCGTGTAAAATGCGTGATTGAAGTGTACTTATTTGGTATAACGCCATAATATTTTTATCTAGTATTGATGGTAATCGAAGTTCATGTGGCAGATTTCTTCTTATTGTTGTCAAAATTTCTGATATTTGATGCGGTGATATTATGCTGGGATGTGGTTTTCCATGTTTTGCTTTGGACAATAGATCTATTATACTGTCTATAACATTTTGATATCGCATTAAAATCAATGTCGTTAATGATGTGCTTCCATCTGTAATGGTGCTCTGGCGTCATGTTTTGATTTAAGTACGTATTGCATTTGTTTTTGCAGGTTATTTATTCTGATATCTATTGCAGCGACCTGGTTGTCTAAGTTAGAAGCTGATTTGTTAAAAAGATTGTTTGTGGATTCTACTATAAGTGTTTGTCTTTTTATTAGATCTAGTAAGTGATTTTCATTATTTTTGAGTGTGTGCCCTTTTGAATCGTTGTGTAGGATGGATTAATTCCATTTTTTGTCGCAATTCTCTTGTGAGTTGGTTCATTTCAAATACGGTGCTGTTGCATATAGCAGATAATTCATTATCTGAATTGAGTTGCCCACAGATGTTGTTTATATTTGCTATCGTGCCTTCCATGTTGTTGATTCCCCGAGTTAGCGATGAAGTGTTATAATATGCTATAATTTTCCATTCATTGGCATATAATTGCAATTCTCCTATATCCTCGAAATATATTCCTGGGTTATTGTGTATTGGAGTTATTTTTATGGATCCAAGAACAAGTTGTATCAGCATTTGTGAGCGTTATGACCAGCATCTTGTCTAGAAAAAAAATGTATATTCGTTCCTGTCATTATTAAATATGTATATATATATTTTTCTTTTTTTTTTTATTTGGTGTTGGGTGTAGAATTTGGAATGTATGTTGTGTTTTACGTGATGTTTTACCAATGTTGTGGTTTTACGTGTGTGTGATGTTTTAATCAGAAAATGGTTTTAAGTTGTTATTGTGTATGACTTTGATTTTTTTACGGATCTTTATTGCTGTATTTTCGGGTGAAATTATTTTAATTATTTCGTAAGGTCCTTCCCATAGTGATGCGAATTTATTTTTTCTGGTTTGATTTTTAATAAGTACGCTTTCTCCAACGTTGAATGTTTTTGGCTTTGAACCTTTATCATAATATTCTTTAGATTTTTCCTTTTTAGTTTTTAAAGTTTGTCCTGCAATTTTGAATCCATGCTGTAGTCTTGCCTTTAGTTCATTGGCGTAATTTTCATAGTTATAATTTAATGATGGATCTTTTTGCAACGTAGAAGGAATTTTAGCGGGAAATCCATAAAGTAATTCGTGAGGGCTGTAATTAGTGCTGGTATGTGGTGTATTGTTGAAAACAAATATTGCATACGGGATCCAATCGTCCCAAGTGAGTGGGTCATTATTTACATAATGCCTTAGGTATTCCGCTAATGTGCGGTGGCTTCTCTCAATTGCTCTATTTGTTTGTGGATGATATGGAGAAGTTTGTAGTTTTTTTATCTTTAACAGTTTGTATACTTCTTTAAATAGTTCACTTAGAAAATTTGTACCTTGATCGGATAGTAGTGATTCTGGAAAACCAAATCTGCAAAGTATTTGCTCTACAAAAGCTCTGGCAACTGTGCTTGCTTCTGCGTTTTCTAGTGGTATTGCTTTTGTGAATTTAGTTAAGTCGTCTTGAAAAGTTAAAATATATTTATTAGTTTTGTATGTAACTGGAAGTGGACCAACTATGTCCAACGCTACTCTTTCAAATGGTGAAGAGCTTGTGGTTGTAATTTTCATTGGTACTTTTGGAGATTTTGTTAACTTATTTTTCTGACAGGATTCACATTTCTTAATATAAGTTTGTACGTCTTGTCTCATTGCAGGCCAGTAAAAATGAGTTTTTAATTTTTTCAATGTTCTATTTATTCCTTGATGTCCTCCGAAAGGTGATTTATGATATTCTGTCAGTACTTTGTGTATTTCTTCTGTAGTTTCTAGAATTTTTCTCTCATTCATATGTAAATAAATGGTTGTGTTGTCTTCTGAGAAGGTTTCATTAATTAAAATTTTAAAATGTTATTTGAATTGTGAAGTGAACTTTAAGAATGCCATTGCAATGGTTTTTACGGTTTTATCCATATTTTTTATTTGTAACAATACTCTTTTTGCTATCTCTTCGTCTTTAATGCTTCTGAAAGGTATTGGTAATGTGGTTGTGATTAAATTTTCTTTATCTGTTAGAGGATATATTTCAATTTCTCCTATTATTGGCTTTATAAATTGTGGTATTCTTTATATTACAAACTTTTCTTCGATTGATTTTATTATAGGCAATATTAGTATTTTTAATTCTGCCTCTTTATTTGAATAAATTGCCTCTTTGTTTTCGAATATCTTACTTTTTCCATTGGTCCTTATGCTTCCAAGCTCTTCTATAATTGTCTGCGGATTTTCATATTGTTCTTTCTTATTCTTCATTTCACGGGTCATAGCTAAAACTTTATGTTCCCTTTCTGCAAGTTTTTCATGTTCAGTAAGGCGACTGAGAGCGTCATTATTTGTATTAAATTTTCCTGCTTTATACTTTATTGTATATTCATATTCTGATAATAAAATTCTCCATCTTGCTAATCTAGACATTGGATCTTTAAGCTTCATTAGCCATTCGAGTGGTTTGTGATCAGTGTAGATCGTGAACTTTCTACCGTAGATGTAAGGTCGAAATTGTTTTACAGCAAAAATAATTGCTAACAATTCTTTTTCCGTGGTGCTGTAGCGTGTTTCAGCATCATTTAGCGTTCTACTTGTAAAGCAAATCGGCTTATCTTTACCAATAATGCCTTGGGATAGAACAGCCCCAAGTCCCACGTCGCTCGCGTCTGTCGTGACTATGAATTCTTGATCAAAATCAGGGTATGCTAATATTGGAGGGTTACTTAGATAATTTTTTAATTTTGAAAAAGCTTCGTCGCAAAATGCGTCCCAATTAAATTTTACATCATTTTTAAACAATTTTGTAAGAGGTTTCGATATGCTCGAAAAGTTTTCTATAAATCTCCTATAATAGCCCGCAAATCCTAAAAATGAATTTATTCCTTTTACGTTTTTGGGAGTTGGATAGGTTTTTACTACCTTTATTTTTTCAGGATCAGGTTTTATTCCGTCTTCTGAAATAATGTGCCCTAAATATGTAAGTTCTTGTTTCAGAAAATTGCATTTATCTGGTTGTAGCTTTAGGTTGTGTAGACGCAATCGGTCAAATATTTTGATTAATTTTTTATTATGATCTGTTAGATCATAACCATAAACAACGATGTCGTCGACATAAACAAAACATTCGAAGCCTTGCAACCCCATGAGTACGTTATTCATGAGTCTTTGAAACGTTGCAGGGGCGTTTTTTAACCCAAATGGCATTCGGTTGTATTCGTAGTGTCCGAATGGTGTACTAAATGCAGTTTTGCACTTATCAGATTCCTTTACAGGAATTTGATGAAAACCTTTGGCTAAATCTAGTGTGCTGAAATATTTAGCTTTTCCTAGTTGATCTAATATATCTGTAATATTAGGTAAGGGGTATGCATCGCCTACTGTTAAATCATTTAGCTTTCGAAAATCTACTACAACTCTCCAGCGTTTTTTGCCTTCAGAGTCTGGCTTTTTAGGAACTAATAAAAGAGGTGAGTTCCATGGACTCGAGCTTGATTGGATGATATTGTCTTCTAACATTTCATTAACTTACTTGTGGATTTCGTTTCTCTGGCTTTCGGGCAGTCTATATGGCCTGACAAATAACGGAGGTTTATTTTCTTCTGTAATGATTTCGTGGTTAGCTGTATCTGTAACTGTAAGGTGGTCTCCTCTAAAGTAAAATAAGTCGTTATAATTTCTACAAATTTTTATTATTGCCTTTCTTTCTTCTTTATTACAATGGTTCAATTCTATAGTTGTATCTATGCGTTTTAATCTATTTTTTATTATGTCTTTTGTTCTATCTATTTTGACGGTATTATAATTCTCAATTTTTTCCCATTCATATTGGATTTTATTTATATTAATTACTTTACTTTCTTCTGTAGTATTCATGATTAAAACTTTGATTTTTTTATCAATAGGGCGTACCAGGGTTTCCGCCAAATATACTCCTGGGTTTATTTCGTTCTTGTGGACCACTGCATCTTTTGTATATTCAAAAGGGATCTCTACAAGTTGTTTGCAGCGAGGTTGCAAAGTAATGGATCGCAGCCCGTAGACATTGGGATGTTGAGGACTCTTGTGATGGCTTATGCTTTGTGCTGCATCTTTTTGTTCCTCTTCCCATTTTTTACGATTCCCTTCATTACCCGTGGGTAACGCTTTGTGTTCCTTCTTGCCTGCTTTTATTTTATTTTCGATGAGGTTTTCACTTTGGGGGGGCAAGGTGATGGATTGTGGCCCGTAGACATTAGGTTGCTGAGGACTCTCAGTATGTCTTATGCCATTCGGTGCATACTCCTGTTCCTCTTTCCTATTTTCACGAATCCTTGCATTACCCGTAGGCAACACCTTTTTCCCCTTATTTGTGAGTTCTGCATCATTAATAATTGAGTTTTTATTTATTATATTTATTACTTCGTTTGAGCAATCAATGAGTATACCTAGTTCTTTTGTAAAGTAATCGATTCGACAATTTAATTGCGTTAGGAAGTCATTTTCTATTATTCCGTCATAAGATAAATTTATATTTCTAGACACTATCTGAAATGGATAACTCAAAACTATTGTTTTATTATTAAATGGAACGTTAATTTTTCTTTCTTGAGTACCTAATGTTTTCATTTTATTGCCAGAAATTGTTGAGACTGTATATTTTTGAAGAGTATTTAATTTGCACTGTGCTTCAGTGTCTTTTAACAAACTTATTTCGGCAACTGTATCTATTAGCAAAGTAAGAAAATTTTTATCAGTAGGTTCTAATTTTATACAGATCACAGGATCTGCATATTCTTTACTAAAATATATGTAAAGGTAGTCTATTAATTTTTGGCTTGGTGTACCTCGGCTTGGTGTACCTCGGCTTGTGTCTGCATTCGGAAAGAGCTGCCGTGGTTCTCTTCCCGTGCAATTTCGTTTTCCGGTAGGTTTCTCGTGGGTCTATTAAGTGCAGCATTATTTTCTCTAAAAGGATTGCGATAATTTTTATTCCTGTTTTCCTCAACTCTTCTGTTTTGATAATTTAGGTTGTTTTGGCCTAACCTAGATC
This sequence comes from Dichetophora obliterata, assembly GCA_963920525.1. Classification (NCBI taxonomy): domain Eukaryota; kingdom Metazoa; phylum Arthropoda; class Insecta; order Diptera; family Sciomyzidae; genus Dichetophora; species Dichetophora obliterata. The sequence continues at coordinate 15,293,693 of OY986440.1, read as the reverse complement.
TACACTCTTTAAATGTGTGATTGGGCTTTCTACAGTAAGTACAAATCATAAGTTGTACCTCTTTTTTGATGTTCGGCTGCCTGTTATAATTTTGATTATAATGGGTGGGAAAATTATTGTTGTTCTTGCGGTAGCAAGTCTCTTCAGTGTGCCCTGTTTTTCTACAATACTGACATGTGGGTTTAAACGATGAGGTTTGGTATTGCGATATTCCTTCCAGCCGTACTGAATGCTCTTCGGCATACGAGATGGCTTTCTTCAAATCTCTCTCATTGTGAGCTTTAAGAATTAGTCTTAAATTTGGATTTCGCAAACCGTCCTCGAATACCCGAATGGCCAAGTGGTCATTTTCTAACTTTAAATACGCCCTAACTGACTCTTCACCATTGCTAGTGAATGTGGCTGAGTTTAAAGCGTGTAACAGTTTTCCTATTCGCTCACCAAATTCCTTAATCGACTCTTGTGTTTTTTGTTTAGCGGTTAGTAATTCGTTTTGGGCAGTAGTTCGAGATTTTTCCTCTTTAAACTCCCTTTCTAAATCTCGTACCAAATCATTCCATTTGGTAAAAGATTTAAATTGTATGAGTTCAAAGGTTGAACCCTCCAATCGAGTTTTCACAACTTCTGAAATGAAGCTGTGTTCTGCATCTGTTTTAGCAGATAAGAATAAAATATTTCCGCATGCGATAAATTTGTTAAGATTGGCTGGATTGTCATCAAAAACCAGGACGATATTGTAAATATCATTAAGCGTGAACTTAAGATCCATTTTAGAAAACTTAGGATCTTCCGCGTCAGTATAAAAGGATGAATCAAAAAATGGTAGAGAAGCAAAGTTCTGTACTACCTTATCAGCGCGTTGTCGAGTAAAAATGTTGGAATATTTAAATTTCTTAAATGATCAAAAATATAAGTTTTCTGCCCAATTTTTGCCAAATGCCTACTGCAAGGTCTTACTCTTATGGGTCTTTTTTTTTTCACTCGCCGCTGCTTAGCCTCGGCACGCTTCACTTTTATATTTTTTTCACTTGCCGCTGTTTCAGCCTCCGCACGCTTTTGTTTCTTTTTTCAAAAAAAAAAAAACTTTATTATTTTTTATTTAACTTTTGGCACTTCGCCTTATTTTGGGATGGAGCGATCCCACCGCTGCCACCAAATGTTATATTTAACGTCCGTGGTCTCCGTGCTTTCCGCAAGGAGAAGAGAGACCAAAGACGGGGAGCTAAAGAAAAGACTTTGTTGTGTAATTATACTAGCGTTAGCTAGAGTCTTTTATTGTATTTTTAGGTTCTTTACTTAATAAGGCCCGCTGTCTAGGCGAGGCTGCGACCTTAGGAAGTTGATTCTAAATTAGCTCTGCTAGTTTCTGGTCGACCGCGGGGTTAATAAAGGAAAGTCCTCACTTTCCAATGATGGCCAAAATTTCCAACCATTCCAATAATTTTCAATAAGTGGAAATTATTGCCAATACATAGTTTGAGAAAATGCCTAGTCAATATGTAAATTTAAATGACTTTTTTTTTTACTTTCCCCTTAGCGGTACGTGATCACGCACACTTTGCATGCTACGCAGTTGCTGGCAATGCACTATGCAAACAGCGCTGCAGCTAGGGTAGGTAAATGAACGGCTTTATGCTGACCGTGCAAGCTGATGCCGATGCACCCAACAGTGCCTTCCCAGTGGGCATTTTAGCTAGCGATACGCAAAAGAATGCATGCTAGTAGTGCTCTTATTGGCGTCAATATACCTTCCGTGATCGCTGCATTGATGAGTGCTTCTGTAAGGCCTATCTTTTGAAGGTTTGGAGTCTTTTCCTGTTATTTTATATAAAAAAATTTTTACAAAATATTTTAAAAAATTATAAATGATCAGATCAATTAAAAAAAAATCAAATCTTAACGAAAAAACAAAAAAAAAATTATTTATTTTTGTCCGTGTTGGGACGCGAACCCAGGTCTCCGAAATCTAACACATTGCATATCACATTGCATGAAAACTTTTAATGGAAAAATTCTAAGTCTTTTCTATTATTTTTGTATGAAGAAATTTACAAAAAAATTCCAAAAAAATTTTTAAATGGACAGAAAAATTTGTAAAAAAATGTAGATTTTAAAAAAAATACAAAAAAAAATTTTTTTTGGGCCGAGCTGGCCGAACCCGCGCTCCCGAAAACTTACTTTCATTTGTAATGATGCAAAATAAGCTGAACTTTGTTAACAACTGAGTTGGACGAGGGGGTAAGATGCCAGACCGCCAGCTGAGAGGACGCTGGTTCAAATCTGGAATTTGTCAAAATTTTTTTTTTTCAAGTTGATATTTATATTGCTTTTCTTTCTAATGTACATTCTAAAGAAGGGCTTCTAGCAGGCTTCTTTAGAGTCGCGAGAGCGGAAGGCCTAGAAAATTTTCTCGTTTCATATAAAAAAGCTTATGGGCTTGGAAACGAGCACGGAAGGGCTAAGAAATCCATATGATGGCCTGCTAGAAGCGCTTCAAAGACCTGCTTTTGCCCACTAGGCATTTCCTTATCTTTTATATCTATGATACAAAGAAGCAACCAAAATATTGCTATAAGGAGAATAGAAGGAGCTAGATACTAAATTCGGCAACCACAAGAAAATCGCAGAAAACAACGCACATTCAGATAAATAAGAACCTGTAAAAATTGTATCAAATAGAATTTTTATTCTTATTCATAAAATCTGCAATCTTTCTTCTTTATTTAATTTTAAATTTATAAAAAAAAAACTGCTAAACCAATTCTGTTTTATTACAACATTTTTTTATTATGCATCAGCATTTTCTACTTTACTAAACTTGACTAAATACATCACCTGAAAAATTTTCAAATTTTTTATCGCATGCGAAAAGGAAGATACAGGGTCTTAAAAAGTGCTATTTTCGTTGTTCGACTCAAATTTTAGAGTAAATAAAAGTAATTTAAAACAACAAAAATACTAAACTCATGACGTCTTCTAAACAAACTTTAAAGATCCTTTGATTTGTAGAAAAAAAATTTTATTTTTGGCTCACCTTTCGAACAAATCAGGGTTGAAAACTATAAAGTTGATGAAAAAAATCGATCTTAATAGAGCTTTTTGGCAAAACTGTCACTTCTTTGAAAACGATTGGATACACATATTAAAATCTTATATTTTTGTATTGAAATAAAAAGAGTTGAAAGATGTTATCTCTATTGGTTTTCAAGAAATATATCATCAGAAATGTGCATGTTTTTCATTATTTTCATAAATTCTTAATTTTTGAACCCCCCTCTAACTTCTAAAATTAATAAGTGAGAAAATAAAAAATGCCATTTCAACTAAATTTTTGATAATTTTTCCAGAATTTTAAAAAAAAGTCGAGCACACCGATTTGCTGTTTTGTTTTGTTTTCACCCAACTACCCAACTACCAACTAAAAAAATTATTCAAATTTTGGCTTTTGTTGTGTTTTGTACGAAATAGCTGAAGAAATAGCTTAAAAACAAAATAACTATCCATAAAGTCGGTTTTTAAATTTTGCATTTTTTTACTTTTTCGAAAAAACTGCATAGATTTTAATTTTATATCAAATCGAATAGTTTTAGCCTATGACGTAAAAAAACTGTTATGAATTAGGGCCACCTTAATGTACATTTACACAAAACAACAGTACATACATATATTGTGTTTATTATAGTATATACAATCCCGGGATTGTAGTTGCAGAATTCGAAAATTCCGGTATCGACAAAACTAAAAAGTTGACATCCCTACTTCGCCCTAATGCTTATCCAAAAAAAAAAAGCCTAGTTTCAATATATACTTTTATCTATCTATCTATATATCGCTACCTTAATATAGAAAGGCCCTAACTCATTTTTTGTTACTTTACAGGAGATGGAAAAACTTAATAACAATTATAATTTTGCGGGTCCGAATTTTTTTGAAATGGATTTTTTATTTAAGACACTAACCAATTCAATGCTTTAGCAATATTTTTGCAGCAATTTTTTTTCTATAGCATTTTTTTTTTTGCAAAAATCTGTAAAAAAAATTTATTTTGAAAAAATAAGTTAGGGCCATTCTATATTAAGGTAGCGATATATAAAATAGGATGTGTGTATGTATGTAACGTATGGACTCCAAAACGGCTGGGCCGATTTTGATGAAATTTTCAGGTAATGTTCATCTTGGTACGGTGGGTAATATAGGCTATATTTGGACCCAATAGGTGGCGCTGGGGTGGACTTATATCGAAAATTTGAATTTATGGACCAATTTAACTGAAATTCAGAATGTATGTTTTTTTGATCATAAGAAAATAATTTGTGTATAAATGGACCCGATAGGTGGCGCTGGGGTGGACTTATATCGAAAATTTGAATTTATGGACCAATTTAACTGAAATTCAGAATGTATGTTTGTTTGATCATAAGAAAATAATTTGTGTATAAATGGAGCCGATAGGTGACGCTGGGGTGGACTTATATCGAAAATTTGAATTTATGGACCAATTTAACTGAAATTCAGAATGTATGTTTGTTTGATCATAAGAAAATAATTTGTGTATAAATGGACAGGGTAGGTAGCGCTGGGGTGGACTTATTTCGAAAATTCGATGGCGTGAAAAATATATAAATACTTTTAATTTTATTTTATAACGAGGGGAGTAGCGAAGCACACCGGGTTCAGCTAGTACAATTGTATAAATTTTATTTATAGAAAATTGTTTTCAAAAGTAATATGTTAAAAAATATTTAAAATCGTCTTCTATAGAAAAGTGATTTTCTCGAAACAAAGTTTTTTGACCAGGGTGTTTAAGAAAATCTATCAAGCCGATTGGGCTGAATTTTCAATTCATAATTCTACAGTCAATGGCTCTAGCAGATAGTAGAATTGTTAATTTTTAATCTTTTTTCATGTTTTTTACCCTGATGAAAAAAACCTGATATTTGTTATTGTCTGCTTAGAAGTTCGCCATTTTTACATTTTTTAATAATAATATTTAAATCTACTACCTGCAGAATGACAACTCGCAGAACAAAAATATATTTAAATTTTGTTTTCTTCAAATGACTTCAAGTGCCGTAATCACCCGTGCCAGCAACACAAATTTATTTTAGGTGTCCCCTTTGGACGTAAAATAATCTTAAAAAATATTATAAAATATTAAAAAACATGAAAAAAATTTAAATGATTGTATTTTATTTTATAATAAATAAAAATTGCCAAAATAAACCTTGAAAATAAGGCCGGAGAACCCAACTACAGCGCAAATACTTTGAAATCAATTAGGTTTTATTTGTATGTATTTTCTTTTATATTCCAAATAAATCAGAGGAAACCTTTTTAAAATGCGTTACTTTGTTCCGTTAATAAACATTTTTTCAAGTCGTTACTTAGCAATAATTATTTCATTAGCCGTCTCAGAATTCCGTCTATCTATTCGGCTAATGAAGTATCTAAAAATTATGCTTGTGTATCCAAAGTAGCAACCAAAATATTACTTTAAATTTAAAAAACACTACTAAGCCAATTCTATTTTATTGCTACATATTTTTTATTATCCAATAATTATTTCATTAGCCGAATCAGAACTCTGTCTTTCTATTCAGCTAATGAAATTTTAAAAAATCCTTTGCAGCAGCAACCAAAATATAGCTACAACAAAATGTCCAGCTAGAAACAAAATAAATTCGGCAACCATGTATATGCAAATAAAGCCTTTTCCACACTTGATCAACGCAATTCCAACGCAACTTCAACTCAACAGCGAAAAAGTTCAAAAGCAATGCAACTATAAACAGAATGCTTTCAGACTTGCTTCAAAAGTCATGCAACATGCGCAAGCGCGTCGGAAGCGAATTTCATCTGGGGGGCAGTACAAATGGGGGGGCAGTACAAATATTGGTGCAAAAAAAGCTCACCAAAATTTCTTCACATGAAACATGAAGAAGAGAGAAAGAAGAGGAAAATATATAATACAAAAATATTATCGTTGCAAAAAAACTGATATTTTGAATAACTTTTCCTTTTAAATTGTTTATCTAGCTAAAAAAGTGGGGGGGCAACTGCCCACCTTGCCCCCCCGCTTCCGACGCCAATGAACATGCGTAAAGGCTTGATTACCCAAGCGTAACGTGAGGTGGCGTAGCGGGACGTAGCGTAGCGGGACGTTGACTGAAGGAAGAACGATTACTGAAATCGTAGTGCAACGTAATGACTGTCAGGTACACAAAGTTGGCAGTAGTTTTTTTTACATAAGATTTTATAGTTGGTTAAAAAATAAAGTATATCAAGAAAATTTAATGGATTCAGAGGACGAAATAGTTGATGCTATGTTTTTATTAATAGGAAAATATTATAAAAAAAGAAAAAGTGTGAATCGAAGAAAGCGTAGGTGGGGTGTTCGGCCAATAAATAAAGACCGCGTGCTTGCTGGGTACTTTAAAAAAATGTTCCAAAAAATAAAAAAAAAGGACGACGAACATTTTTTTATCCATACCAGGATGTCTCGAAAGATTTTTGATATGCTCTTAAAATTAATTGGAGTATATTTACAAAAACTGCGGCAAATAATAACTCCTGAAGAGCGTCTTTGTTTGACAATTTTGTAAGCATTTAGTTTCATATATATATTTTATATAAATAAAGTAATTTAAAAATTCATTGCATTGCAGGCACTTAGCACATGGAGTCTCTTTTCAAAACATAGCCTGGAGTTACAAATTGGGAAAGACAACTGTGCGAAATATTGTGTTGGAGACATGTGAAACGTTGTGGCAAGTTCTTTCTCCCATATACGTCAGCGAACCCACTCAAAGTCAGTATGCAGATATTGCAAAGGATTTTTATGATATGTGGAATATTCCACACTGCGTTGGTGCAATCGATGGCAAGCATGTCGCAATCAAGTGCCCAAAAAACTCGGGTTCAATGTATTTTAATTACAAAAAGTATTTTAGTATTGTCCTTATGGCAGTGTGCGATGCAAAATATACTTTTACTTCGGTCAGTGTGGGAAGTTACGGCAGTCAAAGTGATGGTGGTAATATATCTTATTTTAAAATTTAGATATTAAGGGAGGTTGCAGGTAAGCTATTTTTTAAAAATCAATTTTTTAAAATTGATTACTGTTCTACAACTCTTCAAGAGTATGCAAAAATTTTTTTAAATAAATCCCGCTTATAAGCCAGATTCTACAGCGCTTAAATTCTAGTGCACCAGAGTAACTAACTAACCAGAGGAACTTTAAGCGTGTTTTAACCGAAACATTCTTTTTCAAAACGGGCCACACTTCTGCAAACAAACTAATCGATCGATTATAATTTTTTAATATTTTTGTATTGTAATTCTAAACATCTTTTACAAAAAGTTATCATATTTGGAAAATTTGCCTAGTTCTTGCACGCAATAATATAGAGAAAAATAGCATTAATATTTCGACTTTTTTCCACGCTTCATAAATTTTTATATTTTCACTCCATTTCTGCATATGTTTTGTTTTCTAGATTTTTCGTTCTCATAATTTTTTTAAAAAACTTTTTTTCAAGATTTTTTTTCAAGATTTTGGTTTCAAGATTTTGACATTCAAACATTCGGCCCGATCCCAATAATTTTCTTTGTTTTCATTCCATTTCCTGCATGTGTTTTGTTTTTACGATTTTTTTTTTAAAAATATGTTTCAATATTTTTTTTAAGATTATTTTTTTCAAGGTTTTGGTTGCAATATTTTTTGTATATATAATAAATTTTTTTGGAAGACATCTTTTAAAATATGCTTTACTTTTAACCACTTTTGCCCAAAACCTTCCTTAACTGAAATTTAATATTTCGAACTTCGCTATTTGGACAATCCGTAATTTCAGAGACATTGCCCTTGCCATCAAATGCACAGCTACCAAATTCATCTCAAGTCAACTTTCCGTACTTTTTCGTCGGTGATGCGGCATTTCCGCTGAGAAATAATTTAATGCGACCATATCCTGGCGGATACATGACTCGGACCAGAAGGATTTTCAACTACCGCTTATCTAGAGCACGGCGAGTTATTGAAAATGCATTCGGCATATTGACGGCTCGATGGCGAGTGCTTCGCACCACAATCGAATGCAATCCAGAAAATTGTGAGAAGATAATTCTTGGCTGCATTGCACTGCATAATTTTATTATGATGAATGACCACCAGCGATGGTACTTGCCGGAAAAATACGTTGATTGGGAGGGACCAGATCATGTTGTACACAATGGTGCTTGGAAAAGTGATTTGAATGAAGTTGGTGGAGCGTTGCGGTCGATTAAAACATTTGGAAGAAATGCAGCCGTAAATGCATTTAAAAATCGAGACAGACTAGCCAATTATTTCGTAAATGAGGGTGCTGTTCCTTTCCAAGATAAAATAGTTGATGAAATGTATGGACAGTAGAAACAAAATAAAAAATACAAGCCTAATAAATCATAAATTATATTCAGCCCAATTCTAAATAATTCTTCCCGGGAAATCCGAAAAGGGAGTCTTAATTTTTAAGATAAAGTTCAAAAACTTTTGGATGTTTTTAATGCCAATTTGTTCATCAACAGTAAATATTCATGGATGTAAAAAAATGTTATATCTTTATCTGCTATCTATTAATTGTGTTTTTTGTATTCATTGGTCGTATAAAATTAAAAGAGCAACAAAAATGTAAACTTGGTTTATTTAATTTTATACGGTCAAAGCCTACAAATAACACAATTAAAATTTACTATAAAGGCCGATAACAGCAATAATTTATCTGCTATCTTTAAAATGCAAGCTCCCATTTTCAAATTCCCTGGTAAAAATCATTCAGAATTGGGCTGAATATAATATATGATTTATAATTCTTTTTTGAGATTATATAAACTCGCTTATAGATTTATTAAAGCCTCAAAATTTATGAAGTTGCGTTTCATTTTTGTGAATAAGTAAATAAAAAAATGTAATATTTACTTAACTAGATTTTTGTAAAAAACACCCGTTTTGCATCTCTACAATTCAAAATTTTTTAAGTATTTTATTTTTTAAAAACACAAACTAAAACATTAATAAAAAATTAAATTCATAAAAAATTAAATTAATTTAACAATTCATAACAATTGACATAAAATTATATATGTGCACAAAATATTGGATTTTTCAAATATATAATGTACGTTTTAAATAAACCACTATCGTGTCATGTGCTGTAAAGGAGCTAAAACTTTGAGATTATCCAACAAAATATCAACAAATTTTGTATCTTTCGTTTTCGCGGAGCTGTTATCATCCAAAGTTAGAATTAGGAAAAAACTGTTAATTAAGTGTATCAAGTGTAAGTGTAATCGTCAAAATTTAAAATGTCTGTTTTTCATGTAAAAATACACTTAATTAACAGTTTTTTCCTAATTCTAACTTTGGATGATAACAGCTCCGCGAAAACGAAAGATACAAAATTTGTTGATATTTCGTTGGATAATCTCAACATTTTAGCTCCTTTACAGCACATGACTGGTAGTGGTTGATACATTGATGGAAATGTTGATATATTTTCTTAAATACAAAGTATTAAATTTTATTTTGCGGTGACCAGTTTAGACTCTAGATCAATAATACTAAACATCTGCCAAACACGTAAAACACCCTGTTTCTTGAAAATTGTACAATGTAGGAGGAAACTGAGTATAGACTTGGAACCGGCGTTGAAAGTACATATAGGAATAGTAATGGGTATACTGCATCCGAAATTTGTAGGCTAGTTATATTTATCCAAACATGTCTGAAAATACAAAACACAACTGTATGTAAGAAAAATTAAATGTGTGTAAATTGTTTACAGTTTTTTGAACAAACCTTTAATAAATTGTATTGTTTGTTTGTTAAAACTAATTTGCGGGGCGTTGAAGCATTAACATTGGCAATTAGTTCAAAATTATAAATTCATCACCCTCAGGCTCTAGTCTAATCTCTGTTACAATTTCTATTACGCGTTGCATTGCTCTAAGCTGTTTTTTAGCTGACATGTCAGAAATTAAACCGCAAATCATCTGTCCAAAACCTTGGACCACCTCGTTGCCTTTTCGAGCCTCCCTAGATTTGCAAAGTTTTGTGAAGGCATCCATTGCACCTTCAAAGGTATCATCAATTTTCGAAGCACCAGCTTTCCTCTTTTTTTCATGCGTCTTTCGAATATTCTGAGCAATCGGTGATGAGGCTCCTGAAAGTGGCGAGTTTCCTTCGCAAAGTTGAATGTTTTGCAAAAGCTGAGATTCTTCCAAAGTTGGTGACAAACTGCTTGAAAGTGATTCAAGCGACTGTGAAGATTCCATATTAAAAATGTCAGTTCTTAATCTTAAGGGCGTTGGTGCTGACGAGGAATGTAGCTGCGACTGTGGTGATGGTGAGCGTGAACGGTCCTTACAAATATTAAAGGTGCAGCGAGCTCTGCAAATTGAAAAAAAAAACTATTTAAAGAAATGGCGACCTACATATTTTTTTTTAATTTATTACGCTCGGGGTTTAACGTGCATCCTTAAAAAGTGCATTGATTCAAAATAAGGCCAGGAATCAACTGCAGCCGCTCCACTACCGGACGGCATATCAAGACGTCGGCATTCGCGAGAATAGCGGTCTCTCAAGGTTGTCCACCTTCTTCGACATTGATCTTCTAAAAAAAAATATATATTATTAATATTTGTCACGTAAATTATGTTTGGTTTATAGCGTTTGCGTGTTTAAATAATTATCAACCATTAAACGTGCACGAAAAATTATCTTTATGATAAATATTTGCACAACATTGCATCAGCCACGCTTGAGCAGTTTTGGGATGACCAAAAATATGTTTTAGCACAGTTCAATAATACATGCTCGAAAAATACAGATCCAAACAGAAGCCGAACATAATTATCTCAATATTTGCACTTACCTGGAACTCCCATCTCCTCGGAAATTTGTTTCCATTTTGCATCTTTTGCAGGCGCTGATTTGTATCCCGCAGAAAATTTGTTGTAAAGGCACTCGTTTTTTTCTACGAGGCTTATTAACTTTTCCTCGTCAATAAAAGACTGCATAATAGTCAATAAAATATTGTATAAAATGTTACAATTTTTGTATAATAAACAAGCGAGTTGAAAAATTTTTTCGCTTTTCCCAGAGCTGTCGAATTGTCAAAAAACGTAACGTGGAGTAGAAATCTATTTTCTACAGACTTCTACGCTGCGTCACGCCACGTTACGATTTCGGTAACGACTTGTACACATTTATCATTAAGCAGATTTTAGCTTGACAATTGGCAACGTCGCGCTACGTTACCTTACGCTTGGGTAATCCAGCCTTAAGATATCTGAAACAGCATTAATAAATTAAATAAGTGGCATTATCTCTGCTTATTATAACATTAGGGGTATTCACGATTCAGTGCACTTGCCTGTACAGTTGAGGACTTGAGGACTTGTGCAGTTGTGCAGTTAGGTTTTCGTGAACACACCACCATCACCATTTCAAAGCTGTCAACATTTTTCAATGCACACAAGTGCATAACTGCTCAAGTCCTCAAGTTGAAGGTAATAGTGGAAAAGAACTTGTGCAGATTTTTGACGCACGTACGATTTGTTTTTGTAAAGTGCACAAGTCCTCAACTGCACAGGCAAGTGCACTGAATCGTGAATACCCCTATTGAAATAAATAAGATCAATAAGCAACGAGTATATGTCTATAAGATTTTTCACTCGTCGCTCGTTATTTGTTGGTCGCTTATATTAGCCATTCATCAACAGAACAGGCTATTTTGAGGGGACATTTATTTTATACCCCTTCAAAAGTGCGAGTTTGTTTATATTTTGTTCTCTATGGCTGTGTCAATCGGAAAGTTTTCAGTCAAATTTTCAAAATTTATGCTAGCCCCAGGGGCTACTACAAATTTTGACAATCGAAAGCGAATTTTTGACACACTCAAAAATAAAGAAAAAACAACATATCAATTTCCGCGACGTATTTAATTCGAGTGCTTGTACTTGCAACTTATTTCGTAAACTTGTAATATTATAAACATAAAAAACCTAAAAAATAACAAAATAATAAAAATAAAAAAAAATAAAGTGCTTGAGTTTGTGTTTGCGTGTGTGTGTGCCAACGATCTCAGGGTACATCAGCAAGTCCAGCAAACTTAAATTGGCTTTCTTTGCTGGTGAACGTCCTCCAAGTGCCATCACCAGCAGCACAAGCAATTGCAGTGCAAAATTCCTTGCTAACAAACATCCTCCAAGTGCCACCACCAGCAGCACAACGAGTACCTGGTAAAACAGTTTGAGATTCGAACAAACGCATCAAAAAACTTTTGAGTATATTGCCACATACAATGTTTACAGACACTTCACCTGGTCGGGAAAAGTAAATATTGGCTGCTCAGGTAATTAATTGTATTTCCTTTTTTTTCTGTTATTTACAGAGAAAATCAAAAAGATTTTGTGAGCCTCACTGGCCTACAAAAGCTAGTGAAAAGGCTTTAGGCTACTCTATCAGACGAGGACACGTATAAGCGGCTTTTTATTTTTTCAGAAGCTAACTTGTTACAAATAAAATTACACGTGGTAGCACATTGCCATTAAATCGCGTCGTATGATATGGTAAAATATATCCATATATTTACCTTACACTTTGCGGTAACTTTACGGTAACATGCGATTAACACAATGTGGTAACATTTTCCTGTTAACATAACAGTAATATGTGTCCATTTATTTCTTTTCACATTGTGGTAACATTTACCACTTATTTGATTCACACAATATGTTAACAAGTGTCTGTAAATTTTCACCATGCACTCATGTTACTGGGCGTATGACAAACATTTACCGTATTTGTGACCTAATTGTTACCATTTGTTACTTTGTTACCAATTTGTTTAAAAACGGTAAACTTGCGGTAAATTTATGGACACATTTTTTGAAAATGTTTGACGGGGCTGGCACGGGTGATTACGGTACTTGAAGTCAGTTGAAGAAAAAAATAAATTTAAATATATAATTGTTATGCGGGTTGTCATTCTGGCAGGAGTAGATTTAAATATTATTATTAAAAAATGAAAAAATGGCGAACTTCTAAGCAGACATTTACAAATATCAGGTTTTTTTTTCATCAGGGTAAAAAACACGAAAAAAGATTAAAAATTAACAATTCTACTATCTGCTAGAGCCATTGACTGTAGAATTATGAATTGAAAATTCAGCCCAATTGGCTTGATAGATTTTCTTAAACACCCTGGTCAAAAAAGTCAAAAACTTTGTTTCGAGAAAATCACTTTTCTATAGACGACCATTTTAAATATTTTGTAAAATATTACTTTTGAAAACAATTTTCTATAAATAAAATTTATATAATTGTATAAAAGTATATATTGAAACTAGGCTATTTTTTGGATAAACATTAGGGCGGAGTAGGAATGTCAACTTTTTAGTTTTGTTGATCCCGGGATTTTCGAGATCTGCTACTAAAATCCCGGGATTGTATATGTTTATACAAGCAAACATATTTTCATATAAATATAAACAAAATAATTTTTGTTTTGTTTTAAGCTGCACGTAAGAATGAAGTTTGTCAACATGAGCATAATTTCAAGCCAACATATAATTTAGTATTGCTATCGCAATTATCAAAACAGCTTAAATATACACAAAACAAAAGTAGGGCAAATTTAAGTCAACAACCTACGGTCATAAACCTCATTCTTATGTGCAGTTTAGCACTTTAGCATTTTTTGTTATTTTAAAAATGTTCTTATGTGCACTTTTGTTGTTGTTGTAATTTTATTGTTAATGTAAGCCAATTTTGTATATAAATATTTTGTAATTTAGATCAATAAAGTTAGTATTGTTTTGTAGATAAAGAAAATCAGTGTTTTAGTTTACAAACAAACAAATCAGTCCTCAACTCAACAAAAGATTACAGGTTAAAGTACTTGCAATCTGTGCACGATTGAATAGGTTTGTACCTAGTCAATCATCAAATCATTCAGTATATACTATAATAATTACAATTTATGTGTGTACTGTTGTTTTGTGTAAATGTACATTAAGTATCCCTAATTTATAAAAGTTTTTTACGTCATAGGCTAAAACTATTCGATTTGATATATAGTTAAAATCTATGTAGTTTTTCGAAAAAAATCCCCAAAAATCAAAAAATGCAAAATTTAAAATACCGACTTTATGGATAGCTATTTTATAATCTTAAGCTATTTCGTACAAAACACAACAAAAGCCAAAATTCGAATAATTTTTTTATTCGAATTTTGGCTTTTATAGTTTGAAGTAGTAATTGAAGGATAATTGAACATTAATCAATCTAAACAAAATTAAATTTCAAAAAAATTGTTGTTTAAATAGTGATTTAAAAGAATTTTATGTAGGCAGTTACTGCTAAACCAAATATACTTATTTGTACATGTATTACAAAAACTATGTTATAAATTATTGAGGATAAATCATTGTCAAATTTTATCTTTGGTTTTTTGTTGTTGAATTGGTAAAAATGTCTCGTTGGTTAATATTAATATATAACGTACTGCACTACAAATAATTGTATTCACAAAACATACAAACTGGGGCCGAATTACAGCATCCGTGATCGAGCAAAATTACGAAGGGCACGACGAGACAAGTGCCTATCAATCTTGTACAATTTTGCTCGATCACGGATGCTGTAATTCGGCCCCTGATGTAACAAGTCGACGATGAATATTACGGAAAGCCGCGTTGCGTTGAACAGGGGCCGAATTACAGCATCCGTGATCGTGCAAAATTGTACAAGATTGATAGGCACTTGTCTCGTCGTGCCCTTCGTAATTTTGCTCGATCACAGATGCTGTAATTCGACCCCAGAAAATTCTGCATTTGTTATACTTCAGCGGTCTACTCAAAAGTGATCAAAAGTCCTCAACTGCTCAGGCAAGTGCACTGAATCGTGAATACCAATATTGTTCCCAAACCATTTTATGTTATGTTGTAAAGAGTACTACCAAACTTTTGAATGCAAACAAAGACAGCTGTTTCACATTAGTTTATTTTTTATTTGCGAAAAGGGGTGTTACCATTTAAAAACGGTGGAAATTTCCATGGAATTCCCACGAGTGTGAACACTCATCAAATCGTTGGTCAAATCGTTTGATAAAAATCAAAAATTTTTCGATTTTTCTGCTGATTTGACTAACGATTTGACCAGTGTGAACACTCGTCAAATTGTGTAGTACAATTTGGTCAGTTCAAAAAAGTTTTCAACCTGAACACATCGAGGCAAAAGAGGGAGTGGAAGAAAATAATAACGAAATAATAATAACTGTTGCAAATAATTTATAATAATTTATAAAATAATTTCTTCATCATCCAATACGATTTTAATAACAAGTGATATTAACAATTTTCCATCATCGCGATGTGCTTACTTCGGTGTTCAAGATAAAATTAAATATAACGAAAAATTTGATGAGTCTGAATTGTGGAAAATGCCATTTGAATTGTGGTCAAACGATTTGACAATTGATTTGATGAGCGGTTTGAAATGTGAACAGCCCTAGAGTTAAAAGACATTCGATTCGCGTCGTTTCGACACTGAGGTCGAGAAGTGCGACTAACTGATGCGACTGACGCAATTAAAGTACAGTTTATAAATAGACAAAGAGCTTACAATAGACAAATGTAACAAAGAGCTTACAAAATTTAATTTTATTCCCAGACAGGCTTTCCTGGGGTTATAGGATGCATTGATGGCATCCATGTGAGAATTTTTGCACCTGAAAAATAAATTTAGCACCTATACCTCAATAGAATTAACTATTGCAGCTTAAATGTGATGATTGTGAGTACAATTACTCTTAAATATATTTCATATTAACACAATATTTGGGCTTGCGATCATGAAATGAACATACGTAGTGTGGATGCTCGTTATTCGGAATCTAACCATGATTCCCTAATTTGAAATATGAGCGACTACAAGTAGTTTATGCTGAGTAATGTCCAAGAAAACTCATGGATTTTAAGTGGAATTCGTTTTTCAATAAAGATTTTTTAAAATTTTATTTTTTGTAGGTGATGCAGGGTACTCCTTGGAGCCCTGTCTTATAACGCCTTTCTGAGCAACTACAACTGATTCGCCAGAGTCTCGCTTCAATTATATTCATGCAAAAGCTGGGAATATAGTTGAAAGAACTATCGGTGTGCTCAAAAGCAGGTTCAGATGTCTCCTTTCCAGCCGAGGATTTCACTGTGAACCGAAAAAGGCTACACAAATTGCAAACGCATGTTGTGCTTTGCACAATATTTGCAAACATTTTAATGTTGATCTTTTAGAAGAATTGCAGTTAACTTATGATGACGAAAAGGACTCTCAAAATAACATCGGAGCTGCACATAAAATTGAATCAGACAGAGCTATAAAAAATGCAATCATGCAATCATTTCAATGAATTCGACAAATTAAAAATAATAATATTGACCCATTATCATAGTCAAAATAAAGTCGACTTTAAATTTAGTATAAGCATTTTTGACAGTCTTTCAATATAATATGTTGTCAAAAAGCTTGCACTAAATTTAAAGTCGACTTTATTTTGACTATGATAATGGGCCAATGAAAATAAGGTTAACACTTTTGTTATAGGTTTAAAAATATTTCTGTCTATATCATGTGTCCTTAAGTTATATCAAATATAAATACATATATCACTTCATGTGCCTTAAATTTAAAATAAAAAGAAATATTTTTTATCAGTCCATGCGAATTAAAACTAAACATTCAGCCTAACCAAAAAACATTTTAATGCCAACTCTAAATTTAGTGTAAGCTTTCTGACAACAAATTCTATAGAAATAATGTCAGAAAAGCTCACACTAAATATAGAGTCGACATTAAAATGTTTTTTGGTTAGGCTGATTGTTTAAATGCAAACATAATTAGGCAATTCACAGTTCATTCTAATTAAGGTTTAATGTGCTAATTCTGAAATGTGCTATTTTGCCTGTTAATTTTTTGTTTTTGTTTTGCATGTAAACACAAATTAAACCGGTGTGTTAAATGTTGCCACTTTTGTACATGCCCTAAGGCATGCTTTTGTAGAGTGTTAATGTGTTATTTTGTGAACAGCTGTTTTACGTGAATAAAAAAGAGTTGTCTGGTAAATAATTTTGATGAAGTTTTCAATAAAACTGAATATTAAATAGAGTTATTAAACTTTTAATAGAACCCAAAACATCTGAGCTGCATATTAAAGATGCCAGCACTGTTTTGAAACTGCAAATCAATACTTTTCACTTTAGTTGTGCTCACAGTTGTAAAAAATTAGCACATTTAAATATTAATATATTAAAACATTACAATGAACTGTGAATTGCCCAAATAAATCATATCAAAATTTATTAAAAACTAATTGGAAAACATACACCACTTTATGAGCCTTGAATTGTAAGAAATATTTTTTATCACCAAAAAACATTTTAATGCCGACTCTAAATTTAGTGTAAGCTTTAAGCACTTTATGAGCCTTGAATTGTATTTAACATAAATAAATATCAATCCGTGGGCTTTAAACTTAAAATAAAAAAAAGTTTTATCAGTCCTTTTATATTGAAACTAAACATTATATAATATAAAAGTTAATTAAAATTTAAATGAAAAAATCACTGCATTTTAATACAAACTTAAACAATAAATATAAATTTAAAATAAAAATTAAATGAAAATGGCATTTTCCAATTTAATATAAATAAAAATTAAAGAAAATTAGAAATTAAAGAAGAAATAAAAATAGAAGATATAAAATAAACAAAGACAACTCTGAACTGAAAAATTTGTATCCATTATGAAGTTGCTGCATTAATTATGAAGTACGGACAGAAAGGCATTCTCAACAAAGTCACAAACGCGACAACAAATGATATAAAAAAAGCTGACTGGGAAAGCTTGTCGGCATTTCAACTCAATTCCATCGGTAATTGCTTTATGCTGAATTTTCTAATAATGATGATCCCAATATTTTTCTTTCCTTATTACATTCTAAATTATTTCTTTTGCAGATTCTGTACCAGCTCTTCAAGATCGCTATAAAAAAAAAGATGTAAGCGCTGCGCATCAACTATAGACATGAAAAGGCCAATGCGAAAAAGACTGGAGGCGGTCCGGCAGATCGGCAGTCAAATTTAGGAATCGAAGTAACCGGCGAGCTATTACAGCTAAAACAATTTTGTGGGCATCTCGTTCCTGGTCTTCCCTCATTCGTCTGTGGCAATGTCAATGCAAATGCAGAAATCGGGGCTAAGCAACTATTTTCGAACATTGTGCAATCCGTAGAGTTGACAGAGGTAAACGAAGCTTTAGTGATTGATGATGAAAACATAAATCCGACAACGTCGACGGTATGTCACTTCGAAACGACAACCTCAACCGACCTGATAACTGAGGACGATGATGAAAGCGTACATCCAACAACGTCGACGGTATACCATCTAAAAAGCACAACCTCAACAGTCCCATCAAATCTTCGCACTGACTTTGACACTTCTACTAGTGCACATGCATCAACATCACGCTCACAGTATCATAATGCGTCCTCAACACCATCGAATAAACTAACGAATATGTCGGCCAAAAACGTCTGCCCAAGGTTAATTTATAAGGGTGTGGCACTTGAGAGAAATGCACTCTTTTTCCGCCTTTGCTCGAACTGTCACTGTGCTTTTCTTTGTTCTAATGGTCCAGTTAGCCTCGCATGGCATAGCAGTGCATGGCTTAACAAGCGTCACATCGAAATCTGTTTAGTGGGATTTATGAGTATCTGATTATGCTCAACATGGCAACGCATGGCAATGCTCAGATAAAAACATAAATGCATCTCTGACTACATAGATAAACATAGAAGATCTATTCATTTTGATTTCTCTGCATTCTTCTATGTATTTGACGTTTTGGTAAAACAGATGTGAAGTTGTAAAATTGTTTGACCAAGTGCGGTTAATTTATTAAAATAAAATCGTTGTATTCTTTTTTTATTGCATTATTTTGACTATGTGACTATGCGTTGCATAATCACCATTTATTTGGCTGTGTGCTAGCTGCTTATCTGCGTTGCATGCAGTGCTGTGCCATGCTAGGCTAACTGGACCATGGCACAATTACTGATAATACCATGAACTGGGGGTCAATTCCCGTTCTGCGTTATCGTCATATGAAAAGTGTTTTCAGCTTTACATGGAAAACTCGATTCCCGTTGTGTGTTAAAAGGGCAACAGCTGATAATTTTTTGCTGAAATGAAAACAAAGTTAACGCCGGTTGCAAACGCGCGTTATCGACTTGCTATATTAATTTCGGCTATCTTATTCTACCGAAAAACTTATCTTGGTTATATATATTTATGCAAAATTAATTATATAATTCTTTTTTATTGTTTATTTTTAATAAATAGTTTTGCTTTCTCAATCAAGTTTATGGCTTTGGGAAAGCGATATAAGTCGATGTGTTCCTCCACACTTCTGGTGAATGAGTTTTCTTCATCGCGAAGTCTCCTCTTAAAAATTATTGGGTTTTCTCTACATAAATCAATAAAAAAAATGTTGAAGTCATAATAAGTCATCATCATGTTCAATTAAGTCATTTTTGTAAATGTTTTCTACCATGATACAAAGAGCTACAGGTAAAGTATTCCCGGCGCAACAAACAAAATTTTCTGCGCACCTCGTCATCGGTGCTCGTCAAATGTGACACTTGATGAATACATTCAAAAGAAAATGTAGAAAAGTGACGAAGATAGCAAAATGAAAACGAACAAACAGTCAAAATTCTGTCAAGCACATCAAGCAACGTAGCCGCTTTTTGTGTAAATCGGTAAAAAAGGGAAAAAGCACCCCTACAAAATATGCAAATTTTTCTTCACAAACAGAACTAAAAATATATTTACTTTATTTTGGACATGTGCTTTATATAACAATATTTATTTAATTTCAGTAAAACAAGTTTTCATAAAAAAATGTAGGCATTTTAAAATCTTTATACCCTATGAATAAATTATGACTACGTTTTAACCAAGGAGCACCTTGCACGTCACAGCAAAGATGGCGGATATGCGCAATACTTTATCTGTAGTTCTTTGTATCATGGTTTTCTACCATCTAATACGTTGTTTACATTTATTTTTCATAAAAGCTTTGTTTAATAGACATTCAGCAACTCTCAAATGCTATTCAGCAACTACTTTTCATCAGGCGAACAAGAATCGTGTTTTTGTGTGCAGTGAAGTTAAAGAGTGAGATCGTTAGATGAAAACTATTGTGAAAATCTTTTTTTCACTTCACATTAACGCAAAACGGGAATTGACCCCTTGGACCATAGAGGTAAGATATAAGGAAGCGCTGTAGTTGAACAGAAACGAAGTACTTTTTTTATTGGTGTCAGTTCACACAAACACAGACACATTCAAACAGGGCCGCATTCGGGTTTACTGTAAAGAAAGGTGTAAACTGTTATTCTTAAATGCATCTTTTTTAATAATTTTTTTTTTGTATTTTCACACCACCCTTGAGGTATATAAGGAAATTGGGTTTCATATTTATTATAATTTTTTTTTTATTTTGTGCGATCTCGTATTTTGCAGTGAATTTTGAAACTTTCGCGAATTTTATCTCCTAAGCCATTTTTACTTATTTGGACTCAGGAGGCCCAAATACGATTAACAAAAATTAGAAAATAATATATCCGCGTGGGCCGTAAACTGCACTTATGCCGATATTTGTAAAATAATAAAAATTGCGCTTTGAAAATATATGCCACCTTTAGAAATTGAATGCGGCCTTGACATGGTTTGACATAAGCTCAATCGGGAAATGGTGCGAAATATATTGGCAAATATACACAATTTTCTTGTATTTCTTATAAGATATATAATTTCTTATTGAAATTTCCTTATCACCAATCCCTTTTATATAAATAACAATATTTCTTTTGAAAATTTGATCTAATATGAATACACTTACCTGTGAAATGAAATCAGCTTATTGTAAAGATACTGCTGACTTTCACAACTTTTCACCATACAGCGCATTTTAAATGTTTTCTTTTATATTTTAAGACTTTAAATCAATAGTTTAGAGCGATGACAATCTCTTTTTAATACAAATTTCTTTACTTAATTTTCAGTAGTTGGCAAATGGTTGGCGGTGTTTACGTTTTCGATTTACGATGTGTCAAAAAATGCTTGCTCAAAATCAGAGATGTACTTCCTCACACAGACACTGTGTGTGAGCTAAAAACCGCTTCCTTATCTCTTTATTCTATGCCCTGGACCATAAGCATTAATTTTCTTCATTTATTTTCATCCATTCTGGCAGTTGGACTTTCGTACCATTTTGGACACGTTTTTACTCTTTACGTACGAGGTACGACATTTTCCGTACTAGTACACTTTTATTTTCATCGCTTTTCTATTATACGTATTTTTCTCTTGGTGTGGCCACACTTGTTTTTTATTTGGTTCGCATTATAGCGATTTGGCAGCACTTCTAGCATTTGGCTGTTTGTTTACGTATGAAGTGCAAACAAACAAAAAGTGCGAATGGTACCAAGGAACCAATGGTACTCGTACCTATAAACTTGTATGAAAGTTTCATATAAATCAGCGGGTACTAGTACCAGAGATAAAGAGATGGGAAACTCCGTTGGAGAGGGATAGCACTATGTTCGATTTCTGTCAAATTTTAACCAATACTATCACAAAATGTATAATTGTGGTAGTAAAATCTCGAGGAAACTCACCCGAGCGGTAATATTTTATATGTTAACTCACCTA
This sequence comes from Dichetophora obliterata, assembly GCA_963920525.1. NCBI lineage: Eukaryota > Metazoa > Arthropoda > Insecta > Diptera > Sciomyzidae > Dichetophora > Dichetophora obliterata. The sequence continues at coordinate 15,271,880 of OY986440.1, read as the reverse complement.
GCCCGTAATATTTTTCTGGATATGGTGAACATGAAATTCTCAAGAGAAGCTGTTACTTTTTAACTGTTTCAAACGATTTCACCTCAGAAGAATTCGCAGACTGCTTAAGATAGATAAGTTTCTGAAATTTTTCTTAAACTTTTTGACTGAATAATAATTTAATAATTTTTCTTAAAACTTAATTGAATTTCAAATTATTAAAAGTGCAAATTATGATAATTAGGAATAATTTAACTTTAGCGCCCACGCCTCCTTTTTTGTATTTTTTTCATGAAAATATTGTATTTGCATCATGGAAAAAACAAGATGCAGGTTGTTATCTATGATTTTAAGCCTTCTCAATGCAAAATGTGAAAAAATGTTGTCTCCTATGGTTTAGAAGATAAAAATTCATTAAAAAATTGATTAAAAATCACCTCGAGTGCTTCGTAAAAGTTGAAATTAGTTTCTACACACTTAACATCTTGGTAGTATTTTACTTTTAGCTAAAATTGCCTTTTTTGTTAAATTTTTGAAAGTAGCTATACATAATGTGGATATGAATGCAAAAAAGGCCACAGGAGAAAATTTTTTATAAAAAAACGCGCGTTTTTCATGTTTTGATATATTAAGCTGAAAGTCCAAATTATTTTTTCCATTTTTTCAACTTTGGACCTCTATAACTCCTAAATTAGATGAGAGCGGATAACTCATAAAAACTCCTAAATTAGATTTGTCAGATTTGGAATAAGAAGCCCTTAATACTTATGTTTCAGGAAAAATAGTTAAAATAATTAATTTTGGCTAAAAGTATTCCTTTGAACTTGAGAAAAAATAAGTTTGAAATGGTAATTTTTCAAGTTACCACGAATTTAATGTAATTAGGTAGGATTAATTACAGATAAAATGATTTCCCGTTTACGGAGTAATACCGACATTTTTTACACTTTTAGACTTACAGCCCTATTCTGACAAATGAACAATTGTTAACTAAGTATTTTTAATATTTCTATGTGTTTGTTGTAATTTTTTTAATTTCAAAACAAAATTTTTTTTGATGCTCAAAAATAATAAATTTAAATAAAAATTTTCAACTGCTTTTCAGTTATTGCCAATTTCATTAAAAAATTTTGTTTTTTGAGCTTCAAATTTTGTTTTGAAAACAACAGACATATAGAAATATAAAAAATACTGGTTAACAATTGTTAATTTGCCAGAATAGGGCTGTAAGGAGACCCAAATTCGTTTAATAAAAATTAGAAAAAATTATTTAAGCTTGGTTCGTAAACTATAATTATTCCTGTGTTTGCAAAAAGATAGAACAAAATGTGGAGTTTCTACTGCAAACCCACCACTTCAGTTTAAAAGCACACTTAAGTATGTAGCTTAATGCTGTAATATTGTAATCGAAGCCTTCAACGGAAAAGTCCCTTCTGAACAAAATCTAAAAACAAAACTAGATCTTTATGCAGATGACATTGATGTGAGCGACCTCCACGCGCAACTTAAATTGCTGAAGCAATTGCCTGGCCAAACACCTTCAAATTGTAGTGGCATTGTATCCCAATTTGCAAAAAATTCGGATACTATAAAAAAACTATTAAATGAAGTGTAAAAACTTATTGCTTTGCTTTTGACTGTGCCTGCATCAGCAGCTTCATCTGAGCGTTTTTAGTGCACTAAGACGACTTAAAACGTATCTTCGAGCAACTATGACACAGAAACGACTCACTCATGCGGCACTTATACACATTCAAAAAGATAAAACCGAAGAATTGAATTCGATGGAGGTGGTGAAAGAGTTTGTTTCTCGCAAGGACAGAAAGAAACATTTTGGAATAATTTAAATTGATATAACTTTTTGTACCTTATTGCATTTAAACCATGCAAAGATATACCTAGTCTTGCTTTATAAAAGCAACCATTATTTCTTATATTTTCATATTACCATATGAAAGATCCTTTAAAGAATGATCTCTAATATTGAAATTGGAAGAACTTTTAAAAATAATGAAATTTTAATATTTTTTATATATTTTTATATTTTTTTATTTTAAACTAAAATAAAAAATTTGTGTATTCACATTCATGTTTCTTTGAAGAAATTTTGGTGAACTTTTTTTGCACCACCATTTGTACTGCCCCCCATTTGTACTGCCCCCCATTTGTACTGCCCCCCAGATGAAATTCGCTTCCGACGCGCTTGAATAAGGGAAACATAAATGTGCTTGCAGAGAATAAAATCAAAAACATTATTCATTCTATTAACATTTTATAATTATTTATTTGCCATACTATTATTAGGGCTGTAAGAAGCAACGCAGAAATCTTTACTTAATATATATTGCACATGGCTTCAATGTTCAGTCGTTTCACAAATTCCTTGAAAAATATTTTAGTTTATTTTTTCTGTTCTGTTTTTTAGCTAAAATAGCAATGCGTTTTCTTAGCTTTGAAATTAGCTATCAAATCGTAAATATAAACAATTTAAAGTTATATATGGTTAGGTAGGCTCTCTCTCAAGCTGTTACACCCAATTATTCTACCACCAGCTGTCGTAAATAGTTTTACCTTTTATAACATTTTTTATGTTTTATTAAAAAAGAACAGTATGTTGAGCTTGTGTGTTTAATTAAACTTATTGTGAGTTTTTATTGACATTTTGAAAAGACGACTCTAGTGTTCGCACTCTTTGAGGCTGTTCAGACTTGCCTCAAATGAGGCGACTCACTTGCCTCATTTTGACGTCTATTGGCGAAGGGAAAAGCGGGAAGGTGACATGTTACGTGAGGCAAGTATTTTAAAAATTTTGCGACTCATTTTGACGTACGTCAGAGTGAAAATTGTTATGTTGAAATTTTTGCTCTTTTTAGTTTGTTCTGGCGCGAATTAATTTTGTTTATTCATTGTTGTTCGCAAATAAATATTCTTTTAATTGTAAGAACTTGAGCATTTAATAAATCAAAAGAAAACAAACGAAAAAAAAAACAATAAACGCCAAAATGATGCAGCCTCAAAGTGAGGCAATAGTTTGTGTGTGAACACCTGATAGCTAACTTATGTCAAAATGAGGCAAGTAAATCGCCTCATTTGAGGCAAGTCTGAACAGCCTCTTTGTTATTTAAAGTTAATTTAACAATATTTTGGTTTAGAGAAATTAAGTAAAAAAATCATTTTCTTTTTCAAATAAAATGTTGCAACATTAAGCAAGCATTTCGTTATGTTTTCTTTGTCATTCACTAAATTTTAATTTAATTAATAGCACTTTTAGAAAATAGTTTAATACGTTAAAGTTTTATAGCTCTTTAGTTAAGTTTAGTACTTGTTTTCCATCATTCAATTTGTTTTGATAAAATTTCTCTACAACGCAGAGTTGTGTAACAATTTTAGTGAGAGCAATTATAATAAATACATAATTTCATTACTTATAATATATTAATATTATACATATATAATCTTCTTATCTTAAATAACATTCTTTAAATTTAACAATTATTGTTATTTCAGTAACATTTTCACTAAGGTTAAAAAGTAGGATTTTTATTAAAAAAAAACAAACTAAAATAAAATGTATTATGCAGATCATACACAGCAACAAAAATACATAGACACTAACGTTAAGAAAAAAAAAAATCACAAAATTGAAGATGTGAAAGGGTATTTTGACTATGGTTATGGGGCATTTACTTTAAGGATTTCTGCTACAATATTTTACCAGGTGATGCCTTGTGGAGTGTATCAATTGCTCAATTGCTTAATGGAGAGTGTCAATTTCGAAAAATGGCACACACAACAATTTCGCGCAAAAGTGTCGATATATCCAACAAATTATTTTTTAATCTTCTTTAAAATTGGCCTTGCCCAGGTCCCTTTTCCTGTGGAACATTTGTCGCTGTTATTTTCAGCATTGTAACAACAAATATAAAAAAAATAAATGCAAACTAAATAACTGAACACAAAAATCAACGAAATAAAGATTTACTATCCGCAGGCAAAACAGCTGTTTTAATTGTCGGCTTTGCTTAGGTTGGGGATCGATTTTGCCTTTTTGCCTTACTTCGAAAAAATAAAACGAGTCTGTTTCATGACACCATTTGAAACCGATATCGTTTTCAAAACCGATCGTTTCAATTGTGTATCGGTTTTCACAACACCCCTTACTCTGTAATGCGATTCGAAAGCAAAATCACACCTTGTATGTATTTGCATGCTTTTCGACAACTTTTTGAAACAAAAACATCATTTTAAAGCAGTGCTAGAAGTTACTGCCATTTAGTAATCTTGTGGAAACAGATACAGAATTGAAACGAATCGGTTTTGAAAACGATATTGGTTTAAAATGGTGTCATGAAGCAGACTCATTTTTATTCTTTTCGAAGTAAGGCAAAATCGATTCCCAACCTAAGCAAAACCGACATTTGAAACAGCTCTTTTGCTGACGGATAGCAAATCTTTATTTCGTTGACTTTTGTGTTCAGTTATTTAGTTTGCATATACCCATATCGATGATTCCATATCAAATCGACTAATTTTGAGCAAAATCGTTCTTTGTTTCCGAATTTTTTTAAACTTCGTAGGTTAGTAGTGCCTATAAAAATAGCTTAAACTGTGTTTTTGTTTTTTGCGAATTTTTTTTTTTCAAAAGTTGTATTCGTTATTTAAAAATACTCGCATGCACACACACAGCAATCACACGGTTACGTGATTTTTTTCAACCAAATCATCAAAATAAAATAAGCCCATAGACCATAACAAATAACTATCTGTTGCAATATATACGCATTCCGAATCATAGGTGCTCACCATCCCTTAGAATTCCATTTTTGTTTTCATTTCTTTTTCTTGACAATGTGTAGCCAGAAAATCTCGACAATATTGGTGCCATCAACCGAGCATCGAATACCAGCTAGTGAAGCAAAAGTTTTTTAGATTCATTTAATTTTTAATTTATTTATGTTTACCATTTTGCCAAATGTTTTCGTCACACTTGCTGGAACGAGTATTCGTCTATTAAGTACTACACAGGCATAACACAAGTGATCTGTAGTTGCCCCATTAATTGTGCTCCTGGGATTTTCTTCAATGCGTGACTTTATCGTCGCTAGGCATAAATTTAATAAGCCTCTTCGGCGGTAAAGCATTCACACAATTTTTTTAACAAATAACAAATATGTATGCGACAATAGTGTTTGGTATCCTTGGCCATGGCTAACGCTGCCATGAAACGTATGAGCCAGTTGCGATTTAGCCGACATAAAAAGCTCCTTAACTATATCATCGGGCTTTTGGTCAAGTATAGCTAAAAAATATTTAATTTAAGAAATAGGAAGAGAAAGTGTCCACTAGCTAGTCACCTTTACGGCATCTAAAGATTTTTTTGCGCAAATAAAAACTGCCTCATAGGTATCACTTGGTTTCTGCGTATAAATAATGAAGAGGCGAGGCAGAAATTTCTTCGCATATTTGCCCAAAGTTTCAAGTTTCTAGAGACCATCGAAGTTGGGTGTACGAAATTCTGTATACTTATCTAGAACATTGCCCAACATAGGCGCAATAAGACGAAAGCTTTCCGGAACGATGGCAGCGACTATCGGTTGTTCAATTTTAATACGCAGCGCGCTTTGCGTATCGTAACTATTGGCGAGTGTAGCCAGCGGAGCCAGCACTAAAAAGAGTATAACTTCAGTAAAAATAAAATTTATTTAACTTAAACACTTACCTAAAATACTCGCCACACAGTTCGAAAAAGATGGAAAATGAGATTATTAAACACTTGCTCCCTTGGCAGTGTTCCACTTTCCATCGCTTCCACTGGTTTACGCTTTAGATTTGGCTTTTAATCCACATTCTCTTGACTTCGGCAGCTTGTGACCTACAGTGGGAGCTGCTTTATTCAAAATATATTTTATCTTTAATGCTTCAGTACAGCTTTTCGTCTAAGACAGTCAGATCGTCAGGTGCTGCAGTAAATTAATCTTGCAGTGGTGTTCCGGGGCATGGTTTGAATTGCATTAAGTCGGGAAGCTTACTAAGGTTAGGCCAAGCCTCATCTGTTGTTGTACAGTGCTGCAAGACTTACCTGTGTATAAATGCGACTGGGTAAATGCGTTAGTATGATTTTAGGATCTTTGATAATAGTTTCTAAATTGGTGTCCATGAAATCGAATACGAGGGATTGGATGCATATCCAAAAACATTTACCAACACAAAATAACGTTGTCGGTCTGCAACTTATTCAGTAGCTTAATTTCTAGCAGCGCCGAGCAATTCATTCCGTTTTGCGCTTCTTCCCGACTGCCAATATTTATTTAATGATGTGATATTGTTAATTTATTTCATATTATGCATTTATTTTAATAAATTTATTACACAAAAGAAAACTTATTTGCAAATGGCTGAATTTAAGCTAAACACTTGACAGATCTGAGGTGAACTCACGTACACAATACATGAGTTTCACCAAAGTAGAAAAAAACGGAAAAATAAAATGAAATCATATGTTTTGACGTCACAAAATTTAAGTTTCCTATCTCTTTATCTCTGACTAGTACGTCGGTACTTTTGCTTTATGTTGGTATACATAACAATTTGCCATGGCTTTATTTTTCAGTTTGTTTACAAATAATTCGACAAAACAAAAGCTTTTTTTATCCTTACTTTGTTTTTAGTATAGCTTGGCATTGGTTGCATTTCTCTGTTTCAGTTTTTATTTCTGGTAAGAAAAAAAGCCAAACTGAACTTTTATCCTCTGTCACGGATGAAGCTCGAAATTTTAATAAACCAATAGATTTGTAGTATTTAGCTTATTTATTTCTATAAAATATCTCAATTGAAACTTTATAATAAACTTAAAGATCAAAGTAATCTTACCGCAGTTTGCGCTCCAATCTGTTCTCCGTGACAAGTGAAAGACAATGAATTTGCTAATTTTGACACACAAAGGCAAAGTAAAGTTAAAGAAGAACAATGAACATTGAACAAAAGGAACAGAAAGAAATGAGAACTGCGGTAATATTTAATTCAATTTCCCAGTGGACATTCTGCTACATTGATGTTCCCAGTAGACGTCCTGCTATATTGATGTTCCCAGTGGACGTTCTGTTACATTCCCACCTCCGTGGATCGACTCACTCGATTCACCACAATCCAAGTCAAGAACGGCCAACTTGGACACTGGCCGACGTAAAATGCCCGTTTTGGTTCGTACATCTGCTCGCCGTATTACTGAATCTTTGCCACAATAGACTCTTTCTACCCTGCCACGACACCACTGTTTCCTTGCCATGTTTGAATCACACACGAAGACTAGATCTCCTACCTGCAGTGCTTTCGTTTTCTGACACCACTTTGTGCGGCGTGTCAATGTTGGCAAATATTCAGTAATCCAACGTTTCCAAAACCGATCCCTTAACTGACGCGCGATTTGCCACTGTTTCCGCACAACGATTGGTTTTCCTTGCACCTCCAGCGCCCGAGGTGTTTGAGCAGTATTCGCCGCGCCTAACAAAAAATGATTCGGTGTAAGCGGCTCTTGCTGGTCGACCGAAATGGGTAGGTGCGTTAATGGTCGCGAATTTACAACATTTTCCGCCTCAATGAGAAATGAATAGAGCGTATGCTCTCGTGGAGAACTTTCCTTAAGCGTATGTTGCAGCACCCGTTTCACGCACTGGACCATACGTTCCCAAATACCACCTTCGGACGGATTGCATGGGCAATTAAATATCCACTCTATTCCTTTCGACGACATTTCATCTTGAAGTCGACCACAGTCAAACACCTCATCGAACCGTTTTGCAACCTGCTCAGCTCCAATAAAGTTCTTGCCATTGTCGCTGCGAATTCTTGCCGGCAGTCCTCGACGATTTGTAAAATTTCTAATTGCCAAAATACATGCATCAGTTGACAAGTCATGAGCAATTTCCAAATGGATGGCCCGTATGGTGAGGCATGTAAATAAAGCCACCCACCGCTTTTCCGTGCGCCGCCCTATTGTTACCGTTAGCGGACCAAAGTAGTCCAAACCAGTAAATGAAAATGGCCTTATGAATGGCGTCAACCGATCTTCTGGTAGAGGTCCCATAAACGGTACAGTTGGAACTGCGCGTCTTATTTTGCACACGTTGCAGCTTGCAATTACCTTCCGCAAGACTTGCCTCAAGCGAGGTACCCAGAATCGTTGTCGAATCTCACAAATCGTTGCCTCGTGGTTTTGATGCTTCATCAAACGATGGTGATGAATTAATAATAAATTTGTAAACAAATGGTCTGACGGCAGAATAATCGGCCGTCTTGTGCTATATGGCAACCAGCTAGCTGCGTCAATTCTACCATTTACGCGTAAGATGTCTTCACTATCTATATATGGCGTCAAAGTATATAACTCACTATCTTTATAAAGGCTTTGATTGTTCTTAATTCCATTGATCTCGTTGCTATACACCTCTGCCTGCACTTGTCGTATTATAACTGCTTCAGCCATCTCCAGGTCGTCTACAGTCAAGCCTTCTACCTCACCCGCACTGTATGTTTTTCGACAACGCTTAGCAAATTTTAGAACCCAAGCCATTGTCCTTTTAAGTTTAATAAAGGAAGAAAACCGATTTATGTCTATAAAGTTATTGCTTACAGTAAATAGGGTGAATTTGGGGCGAAGCTCTTCGTCGCCGTCATCTTCTCGAAGCTCTTCGTATGTTTCGGATGGCCACATATTCTTCTCTTTCAACAAAAAATCGGGCCCTTTTAACCATCGTGACGAAGAACTCAACTCAACTAGAAACTTGGACCGAGTGGCTTCATCAGCTACATTTCTATCAGTAGGTATCCATTTCCAGTTCGATACCTCAGTAGCGGCAAGAATTTCAGCAACTCTATGTGCCACGAATGGTTTGTAGCGACGCTGCTCCGATGTAACCCACTTGAGGACCGTTTTAGAGTCCGTCCAAAGGACACAGCTAGTGACACACAGAGTGTGACTTTCGATTATATTCTGCATCAAACGCGTTCCTAGTACAGCCGCCTGCAGCTCCAAACGGGGCACGGTCAATGGCTTTAAAGGTGCACACTTTGATTTGGCGCAAACAAATGATACCTCTACATTTCCATCAACATTAATGGCTCTCCAGTACGAGACTGCTGAAAACGCCTCTTCGCTGGCGTCGACAAAGATATGTAATTGTAGTTGCTGTGGCTCACCTTGCTTGAAGTAATGTCGAGGGATTTCAACATCTACAACCTTTCTCAAGTCTTGACGCCATCTGCTCCATGCTTTATTAATGTGATCAGGCCTATGCGATGCCTCCAAACTTCACGCATAATTAATTTTGTAATTATCAAAAAATTGCATAAAAATCCCATAGGATCAAACACCGACATTATTGTACTAAGCAACTCTCTTTTGGTTGGGCATCTTCTTCCATTAATAACCTCGGCATCAACATAAAAAAATTTTAATTGAAATCTAAAGGTATCACTTCTGGCCTGCCAATACATTCCAAGAATTTTTTCCGTTGCTAGACTGTCTTCAGACCAATAGCTGTAATCCACTCTAATACTTTTATCGTCACCCTCCAGTGCCTCAGCTACCTCCAGCGAATTTGATGTAAAATTGCGTAGTACAAATCCTGCGTCTTGGTGTATGTCGCGCACATCTTTTGCTATATTAATTGCTTGCGACACTGATTCGAAGCTATCAACGAAGTCGTCGACGTAGTGGTGCTCCAGAATGGATTTAATAGCTCGAGGGTCATTATCACGATGTTCCAAAGCATTTGTTGCTTTGACATGCTGAGCTATACACGGCGAACAAGCAGCTCCAAATGTCATAACGACCATTTCATAAACATCAGGTTGACGGCTATCATCTCCATCGCGCCAAAGAAATCTTTGGGAGCACCTATCTTCTGGCCGGACTACCACTTGGTGGAACATTTCTTTAATGTCCGCGCAGACGGCCACTGCTCCAACTCGGAAATTATAGAGCACTGATGGCAGTGGTTGATACTGCTGTGGGCCTTTCAGAAGATGAGCATTTAATGAGGTACCATCTACCATGGCAGCGGCGTCGAACACTAAACGTATTTTACCCGGCTTGTTTGGGTTCACGACAGCAAAGTGGGGAAGATACCATGTTCTTGGTCCGATTATTGTAGCTTCTGCGGACGGTAGCTTGCGTGCATACTGCTTGGTGACATAATCTTTAATTATGTTAATATAGGCGCTAGAAAAACTGGAATCACGCTTCATTTTGCGTTCAATTGCGACCAATCTCTTTTTGGCCATATTGTAACTATCTGGTAGCTTTGTGTTATCGTTTCTCCAAAGGAGACCAGCTTGAAATCGGCCATTTACTTTGGTGGTGGTTGTTTTAAGTATACTATGAGCTCGTATGTCATCTTTCGATTCTAAAGCTGGTGCCGGTCTAACACCAAAGCTATCTGTTAGAAAATAATCAGCCACTAACTCATGCAAGCTGTTCTCACTTGTTTGACTTAACGTCAGGCAAGATGAAGTAGTTGCCACAGCGCCCTTTGTTGGACCAAACACGACCCATCCTAAGTCAGTTTTGGCTGCGTATGGTCCCCTTTCGCGTAACTTTATGGTCTCTGTCGGCAAGCCGAGATGGCAGTGGTCCAAACCTATTAACAATTTTGGAGTTATGTTTGAATATAGCTGTGTTGGAAGCTTATTAAAACAGCTACTATTACAATTAATATCATCTGCTTGGAGGCTTTGCACTGGCAAACTCAGGTTCGATACTCCATACACATTACTCAATTTATACCTTTTGTTTTTACCGACACCACAGATATGCATGTCAACAACTGTCGCCGGTTCTTGTGCAGCTCGCCCTCCAAACCACTGTACATTTACAGTTGGTTGCCTTGAAGTCCTAGTTCTTCTATAAGCGTATCATCAATCATTGTTATTGCAGAGCCCTCGTCCAGCAAGGCATATGTTTCAATTTGTTTATTTGGCCCATACAGCAGAACTGGTAACACGCGAAACAACAAATTATTTTTATTTTTAACTGCGCTGGATGCGCAACTAAGAACGGCTTCGGTTGCTCTTACAATCTCTGTAGCTGCATATGATGTTGATGGAGTCTCGCCTGTTTGCTTCATTTCTAGCGTGTTGCTATTAACTTTCTTATTTTCATGTAAATATTTATGATGACCTTTTTGACATCCATCAACAAGACATGATTTGCGACGTCGACAGCTACGAATCGAATGACCAACTTCTAAGCATGCGAAGCAGATGCGAATACGTTTTGCTTCAATCCATCGTTCGTTAACGCTCAGTCCTAAAAACGTTTGGCACTCAAAAGTCTTGTGTCGTCCTTGGGATACAGGACACTTTATGGCATCATTTCGTTGATGTGAAGCGGCATGAAGTACCACGCGTCTCTTGGGTTCTGCTGACGATCTAAATGTATTATCCTGAACTGTGCAAATAAGGGAAGCTATTTCACTCAGCCAATTGCTGAAATCAGTAACAGTGGGATATGGTCTGATTTGAGCTGCATATTTTGCCCAGTCAATTCTTTTACTCATTGGAAGTTTTCCAATTAGCTCGTCGAGCAAAGTAGGGTTCGACAAATGCTGCTGACCGTTTACAGATTTCAAGAAAACGGCAAGGTTTCTTGCTTTGGTTGCAAAGGGTATTAATCTTTCAACTGCAGTCTCTGGTATCGGTGCAACTTCACGAATTTGGCGCAACTGACTCCTTATTAGCTGTTCGGGGCGACCAAAGCGGAACTGGAGTTGCTCCATCACAGCAGACACGTTGTCAGGATGAATTAACAATGACTTAACAGTCTCCCTGGCTTCACCTTTTAAACATTTCTGCAAGCGTTGGCTATTTTCTAAATTAGAGTAATTATAAATGGCGGTAGACTGAGCATAAGCTGTAGCAAACATTGGCCAATCCTCGGCTTGACCACTGAATTCAGGTAAATCCTGAACTTTCCGTAAAATAGCTGAGTGAGTTTGTGCTAAGCAGTTAGTGTCGTAGGAATGAAAGCTTCTGTTTGCAGGCGATGGTTGTGATCCTAGGTTAGTCGGTATTGCAGTTTCATTACTATGAACACGAAATTTTTGATGTATTGATGGCAGCAGCGGTGCAGCAATCATATCAGTGGCAGCTGCATTAGAGGCTAACGGATTCGATGGCGTGACTATGTTCGCGACTGTCGCGCTAGGAAAAAACAAAGATGATGCAGCTGTATTGGTGCTTAACGGAATCGATGACGTGACTATGTTCGGAACTGTGGCGCTAGAAAAAGACAAAGATGATGCAGCTGTATTGGTGTTTAACGAAATCGATGACACGGTTATGTTTGGAACTGTGGCGGCAAATGAAGATGAATGCGTAGCTGCAACTGTTGACGTCGACGGCGCAGCCACTTCGAACGTTGGTGCTGTTTGACTTTGAAGAGCCTTATTTAATGTTTGACATTGAATATTACTCACCTGCAACTTAATTTGGGCACTTTTAAGCTCTTGTTCCAACGCGTTAAGTTGCCTTTGCATATTTTGTAGAATTTCATCTCTGTCACTTTGAGTGCATGATATGCTGGCGGAGCCCGCGGCTTCGGCGGCTATGACTGGGTTTTGGTTTGTTCCTGCGGCGGCAGTGGCAGAATTTTGGTTTGTACCTGCGGCAGCATTGGCAGGATTTTGGTGTGTACCTGCGGCGGCAGTGGCAGGATTTTTAATGGCACCTACGGCGGCAGTGGCAGGATTTTTAATGGCACCTACGGCGGCAATGGCAGGGTTTTTAATGGCACCTACGGCGGCAGTGGCAGGGTTTTTGTTAGAATTTTCCATATCGCTAGAACCTGAAGCTATTACTGTAGTAACTTGTTGCTGTTGAAATCGCGGACTTTTCCTTGTTGGTGTGCGTTGCATTCCTCTCCCTCACATACATCAATTTGGCAGAAGCAGCACTGTTTGCTTCTAAATGCAGTAACACAAGCGAACGTATTATACTTCTCGGCAGAGGAAGCTTTCGCTTATGCGAAATAAAGAATTGTCACGGATGAACAGATTGGAGCGCAAACTGCGAAATAAAGATTGTCACGGATGAAGCTCGAAATTTTAATAAACCAATAGATTTGTAGTATTTAGCTTATTTATTTCTATAAAATATCTCAATTGAAACTTTATAATAAACTTAAAGATCAAAGTAATCTTACCGCAGTTTGCGCTCCAATCTGTTCTCCGTGACAAGTGAAAGACAATGAATTTGCTAATTTTGACACACAAAGGCAAAGTAAAGTTAAAGAAGAACAATGAACATTGAACAAAAGGAACAGAAAGAAATGAGAACTGCGGTAATATTTAATTCAATTTCCCAGTGGACATTCTGCTACATTGATGTTCCCAGTAGACGTCCTGCTATATTGATGTTCCCAGTGGACGTTCTGTTACATCCTCCGATTTGCTTTTGTGCAAGATGTATCATTTTGTCCATCCTAGCACCTGAGAAATTTGTTGGAAATAATCTAATTGTGCTTTTCTTGTAAACACTTTAGATAAATCACTTCAAAATATCATTAATTTTTGCTAAAGATATGTTTTGCATCCTTTTACAGCTGAAATCAGTAAACTTTGTTTTGGACAGAAAACACTTTATAAGGTGGGTTCAGACGATACTACATGTTGCCAAGCCTGGGTGTAAGACTGAATAACTAAAAATTAAGCTTTGCGTCTAAACGATCCCATTTGTTGTTGAACCTCATTAAGCTAAAAAATTTCGAATGGACAGCAGGTATAGCGTTTTGGCAGCAGTGGTGATAATAAATTAATTATTAGAAGATGAACATCATTTTTAAAGTTAACTATTCCTAAACTCAGCTGCCAAGAGTGGTAGATATATGAAAAAAACGATGTTGCCATGTCGTTATGTTAATGTTCTTAATCAACTAGGGTGAAATAAAAAGGGATGCTATCTCATTAGGGCTGTTCACATTTCAAATCGCTCATCAAATCGTTTGTCAAATACAATAGAACAACGTGAAATTTTCATGGAATTTCCACGTTGTTCTATTGGATTTGACAAACGATTTGATGAGCGGTTTGAAATGTGAACACCCCTATTGGGTTTGAGGTTGAAATAATGTTTGCTTTTTGCTTCTGTGGTGTAAAGTATACCACAGTATAAAATTTTTCTGAGCGTATTTAAATTTTCATTACAGAGAATAAATCCTTAAGCTGAAGATTACTAGAATCTTATTTAAAGAGCATAAGTCACAAAAGGTGTAATTTATATATATATATTTAAAAACTAAACTCAAGTTAGATGTAATATATATTTAAAAATTAAAGTGAAATTAGATTTAAAAATTTAATTAAAAATCAAATCCAAAATTAAATTATAAGTTAAAATAAAATCTACAGAAAAGTAATAGAATTTTAGAAGACCATAATACAAATATTTAAACAAATAGATACAAACAGGTTTAATGCAGCAGATACACTCTAAAGAAATACTGACGATGCAAACATTAACAATTAAAGTTCCTGAAATATTTTAAAAAGCTCTTTCTTAAAACGCGCGGCGTTGCAGATGTTTCGAAGTTGATGTGGAAGAGAATTCCAATATTGTTATTGAAATTCATAATGTATTTTAAATTCTGCCTTTCTTCTTATCAAATCTGTTCTGAAATTAATATTATGCATTAATAGACATATGAAATTGCAAATGGTTGGCATTTAAATTAATGGAAAACAATCAGCATTTTCTGTGATACTTTAAGTTCTGTTTTTCTTCTTATCAAAATAATTCTGGAATGAATAAAAGATGGGTTTCACGTCAGCCAGCAAGTGTAGAGCAAATTTTCGAATTTGCTTTACGTTGACATACAAAAAATAATTCCCAGGGCAAAAAAAAAAGGAACCGTTAGCTTAGATTTCAATTATAGGTGATCAATTAAAATTTCATAAGTTAGATTATAAAAATTTCGAGAAAATGTGAAATAGCGAAATATACTTGATTCAGATAAAAACAAACTAAAACAAACAAAATAAAAGATTGACAGCTAAAAGAGTTTTAAAAATGTTATCGATGCGTTTCTAACGCCTTTTTAAACACTTGCTTTTACAATTGGATTCAGGTCTAGTTGTTAACCAAACTAATACGGAGCGTATTTTGAAAAAATTTTTTAATTTTCAACTAAATGACGAGAAAACCGTAAATCTATTTATAAACATTTATGATGGAAATGGTTAACATTTTAATGAATGAAAAATTCACTTATTTTTTGGTATAATGGAACATGGAGTGACAGAATTAATTCTTTTTTATACATGTATCTACAATATATAACAATGAACCATAAACTCAACCAACGACATCAGCATTGAGATCAAACGAAGAATAACTCTTGCCAACAGGTGTTACTTTGGGCTCAGTAGGCAATTGAGAAGCAGAGCCCTCTCTCGACGAACGAAAATCACGCTCTATAAATAGCTCATCATGCCCGTCCTACTTTATGCAACACAAACCTGGACGCTGAGCAGCTCAGATGAAAGGACTTTACAAGTATTCGAGAGAAAGATTCTTCTTAAGATCTACGGACCAATCTGCGTCAATGGCGAGTACCGAATACGGTGGAATGATGAACTGTATGAGCTGTACGCTGACATCGACATAGTCAAGCGCATTAAAATCGAGCGGCTTCGCTGGCTTGGTCCTGTTCAGCGCATGAAAGACGATGCTCCAGTGAAGAAAACATTCGATTCGGTACCCAGCGGCGGTCAACGTAGAAGAGGACGACCGCATCTTCGTTGGAAAGACCAAGTAGAGGACAACCTGACGAAGCTTAAAATTTCCAACTGGCGCCAGCAAGCGAAAGACAGAAATGGCTGGCGCAAATTCTTAGATGAGGCCAAGACCGACATACGGTTGTAGCGCCAACTAAGAAAGTTAGTAATATAACAAAGAAAAATGTTGTTGTTGTTTCTGCATTCTATCGTTTGTTGCTATTATAAATTGGGCTGTGATCGTATGGCGGCCGTTGCCTAGTGGGTAGAGTGCGTGGCCTCTAAGTTAAAGAACCGCGGTAGCCCGGGTTCAATTCCAGCCCAGACAGAATGTTTTTTCAATTGAATTAATTTTTCTGTTCGGTCGTCACCTCTCTGCAGACAATGGCAAAGCTCAGAGAGTACAAATTGCTATGTAAAGCTTGTTGAGAACATAAGCCGTTTGGAGACGGCATTAAACACGTAGGTCCAGCTCTCGGTCATTTGTGATCAAGCATTTAATAACACGCACAACACAATTGATCAATAGAAGTCAAAGTCCTTCCAAGAGCTGAAATGGCCAGTTCTACACATGTATGTTTTATATATTTTGTAGCGACCTTTTTTTTTTTTGCTTGTCAAACTTGTATCTTTGTTTAGAAAATCCGCACATTTTTATTATCTGTTTCGACCTTTTTTTATTTTTCATATATCCCAGCTAGACAGGACTGACAAATTCATCAATACAACCAGCACAAATATCAACGCGTTTTCTTTATTGTTCATGTTGCTGCGTTATCAATATCTGCAACAAAATGATGACGAAAAACAAGAAAAAATCGCATGCTCGACGAACATGTTCGTTCAATTTGAACGCTAGCTTTTTTAAACAGGTTCGCCCTGCCATTTTGTTCGACAAACAAGTTCGCTAATGTGTAAGCCCTTTAAGAGAAGGTAGATGCATTTCGGAGAGACAGACTGCCGGAACTGTCAAAACGAAGTTGACAACTCATACAAAATCTGAAAACGATGAGAATGCCATAAGAAAGCAAAAATAGCAAAATGCTTGAGCTTGACAATTCTGGCTATGAGAAAAAGAGAGCAGTCTGAAAGGCATATACCTTTACTAGGTCTATCATGGTCACAACCTTATAAACAGAGATAAAGAGATAGGAAACTTAAACTTTGTGACGTCAAAACATATGTTTTTTCCATTTTTATGTGCTTTGGTGAAACTCATTTATTGTGTACGTGACTTCACCTCAGATCAGTGTTGTCGCGACGATTCTAAAAAAAAGTATCTATGAAAAGGTCACAAATGTATCCACTTCCGAAAAAAAGTATTCACATATTACAGTACTGAAACCCAATTTTTTAAGCTTTCATAACAATTCTATGGATTTAATTTGAAGCCAAACAAATAGCTTTGTTAAAATGTAATAGTAAGAAACAAAGCATGTACGTTAGGGCGGGTCGATTTGTAGGGAGTGAAAAAATTCACCAATTTCCCTATGATTTCCGTATTCTATGGGTTATTCCATGAAAATTTGCCGAAGGAACCATACCTCTATCGTTAAAATCGAGTCCCCTTCTTTTTGTTGGTAAAAACTTCAAAAGTTACGGGCATTTTTGTCCAAATTTTGGACCATTTTTCCATTTTTTTCATGATTTTGTCCAAGAATATTACTTTCATGGCCATTTTTTTGGCTCAATCCATTATTTAATTCAATTTACAATTCAAAACGAAGAGTTTAAGCCCAAATTTATCGAATTCGGTTGATTAATTCATGCGATATTGCTAAAACAAAATAACACATAAAACCAACTTTTTGATTTTTTTCCCCTTTTTATTTTTTTTTCTACAAAAATTCAAATTAAGAGATAATAAAGTATCTATCAACCTATTATCAAAAAAAAATATTCAATTTGAATGTAGTAAAAGACAAAATGTAAAAAAAACATTATTTTTTCTGAAAGTCTTGTTTGCTTTCAAGTCTTGGTGTTTTCGTACGGCTCTGTAATGTCGTCGCCATAGCGCCTTCTACATTCTTTCCTGCAGTGGCAGCCAGCAATTGGACAGTCTTTCCGTTCCTTGAATGTGTAAAGGAATTTGTGGATCATCGAACGGTGGCACTTCGTAATAGAAAAATGCTCCAAAATTTGGACAAAAATGCACGTAACTTTTGAACCGTTAGACCAATGTTGGAGATTTTTTGTAAATTGATCAAAATGAGCTCACCTTTCCAACGCGATTAAACCCGATGGATAGTTTTTGAGTTATGGATGTGAACGTGTAGGTAAGATTTCATACGAACGTCAATTTGGGAAAAAATCTACCAACAAAAAGTAGGGGACTCGATTTTAACGATAGAGGTATGGTTCCTTTGGGAAATTTTCATGGAATAACCCATAGAATACGGAAATCATAGGGAAATTGTCGAAAAATAAATCGACCCGCCCTAATATACATTATGTGTATATACTGTTTTTTTGTGTAAATGTACATTAAGGTGGCCCTAATTTATAAAAGTTTTTTAACGCCATAGGCTAAAAACTATTCGATTTGATATAAAATTAAAATGTATGCAGTTTTTTCGAAAAAATCCACAAAAATCTACAAATTTGATTTAACATTCGGTGAGTCGGTTGAGTGAAGCTAGTGTAAACTGGCACTTTGTAAATCTTATTGTACATTTAAACAGATCTTGACACTCTGGAATCGTTGGAAAATATTGTAATCGAAGCCTTCAACGGAAAAGTGCCTTCTGAACAAAATCTAAAAACAAAACTAGATCTTTATGCAGATGACTTTGATGTGAGCGACCTCCACGCGCAACTTAAATTGCTGAAGCAATTGCCTGGCCAAACACCTTGAAATTGTAGTGGCATTGTATCCCAATTTGCAAAAAATTCGGATACTGTAAAAAAACTATTAAATGAAGTTGAAAAACTTATTGCTTTGCTTTTGACTGTGACTGCATTAGCAGCTTCATCTGAGCGTTCTTTTAGTGGAATAATGAAATTTTAATATTTTTTATATATTTTTATATTTTTTTTTATTTTAAACTAAAATAAAAAATTTGTTTATTCACATTCATGTTTCTTTGAAGAAAATTTGGTGAGCTTTTTTTGCACCACCATTTGTACTGCCCCCCCAGATGAAATTAGCTTCCGACGCGCTTGATTTATTTTAAAAAATATTAAATAGTGCACGAAACTATCGAATGATTTGAACTATCGAATAATTCACTCATTCATTCGAACTAAAGAAATAGTAACTAGTACAAAGAACTATCGTACGGTTTTTACTATCGAATAAATTATTCATTCATTCGAATTATAAAAATTGTATTAGGGGTTGGAATTAGTTTTAAAGGTTTTCTAAGAGATGGCGTAACTATCAATAGATCGCATCGGGCACACCTGTGACTATATTCATTTCAAAGCACATTGTCTAAGCTTAATTTTTCAGTATGTGTCATTCCACTGAAGTGTTAACAATATATATTTTTTTCTCTGTGAACATGTCGACTTTCGTTCCAACAAAACGCAATTTGCGGGAAGGTTTACTTTTGTGCTTCCATTTGAAGAAAAAAGCGGTTGAAGCACAACGCACGCTTACTGAGGCTTACGGGGACTATGCTCCATCGATTTCTACTTGTGAGTACTGGTTCCGTCGGTTTAAAAGTGGTGATTTTGATACGGAAGACAAAGAGCGTCCGGGCCAGCCGAAAAAGTTTGAAGATGAGGAATTGGAGGCTTTGCTCGATGAAGACCCGTGTCAAACCCTTCAAGAATTGTCAGAATCATTGGGAGTCGACTTATCAACGGTCGGCAAACGCTTGAAGGCCATGGGAATGATTCAAAAGCAAGGAAATTGGGTGCCGTACCAGTTGAAGCCGAGAGACGTTGAACGGCGATTTTGCATGTGCGAACAACTGCTTCAACGGCATAAAAGGAAGAGTTTTTGCATCGTATTGTCACTGGCGATGAAAAGTGGATCCATTACGATAATCCTAAGCGAAAAAAATCGTGGGGACCACCCGGCCATGCATCAACATCGAGGGCCAAGCCGAATATTCATGGCGCCAAGCTTATGCTGTGTATTTGGTGGGATCAGAAGGGTGTCGTGTACTATGAGCTGCTAAAACCTAACGAAACCATCACTGGGGAACGCTAACAACAACAATTGATGCAATTGAGCCGAGCATTAAAGGTTAAACGGCCGGAATATGCCAAAAGACACGACAAAGTGGTTTTTCAACATGACAACGCACGGCCACATGTTGCAAGAACCGTCAAGGAAACGTTGGAGGCGCTGAATTGGGATGTGCTACCCCACCCGCCTTATAGCCCAGACATAGCCCCTTCCGACTACCACCTATTCAGATCGATGACGCATGGCTTGGCTGAGCAGCGCTTCATTTCTTACGAGGATACCACACAATTTTTAAGCACATTATCGATTGTGTGCAGCTGTATTTCACCAATGTCTTCACGAATATTGTCCTTTAAAGCGTCCTTTAAGCTTCACGAATATTGTCCTTTATCGGCGTAACACTTATCTTTGAGGGCACCCCACAAATAATAGTCCAACGGTGTCAAATCGCAGCTCCGAGGTGGCCAAACGACATCAGCTCCGCAGCTGATAATGCGATCTTCAAAAACAGGGCGCAAAACATCGAGTGTAGCTTCGGCTGTGTGGCACGTAGCGCAGTCCTGTTGAAACCAAATGTTGCCAATATCCTCCTTTTCAATTTTTGTGAACAAAAATTCGTTCAACATGGCCCGATAACGATCGCCATTGACTGTAACGGCCACTCCTTGCTCATTTTCGAAGAAAAATGGCCCAATTATGCCTCTGGACCAAAATGTGACTCATTTTGGGTGCAGCGACTTTTCAATGTATGCGTGCGGGTTTTCTGTGCCCTAAATGCGACAATTTTGCTTGTTTACATACCCGCCAAGATCAAAATGAGCTTCATCTGAAAAGATGATTTTTTGGCAAAATCGGCATCTTCTGTAAGTCGATCGCAGGCCCACTTAGCGAAGCGAAAACGCATTGGATGGTCAGTTGGCTTCAACTCCTGAACCATTTGGACTTAGTATGGCGTCATACCAAGGTCTTTATGCAAAATTCGTCTCAATGATGTCTCCGAAATGTTCAATTGTTGAGAACGACAGTGAATTGATGTTGATGGCGCTTCACGCACACTTTCTGCCACAGCAGCAATATTCTCGGGTGTACGCACTGCTTTTGGCTTTTCACGCTTTGGTTTTTCGATGAGGATGCCAGTTTCTTTCACTTTTTTCACAAGATAACAAACATACGGAGCTGACGGTGCTTCTCTTCTTCCAAAATCCGTACGCAATTTTCGCACACATTCTGCAACATTACAATGATTTTCAAAGTAATCTCGCAATATTTCCCAGCGTTGTTCAAGCGTATACACAACCATATTCGTTTAGCGGAAGGATAAAACTAATTATCTGTCAAATCAGACATGACCTAAGTGTTACCATTCACGAAATAAGCACTAGTTGAAAAAAAAACGTTAGATGGCGGGCCCTTTATAACAAATTCAGAACTGAGGTGAATTTATTACCTCATTTAGAAAAAGTTTTGGTGTGAGCTCTGTAGCTCAGAGCATAGGGCGCTTGCTTGAGGTTATGAGTTCGAGCCTCAATATAGACGAATTTTTTGTTCATTTTTTATTAAACAAACCACTGAGGGTAAAAAAAAAATGCAAAAGAGTAGTTTAAATAGGTTATGACATTTGCGTATTATCCTATGGATAGATTGTAAATATAAATGAAAAAAAATACAAGTAGAATTTTTTTATTTATTTTGTTAGATTTATTTTTTAGTAGTTTAATTAATTGCTATTAAGAATATATTTCTTTGTGAGTTGTGTAGATAAGAGCAAATGATTTTTCCTATCAATTCAAGTATTCATTTATTCGACTTAAAAACCTTGCTTATAACTGGTGCGGTTTAATTATAATTTTCATTTAAACATAAATCAATAGGGCAGTTCACGATCTTGTTGCATCGTTGCAAATGCAAAATAAACAGCTTTTACAAAAACAAAAATCATATGTTGCAAAAGCTTTTCAATACTTTTTGTTTTTGTAAAAGCTGTTCATTTTGCATTTGCAACGATGCAACAAGATCGTGAACTGGCCTAATCAGTTAAACGTGCTATTTCAGTTAAATTTTCTGTACGAACGCATCGTTCAATCAGTTGAAAGTAAGCAAACGAAGTGCAAATGAAAAAACTATCGAATGAATGAATGATTTTGAACTATCGAATAATTCGAATATTTTTATTTGATAGTTCCCATCACAACAAGATCGTGAACTGCCCTATTATTTATTAAAACACGCTTAAATCATGTTAACAAACTTGTATTTCAAGCTAGTTAAACAATTTCTTCAAAACAATGCATTGAATTTGTTGCAGTTTTTAATCAAATGGATAAAGTTTCTTTTGAATTGACGAAAAAATAA
Source organism: Dichetophora obliterata (assembly GCA_963920525.1). NCBI lineage: Eukaryota > Metazoa > Arthropoda > Insecta > Diptera > Sciomyzidae > Dichetophora > Dichetophora obliterata. The sequence continues at coordinate 15,249,644 of OY986440.1, read as the reverse complement.
TGCTTTATTGATAAAATTGAACTGATTGGACAATTTGGTTTTGTTAGGGATTAACAAAAGTTATGAATCAATTTTACCAAGAATATTTCTTTGAGTGTAGATGAATCACTCAAGACTACTGAAGAGAAAAATTAGCTATTTCCGAAACAGGCTGTCTAGTCTGCTGTGTGATTAACTTTTACAGAATTGTTGTTATTGTTGTTGCTGCTTTCTGTCCTTAATTGACATAAAGCTCAATATAACCTTTTATTTTATTTTTTTTTTTATTTAACTTGACTTTTTTTATTAACGTAAAATAATGTTTTTTATTTGACGTTAATGATTTTTCTTTTTTTTTATATATATATATTAATTACATATAATGTAGTTAAGTGCCATAGACCATAAATAAAAAAAATGTTATCGCAGACAGTAATTTTTTAAATAATCTTATATATAAAAATGGATGTATGTATGTGGGTATGTGGGTATGTGGGTATGTGGGTGGGTATGTGGCTATATCACGTATAGACTCCAAAACCGCTGAACCGATCTTTATGAAATTTTCAGGGAAAATAAAGCCACATCTTGAGAGTGTTCCTGTGAGGTTTGGTAACGATTGGAGAAGGGGGCGTGGTACCTCCCATACAAGCCAAATTTGCTCCATCGATCACAAACCAAAAAAAGGATATATATCAGGCGGTTTCAATCGTAAAAAAACTAAGATTTGGTAATTTTGTTCAAATGGTTACTGTCGGTAACTGTACAAAAAATGGGCGTGGTCGTAAAATAAATACGCCCACTTTTTCGAAATCATGGCAATTCCAGAGTTCTATACACTTTTGCAGTGAAACTTACTGTATAGGTGCTCCAAGAGGCGGTCACTATATATAAATGTTTTCACGCCCACTTTTACCGCCCACAAATCAATGTCTATATACATAAAAAGCAAAACGATGTGTGTCTGGCTGTGTGATGTCTATGCACTCCAAAACTACTAAACCGATTAACCTGAAATTTTGGCAGCCGATTTGTTTCAGGTACGAGATGGTTGAGGGGGAAAAATGTGCCACACCCCCCTTTTACCGCCCCCAAATCAATAAAAATGTTATATTTCAGTCAGTTTGGATCGTATAAGGCTAAAATTTTGTAATTTAGTATGTACGGTTACTGTCGATAACTGTACTTAAAATGGATTTCCACGCCCCCTTTTACCGCACACAAAGAAATGAAAACGCTTTATTTCAGACGGTTTTGGTCGTATAAGACTTAAATTTGGTACTTTGGTTTGTGTAGTTACTGGCAGTAACTGTACGAAAAATTGGTTTCCACGCCCACTTTTTGCGCCCACATATCAGTGTAAATACTATATTTTAAGCAGTTTTGGCCGTATGAGAGTAACATGTGATACCTAAGTCTGTATGGTTACTTTCGGCAACTGTACTAAAAAGGGGCGTAATCGATATATAGCCACACCCAATTTTTGAGAAATCATTAAAATTTACTACTGGTCGATTGAGCTTAAATGTTGGCTTAGTTTGCACGGTTACTGTCAGCAACTGTACTAAAAATTGGTTTCCACGCCCCCTTTTACCGCCCACAAACCAATGAAAACGTTTTATTTCAACGGTTTGGGTCGTATTAGACAAAAATTTTGTAATTTAGCTCATATGGTTACTCTCGGCAAGAGCACTAAAAATAGGCCTGTCCCACTTTAGTTAAACTGACTTTTCGGGGGGTCAACGTAAAGTGAAGCAAAGTGCGCCAGGCTTTAGCTAAATTGAGCTAAAATTTTGGCAGTCGATTTGTTTCGTGTACGAGATGGTTTAAGGGAAATAATTTTGTCGCACCCCTTTTTACCGCTTACAAAACAACAAAAATTCTATATTTCAAACAATTTTGATTGTATTTGACTAAAATTTGGCTATTTAATTCATATGGTTACTTTTGGCAGTTATACTGAAAATGGTGAATATTTTTGGCATTTCTTGACATTTTCGTATATGGCATTAAGGCGGTCTGGGGCCGAACAACGTCTGCCGAGGAATACAAGTCTTATGTAACCACCACTCTTGATGTAAACACTAACTGCAAAAGCGGGTCGACCGATTTAAACGAAAATTTTAGGGTACTATGCCTGGCATCATACAATGAAATCAATTAAAAATTGCACATCGGCGTTCCTTTCATATGATATAGCATTTATTTGCAAAAATTCTTCCAGCTAAGCGCAAAAATTATTTTACTGGTTTTGTCATCAAAACAACAAGGGTACCCTTTCTGATTTTTTTCGCGAAATTAATTTGTTCCAAAATGTTGTTTTTATATTTTTTACAAAAAGTCAAAAATAATTTATGTGAAAAATTACCCCAATATCTCTTTCCAATCAAATTTACAACATTTGCTGCCAAAGCCTATATCTCAAATAATCAAAATTTATGATTAAAAATCTATTTTTTCATACAATTGACAATCTATAGTAATAAAAATAATTTTCTGTTTGTTTGTTTGTTTGGCCTTTATACAAATCTAAACGGCCCAACGGATTTTGCTCAAACTAGGTGCACATATTATATTTATTCTAACTTAAAATGTTACATACTAATTTTTTACCACGCCCCCTCCGAACTTTTCCAACTAACGGCAATTTTGTTATTATAATAATTTTTTATCGAAGTTTTTTGTTTTTAATTTAAAAAATTTCTGTTATTTTGGCATCAAAAACACTCACATACACTCAAAATTGTAGAAATTTTCAGTACAACGACTTTTTCAAAAAACATCGTTACCAAAGAATGAGAAAAAAACGCCATGAAAATCAAAGTTTGGTCTTTGGATGCAAATATCTCTGCTGTCCATTAATATATTTGATTCAAATTTTTTTTGTTCAAAAGTTCAATAAATATACTTTACAAAAATGGGTTGAACTGTACCTTTTAGTCAGTGAAACTATGTTTTATAATTATGTCAAAAAAGGTCCAAAATATTGACTTTTTACTCAAAAAATGACTCAAAAATTGTTTTTGTTGTAAAAATGAAATCAATTAAAAATTGCACATCTGACTAACTTTCATATGACATAGCATTTATTTGCAAAAATTCTTCCAGCTAAGCGCAAAAATTATTTTAATGTTTTTGTCATCAAAACAACAAGGGTACCCCCTTTGATTTTATTGGCGAAATTTATTTTTTCCAAAATGTTGTTTTTATATTTTTTACAAAAAATTCAAGTCTTAAAAATAATTTATGTGAAAAAATTACCCCAATATCTCTTTCCAATCAAAAGTAATGGATTTTATGATTAAGTTACTTTATGATTTATCGAATAGCTTTGGAATTATAGGTAGCACAGATTTAGTATTTAACCACAATTTAAACATGCTATGTTCAATGTTAACATTTGATGGGTTTTTGGAAACGGGACGAGGCAGCAACGCGCCGGGTTTCAGCTAGTTATCTATATAAATAAAAATCAAATGCCGCTCGTTGGTAATTGCATCAGTTGAGAACGGCTGAACCGATTTGGATAATTTTTTTTTTTAAATGTTCGTAATAGTCCAACTTAGGTTTTTACGGAAAGAAAAATTGACCACGCCCACTTTGCGCCCACTTTTTTTGATTTATCTAAAATCGGAAAACGGCTGGACCGATTTGGATAATTCTTTTTTTAATGTTCATAGTAATCCAATTTAAGTTTTTTTCGGAAAGAAAAATTGACCACGCCCACTTTTGCGCCCACTTTTTTCAATTTATCTAAAATCGGAAAACGGCTGGACCGATTTGGATAATTTTTTTTTCAAATGTTCGTAGTAATCCAATTTAAGTGTTTACTGAAAGAAAAATTGACCACGCCCACTTTTGCGCCCACTTTTTTATATATACCTAAAATCGCAGAACGCCTGCGCCAATTTGGCTAACTTTTTTAAAATGTTTGTAATAGTCTACAAACGTTTTTTACAGAAAGAAAAAATAGGCGTTGGACAAGGGGGCGTGGCACTCTCATACAACCCAAATTTGCGATATCGAATAGCTTTTTAGTTACAGACCGCACAGGCTCGGAATTTAATATTCGAACTCAATTTACACATTAAGTTTAACTGATAACATTTTATGGTGTTGGATAAGGGGGCGTGGCACCTCCCATACAACCCAAATTTGAGATATCGAATAGCTTTTGAGTTATAGTTCGCACAGCCATGGAATTGGGTTTTCGACCACAATTTACACGTGCCGTTTTACTGATAAAATTTTATGGGCGTTGGGAAAGGGAGCGTGGCACCTCCCTTAAAACCCACATTTAATATTTTGAATAGCTTTTGCGTTATAATTCACACAGCCCCGGAATTCAGTATTCGACGACAATTTACACGTGCTGTTTTACTGATAACATTTTATGGGCGTTGTAAAAGGGGCGTGGCTCCTCCCTTGCAACCAGAATTTGCGATATCGAATAGCTTTGGAGTTATAGACCTCCACAGCCTCGGTATTCGAGCACAATTTGCACATGTCGTTTTACTGATAACATTTTATGGACGTATGGTGTGGCAACCTCCCATAATTTGCGATATCGAATAGCTTTTCAGTTACAGCTCGCACAGCCTCGGAATTCGGTATTCTACCACAATTTGTATTCTACCACAATTAGTATATAATGCTTTTTCAAATCAATATTTAGTCATATCTTTTATTTGTAAACACTCTTCCCTCGCTTTTTTCTCTTCTTCACATCTTAAATATCTTCTTTATCTCTTTAACACAACTATCTCTGCGCCTAAGTACGTCGTAAAAGTGTTTGTGCCTCTTGTTTCTTATGTATTTGTTAATTGCTCGTCCTATGGATAATATAACTCAACCATGGGGAAGCTCCATTGATTTGTCGCATACCCTACTAAATGTTTTATGTAAATACAGTAATGGTTTAAATATTTGTCATTTAAATGCTCAGAGTCTAAAAAACAAAATTGACGATCTGCGCCTGCTTGTTAATAACAGTACCGTTGATATTGTTTGCTTGTCTGAAACCTGGTTAAAGTCGGAAATGTGTAATACTCTATTTAAGTTAAATAATTATAAGTTGTTCCGAGCTGATAGACATGACAAAACCGGTGGTGGGGTTTGCATTTATATAAGAAATAGCTTAAAGTGTCATGTCATAAAAAAGTCGAGTGTTAATGATTTAACTGAACACATTTTCCTTGAAGTTTTGCACAATTCGGGAAAACTGTTAATTGGATGCATATATATGGCCCCCTGCATTGCCAACTCAGTATTAATAAGAGACCTGCTTGAAGAGTTAGCCCCTCTTTACTCGGATGCTGTTATCTGTGGGGATCTAAACGTTAATATTTTAAATAACAGGAATTTACATTTCATGGAAATGATTGATCTTTTTAACTTTAAACTTGCCAACAACTCTTTTCCAACGCACTTTAAACCTAACTGTATACCATCTCTGCTAGACATTTTCTTGGTTTCTAATTCGAAATTAGTTTTGCATTACGACCAAATTTCAGCACCTGCTTTTTCGAATCATGAATTAATTTTTCTCTCTCTGGATATACACCATACCCCATGTCAGGAAACTTTAATATACACACCGGATTTTACACAAGTCGACCTCAACGAATTGTTCGCGGACTGTCAAAGTTTAGATTGGGCTCCAATTTATACCACAAATGACACTACCATACAAATTCAAATTCTAAATAATAATATTAATACCTTGTATTCCACACATGTCCCAGTGAGAAGCAAGCGAATAAAACCAAACAAATACCCCTGGCTTACTGAAGAAGTCAAGGCTCTAATTTTAAAGAGAGAAAATGTTTATGACAGATGGAAAAGATACAAGTGCACAGCCATACATTTAGAGTTTAAACGTGTCCGAAATGCAGTCACTGCTCTTATTCGCAGAAACAAAAGACGCTTTTATGAAAGTAGATTTGGTTTGTGTAAGTCGAGCCATTCATTTTGGAAAAACATTCGGCAAGTTGGAATATCCAAAGAAAGCCTGCCTGTTCCAGATAATATAAACCTGGATGAACTTAATAATAAGTTTATTCAACCAACAGAACCCCGCACGATTACAGATAATGTGTTCAACTCAACTATTAGTTTACAGCAGCATAACGGTTTTGCCCTCTCAGGAACTGACTATATTAGTGTTGGTGAAGCAATTTTTAAAATTAAATCAAACGCGATTGGAGCAGATAACATTAATCCTGCGTTTATTAAAACTCTTCTCCCAGTTATTCTTTCCCATATAACTCACATCTTTAATACCATAATCACTACTTCTATGTTTCCTTCAGGTTGGAAAGTTGCTAAAATACTGCCTTTGCCTAAATCGTCTTTGCAAACAAATTTAGAATTTCGCCCAATTTCGATACTACCATTTTTAAGCAAAGCTTTTGAATTGATTGTAAGCAATCAAATAAAAACATATTTAAATAATAACAACCTCATAACAAGGCATCAATCCGGGTTTCGAGCAAATCACAGTTGCACAACTGCACTACTGAAAGTCTGCGAAGACATAAGATCGGGCTTAGACAATGAAAATATGGCCTTAATGGTTTTTCTTGACTTTTCAAAAGCATTTGACAGTATAAATCACAGCATCTTGATACAAAAACTTGGTATGCAATTTTCATTCCAATTTTCTCTTTGTAAACTCATCAAATCTTACCTTGATGATCGTTCACAATATGTTCACCTGCACAACAAATGCTCGTCCAGACTTAAAGTGTTCTCTGGTGTCCCGCAGGGCTCGGTATTAGGCCCTCTGTTATTTACAACATTTATAAATGACATTATCGGCTGTTTCTCTACCTGTCAGCACCATATATACGCCGATGATATACAAATTTATAAGCTTTTCTCTAAACCGGACTTAAATATCGCTGCAAACGAAGTCAACGCCGAATTGAACAAAGTCTTCGAATGGTCAGTAAATAATGAACTTAGCCTTAATCCTATAAAAACCAAAGCAATGCTAATTGACAGACGCAAAAACAACGATAAACCCTCACTTTTTCTTAATAATTCTCCAATTGAATATGTAGAGTGCTTTAAAAATCTCGGATTATACATGAGCAGTAACTTTATATGGAACATTCATATCAACCGAATTGTCTCTAAGATATATGGTGCCCTGCGTGGACTTAATCCAACCTCTAATTTTTTATCAAACGAAGTAAAGCTTAAACTTGTCCGATCGTTTATTTTACCCATCATAACCTATAGCTGTGAAGTCTTTTCCAACCTGGATCAAGAGTCTTACAGAAAACTGAATGTAGCCTACAATAGTTGCGCCCGATTTATATTTAGAATAAATAGACATACCCACATTTCCGCCCTCTCTAATCAAATAGCTGGCGTTTCCTTAAAAAACTTACTACACTACCGTACAATAGTATCTTTACACAAAATAATACAAACAAAGAAACCGGATTATCTCTTTGATATTTTAAGATTCCCAAGGACTCAGCGAACAATGCAACTGATTTTGCCACGGTATAAATATCTCACTACCTCACGACATTTCTTTGTGTACGCGATTAATCTTTGGAATGCGCTCCCAACCGTTATAAAACACTCATCAAGCACAAACGCTTTTAAACGCAATCTATTTCAATATTTTATTGAAACTTAATAAAATATTCTTACTTTCGTTTTCTCTTCTCACTTCGATTTCTGTGCTATTCACTTTATCTTATTTCTTCCTTAAATCTAGTTTATATTAAAATTTATTTTATAGTTTTTATATTTTTAGTTTTTATATAAAATAACGTTCAATATATTGTTTTGTTTTTTTTTTTTTTTTTTACATTTTATCTGATATATTATATAATCACTATTAAGTTATGTTTGTACATCTTTAAAAGATTCACTTATTTGTACAATGAATTATATTAAATAAATAAATTACAAATAAATAAATTACAAATTACAAATAAAATTTACACACGCCATTCAGGGGGCGTGGCACCTCCCATACAACCCAAATATGCGATTTGCGATATCGAATAGCTTTGAAGTTATAGCCTAAGAATTCATTATTCTACCACGATTTACACATGCCGTTTCACTAATCAAATTTTATGGGAGTTAAACAAAGGGGCGTGGCACCTCTCATTCAACCCAAATTTAGATCAACCCAATGCAGGTTCACTGATAACATTTTATGGAAGTTTGGCAACGGGGGCGTGGCAGCAACGAGCCGGGTTCCAGCTAGTATGATATAATTTTTTTAGTTTTAACTATATGAAAAGAATTGGTAATAATAACTTGCCGATTTTATTACAGGAACGTGCTACGGGTGTTACTTTGGGATCAGTGAGCAACTGAGAAACCAACTTAAATTTCCAACTGTAGATTAGGCGAAAACCGACCTACGGTTGAACCACCAACTAAATATATAAGTAAACAATCCAAAATAATAGTACCTTTAAAATTAACGTACACTCTACACACACTCTAGAATCGGTATTTTATATAAAAATGAAAATAAATTTTTGTGTCAAAGTTTTAGTTATTACCTTATACTATAATGCCACTATTTCATTTAACAAAAAAAAAAACAATAATGTTTTAATAAGTTTTTAACAGAAAATTAAGCAAAATTAACACATGTACCCGATAAAAACTGTTAAAAATTCAACACAAAAATGTGTAAAAATTTTAGATTCGACAGACACTTTATATTTTTTTAATTAAATTATTTTTAAAATTAATTTAATTATTTTAAATAAATTATATTTTAATTTTAATCAATGGCATTGTAATTTAACAAAACTGTTAAATAAATGTCATGTCTATTGACAATTTATGCAATTGGTTTTCTATGCAAAAATATCCTTTTTGTTTTTCTATTCTTCTGGTATCATAAGCATACTTACAAAATAATAATCATCAAAGAACTAAGCCAACCTTCAATATATACATTTTTTTATTATGAATTGATTTATTTAATTTCACCTTTGGTTCGTATAGTTCAAGAAAATGCTTTTTAAAATTAATTTATTTTTTTACATAATTTTCTTTTTTATTTTCATGCAATTTTTTATGTTGCTCATTATTAAAATTTATTGTAAATAAGATGAAAAATTTTTTACTAACAGTTCGTGCGTAAGATATCTTTATGCATACTTATTAAAGTGTCCCTTAAATTGTTGCTTTTTTTCTAAAATTTTTTTAGTTCTAAGTTTCTCCGACAGCAATTATTAAAGGTCACAAAGTCAAAAACAAATAGTCGAAATTTTAAAGAGCGGTGTATATATATTTTTTGAAACTAAACATAAATAAAATAAGGGGTACTCTCATACGTTTGTATGTGCAGCGAACAGTTTTAAAAAATTGTTGTTTTACTAATATTTTAATTTGATTCTGTTTACAGTCATAGCTTTATAAAATTTAGTTAAATTGTTTTAAATTTGTTATGGCTATCGTAAAGCTACTTATATTGCAAGTTTTATAAGCTAATATGCTTTTTTAGTTAAAACTTTTTAACATGGAATTTCAAATTAGAACTCGCGTTCTGTTCTGTATGAAAAAGTAAGAAAAAAATATATGTACAAAAGTTATTTAAAGCAATTTATTATAAAAAAAAAACAAATAAAAAATAAAGTTATAATAAAAAAGGCCAATAAAAAGAAACACCAAAAAATGCTTCATCAACCTAATTTCACTAAGTAAATTTATTTATTTAACCTTTGTTTAAAAGAAAATCTATGACATTACTTGACTCTATTTTTAGTTGGTTTTGCCTTTGTTTGCTGTTTTTTTTTTTTGTTTTTGTTTGGTTCTACTTTATGTTTTTGTATTAAAATATTCATATGTTGGTTGTGTAGAATTCCCATTTTATTCAGTTCTTTTACACTCTTGCGTATTGCATTTTAAAATTATATTTCGTTTAAGTGTATTTTATTTTTACTTTCATCAAATTGGTTTAGATTTAAATTTTATTAAGTTAAATTTTCTTTTGAAATTTTTTATAATTTTCTGCAACCTCCTCTTATTTGAAAAAAATTGATAATTTTTATTTAGTGTTTTTGTAGTTATTTAACTAAAGCTGTTTATTTCGTTATTTTTTTCTATGAAATGCTGTGCTCAAAATCGAAAATTGTTTAAATGCTACCCCCCCCCCCCACCTCCTCTACCCAGTCAATTATGAAGGCTAGAAGTTTTTGTGTTTTGCGCTTTACTTTACAGAGTGAATGCATAACGTTTTTAAACTTAAACGGTTAACGCTTAGGAGCTACGACAAGTTAACACTAGTTGTATTTGCATATAAAGCAATAACAAATCAAATAAGGACAACACATAAACTACGTTGACGATTTTTGTTTTTTCTTAACCCCTAACAGACAACAGTAGTTGTTACTTCCCCCGCCCCTATCTATAAAGTAACAATTTTCAATAATGTGAAGAACAAAAACATTATTGTGAACATGTGAAGATTAAAACAAATGAAAAATTATATTTTATTCATTTTTAAAAAAGTTTTAAGTGGAAGTAGCATTGTTAAAAAATTTTAATTAGTAATCTAGAAAATTCGTAAATAAAAATTAGATTCAATAAAATAAGACTTAATATACATATACAATTATTATACAATAACTAATAACATTTTTATCTAGTCACTTTTTAACTTACAACAACAGTTTTTTAAACTTTAAGATATCTGCACTCCCCCGCCTCTACAGTTGATTACCGTAGTACATTTAAAAATTTTCTCCTCTCTTTAAATTGTCAACGTAGTTTACGAACAATCGCTTACGTGTATGTTTGTTTTTTATATTAATACCTTATTTTATTTAAATTTTAATTATTTTGATAAGCTTATACGATGTCAGACGGCCAGAAAGCTCGATCCGAAAACTAATGACTCCTTGGGTCGAGACAAGCAGAAAATCTTCTGGTAGGGAGTGTCAAACAAAAGGACATAAAAGATCAGCTGATTTTTTAAAAAATACAATGCTTTAGTAAAGGTTCGTTCACAATAACTTGTAAGTATTGTTAATTTCGTAAAAAATTATCACAAATACACCACATCGGGAATGCACTTATTGTATACTTTGTAAATTTCGTTGTGTATTTGATCAGCTGATCGCAAAAGCATTTCTGCTCAACATAGAGGATGCTAACGGCTGCGCTTTTAAGTAATTTAATAAAAATTTATAAAATTAAGTATTTCGTTCAAATTTTTTATAATTTCCTACAATGAAATGATAATATCTATTTATATTTACAGGCAAAAGTACATAAAAAAATCAGCTAATTGAAAAAATACAATTCTTTATTGAAGGTGCTTTCACAATATGTTGTAAATATTGTAAATTTTTCAAAAATGTATCACAAATACACGACATCGTGACCACCCCTATTGATTTTTTAATATGCCATTTGGCCACGCTCACAAGAGTTTTTTAGGTTTGTCCCATGCAATTGTTTAACCTTTGATCAACAGATCATAGCATTTTTACGTTTTAACCCTACAGTAGTTGCGTACCTAAATGTGACATGATACGATTTGCTTTATTAATTCAAAGCGACGAGCGCGTAGAGACTGATCACTCTAAAAAAATGATCCGAGTAAGGAAGGTGTAGTGCGTTTTGAACTAATTTTGAAACGCATTGAGCACATACTGTCAAAATATAACAAATTATTTTATTTTACAAACCATCTGAGCAAATGATTAAATTATTTCTCGCCATGGCAACACTGCACTTAAATAATAACTTCAATTCGATTTACATCTGTCATTTCATTGGTTTTGTTATGTGCTCTGTTCTGCGCTCAATTTACTCCAACACATGAGTAGGTGCAAGGCTCATTTAATAAATAAATTTAATTAATAAATAAATAAATGAACCGTGAGCAGGTGCAGTTAGAGTAGAGCTTGAGCGCGCTCAAAATAAAAAAAGAAACACCAATTTGGTTCTCTGAGTACTCAAAACAAAAAATGAAACACGAGCAGCTATTTCGACAGTCCGCGCCCTATACTGTTTGGATAAATCCCAAAATTGGGATTTTGGTCGCTTGGGATTATGTCTGCTTGAAAAAGGTCATAATCTCAAATGGTTTTAATAAATGAAATAACGAAAAATAAAATAACTTCTAATGCAAAAACTGCAATAACTCAAAAATTTTATGTGTTTTTGTGGGTAAGTAGTTCAATAAAGTATCTCCTAATAAGATATTTCATATTAGGAAAAAAAATTAATTAAATAAAAATCCTCTCTGGAGGAAATAATTTGTCCTTGTTCGGAAATTTCTTATTTCAAGCATTTTTACCTTAGTTGTTCTGCTTTCTTACTCCATATTTTGTCATATCAGCGCCATTGCACCCCAACACAAACTAACCTAAATTTATTTTCAGATTATATCCTCTTTTTTGATTTTTTAATTGGTCATAACCCTAAATCCAATTTTTGGGATTATGATCTCCAGAAAAGGGGACATAATCCCAAAATTTTAAATTTAAATTGGGGCTATGTCCCGTAACCGGGTGAGAATGAGCCTGCTTCATATGATTTTTTTCTTGTCTCCACCTAGAGGAACACCAGCTTTCGGATTGACCTCTCTATTCGTCACACCCTGAAATGCAATATCTTTGGCTTTACACAGGTTTTTTGGAGCATAATTAAAAACGCCAAAGTCATACGATCTCTTGATCAGAGGTAAAAACATTGTATGGAACACGTTTAGGAGCATTTGCGAGTATAAAATGGCGCACAGTGGGACGTCCCCATACAGAGGGCTGGACATCAAGAAAAAAGTGCAACTTGCAAATTATTATAATGTTTTCAAACCTTTCGAAAGAAATACATGTAGTTTATTTAAATTTGTAATAATATTTGTGAAAAAGTGGTTATTTTTGTTTTGTAAATTCGTAAAATTGATATTTTGCATTATAGAAAAATAAAGCCCTATAAAATTTGGTTTAATTGTTTGCTTAAACAGGTCTTTCTATTTTATGAAAGGGCATACTCTGAACTTTCAAACCAGATATTTTTCAATGGTTTTGACTTTGCCATTATCGCGATGAAGAATTAAAAATAGTAAAAAAATTCAATAAATTTTATGAACAAATAAAACCTTTTTAACAAAAAAAAACGCAACTTCAAAAGAACTGCAGAGTAAAAAATAATTTTAAATTACTTTTCACATTAATTCTTGGTCAAATTTGATAACTTATTTATATATATTGGAAATTGGAAATCTTATCATAATTTTTTTTTCTATTTTGTATTATTATCATATATATATTAATTTCTCCATAAATATAAAACCTTTAAAGCCGGAGCGTTTTATTTATAAAAGTCTGATTACATAAGCGCCGACTTTAAAGGTTTTATATTCATGGAGAAATTAATAAATTTATAAAAATAATACAAAATACAAAAAAGTTATAATGAAAAGATTTCCAATTTAATATCTATATATATAAAAATGGTGTAAAAAATGTATAGTAAAACATCAATTGAGAATGGCTGGGCCGATTTGTCTAAAATTTTTTTTCAGTTGTTTATAATTGCCAGGAGAAGGTTTTTACGAAGGAAAATTTTGGAAAAACCCTCCGGGAAAGTCCGATAGGTGGCGTTGGGGTGGACTTATATCGAAAATTTGAATTTATGGACCAATTTAACTGAAATTCAGAATGTATGTTTGTTTAATCATAAGAAAATAATTTGTGTATAAATGGACCCGATAGGTGGCGCTGGGGTGGACTTATATCGAAAATTTGAATTTATGGACCAATTTAACTGAAATTCAGAATGTATGTTTGTTTAATCATAAGAAAATAATTTGTGTATAAATGGACCCGATAGGTGGCGCTGGGGTGGACTTATATCGAAAATTTGAATTTATGGACCAATTTAACTGAAATTCAGAATGTATGTTTGTTTAATCATAAGAAAATAATTTGTGTATAAATGGACACGGTAGGTGGCGCTGGGGTGGACTTATTTCGAAAATTCAATGGCGTGAAAAGTGATTTTGGTATTGCCACAATTTTGAAATGCAATCCTGGTACGAGGGGGGTAGCGAAGCACACCGGGTTCAGCTAGTTGTATATAAATAAATTATCAAATTTGACCAAGAATTAATGTAAAAAGTACTTTAAAATTATTTTTACTTTGTAGTGGTTTTGAAGTTGGTATTTTTTGTTAAAAAGTTTTTATTTCTTCTTTTTTAGAGAGTATGACAACAATTTTGCCCATTATTGTAATGAATTTTGGTACCCCAGTGTCAATATTCAAGATACAGTGTTTTTCTTAGAGTGGCACCCTGTAACGAATTTTGGTACCCTGGCATCAATATTCGAGATACAGTGTTTTTCTTATAGTGGCACGCCCTTTGAAAAACTCCGCCTACTTTATTGATTGTGTTTTGTTATAATTCTACCTATTCTTGTGCCGAATTTCTGTACCCTAGTGTCAATATTAATCGAGTTAGTGTTTTTCAATACTTCCACGCCCTTTGTCGAATAACGCCCACTTTTTTGACCATAATTTTTAATAATTGTGCCTACCCCTGTACTAAACTTCAGTACCCTAGTGTCAATATTAACTTAGAAATAGTATTTTTCTAAAATTGACACGCCCTTTGTCTATTACCGCCCACTTTCTTCATAGTGTTTTGTAATAATTCTACACATTCTTGTAACGAATTGTATTACCCTAGTGTCCATATTATTCGAGATAGAAGTGTCTTTCTTATATTGCCACGTCTTTTTTTGCAATAACGCCCACTTTCTTGGCTGTAATTTGTAATAATGTTCCTACCCTAGTGTCAATATTAACTGAGCTACATTATTTTTTCCACGCCCTTTTGTTCAATACCGCCCACTTTCTTGACCGTACATTTTCATAATTATTCCTATCCCTGCACCTTATTTCAGTACCCTAATGTCAATATTATTCGAGTTACAGCGTTTTCTAATGTTGCCACGCCTTTGTCGAATAACGCCCACTTTATTGATCGTAATTTGCATTAATTGTTCCTACCCCTGTAGCGATTTCCAGTACCGTAGTGTCAATATTAACTGAGATACAGTATTTTTTTATATTGTCGAATACCGCCCACTTTGTCGAATACCTCCCACTTTTTTAGATGGGCACTTCCGCGTTTAATGTCTCTATTTGTTGACAAAAACTGTACTAGCCCGATTGAGGCAATCGGGCTAGTACTTTAGGAGTGATCGATGTACATGCAATTAAAAAAAAAACTAACCAACTTGAGAACCTCCTCCTTTTTTAAGTCGGTTCAAAATGGCCAGGATCACCTTATATTAAAAAATTGAGCTACTAATAGATTCTTTAAAATAATTTTTACCGGTGCAAGCCAGCGCCTTCTGAGAATTTTACCATCAAAATAGTATGCCTCGGTTTTCTTGTAGCATTTTACAAAATTTGGTATGTGTGAGTGAAGCATCATCCAATAAGAATGAATTAAAATCATCTAAAAAAAAAAATAAAAATTTAAAAAATAAAATAAAATCAAGCAAAAGATCTTTTTGATGAGCAAAGTGAAAACACAAGCTATGAAGATAATCTGAAAAATTAAGCATATATATTAAAAATTTGTTGTATTCACAACACAACATTTTTAACAACTCTTAATAAAACATTTGATTAGTTTTTTAATATATATAGTAAACTGTTGCGTGACATCTTTAATATATTATAAGCAAATGAAGTTTTGTTTAAAATATATTTTTGTGGGAGAATACAGTTGTGACAATCGCTAAACATTACAAAAAAGGATTTTTTACCATAATTCTTCTTTTAATCTCCCAGACCCGATAGGCTCAAGTAGGGTAAAGGATTTTATAAACAATACTTTTAAAGATACATCTCCAAAATTTGCTTCGGAGTTATAATCAATTATTTGAAGCAATATGCAATATCAAACCCTTTGTATGGGAACGCCCCACTGTGCGGCATTACAGTGAAAATGTTTTAAGATAATATTTTAAGAAACTCTCATTCGAATTAAAAATTTTTGGAAAGACCTATATTTCGACTAGCTCTTATTTTTAGTATATATTTAGTATGTATTATTTTTAGTATCTTATTTTCGCAGAATTTCAAAATCTTGAAAAAAAATATTGAAATCAAAATCTTGAAAACAAAATCTTGAAAACAAAATCTTGAAACGAAAATCTTGAAAAAAAAGTCTTGAAACTCAAAATCTTGAAAAACCTACGCAAAGAATGTATTCTTTAATTCGCGCGCGCGAATTAGGTAGATTTTTCAAGATTTCTAATTAAAAATTTCACACTATTTCGAAAAGTGTCCAATTTCGAAAAAAGTATGAAATTTTTCGAATAATGTCAAATTTCGAAAATAATCAAAATAATCAATAATTGTCAAGTCACAGAAATTGTAAAATTTTGAAATGTCAAATTTTCCAATTATTTCAAAAAGTGTCAAATATCGACAAAAGTGTAAAATTTGGAATAAGTGCCAAAATTCGAAAAAATTGTCAAATTTTGAATAAGTGTCAAACTTCGAAATGTACAAGTTTTGGCAAAAAATGTCATATTTAATTTTGAATAAGTGCCAAATTTCGAAAAATGACAAATTTTGCAAAAAAATTTTCATAAATGGACAAAAAACCACCACGTCCTCGTCGTTTGTCTGGATGACGCTAAGTGTGGGACCATAAATATTTAAAAAATTTATAATTTTGCCAATATTTTACATTTTTGTTCCCGAAAATCCATTTTTTTCTCGAAATTGTACATTTCGAGAGAATAAAATTTCCTAAAATTTCAAGATTTTTTCAAGATTTATACATATTATGTGTTTTCTAGATTTTTTTTTTCAAGATTTTGTTTTCAAGATTTTTTTTCAAGATTATTTTTTTCAAGATTTTGGTTGTTTCAAGATTTTGACCTGCAAGCATTCTGACCGCTCTCCTCGATCAGTTGTGGTCAAACATTGTGATAACACAAACAACACAACACAATGTCGATGTCAATTAGCTTGGTCAAAGCTCTTTTAAGGGCTGTACCCAACTAGAACTGATGGTCCACATTTGGGTTGCAGCGACGTCATGGTAGAACTAGTAATTCTGTACTAGTAATTTCTCTAATTCTGCCATGCAGAGACGTTACGTATTGGTTACGTTACAGAGACAAAGAAGTAAAATATAAGGAAATGGTGTTGCTTACACATACACTGTACGTGAACTGTCGCACCATTCGTAAATTGTGCGAGCGAGACAGAGAGCGTTTTTTGAAATTTCTGAGAACCCTGGCATTTGATTAAAAGACTCCTCAGCAAAATAGTTAAAAATAATGCAGTTTTAAGCATTTTTCACTGCTTAAAAAGCGACAAAATCAAAGAAAAAAACCACAAATATAAATGCAACATGTGTTGTGCGGTTAAAAATTGTAAAAGTTCCCGAAAACTTAAAAACAATGCACTTTCGTTCCACAGGTAAATATGTCCATACGGTTTGAATTCTTTTAACAAAAGTGCTTTATTTAGTTTCTTGTGATATTTTTTTAACTGATTTGTATTAGAAATGTATATATCAGAGAACTGCACAAGCCTACTTGAAGTTCAAGCTTTTTCAAGTACTTAAATTCAAGCACGTATCCAAGCTTGAAAAATCAAGCTTTAGCCAGCTTGCAAAAATACCAAACAGATACAAGCCATATTCATGCTTGCTCGTTGGCTTGGCTTGTTTCGGCTTACTTTGTCGGGTGGAAAGTTGAAAAGCTTAAAACGATCGGCAAAAGCTTGTAAGCTCGCAAGTATCCAAATTATTGAATTAAAGCAAGTATCCAAAAAATTCAATGAGCTTCTTTAGAGAGAGCTTAAGCGTAATAGGACTTTTAAGGATTCTGTGGACTCCGTGGTGTGAAGTTTTAGGATAAATGATTTCGAAGATGCTGTCAAACTTTAAAATTTAAGATGGCGGATAGAGTTGCCACCTAGATTTTTTTTAATTTTTGCGAATTCTTGTAATTTTGATATTCTGACAACGGATTTGATTTCGAATATATTGTCACAGTTTTAAAATTTAAGATGGAGGTTAGGGTTGCCACCTAAATTTTTACCACAGTATTGCCACCTAATAATATGTACTTTTAAAAGTTTTAAACATCATTTATCAGTGTTAAGGGGTCGCTGATTTCGAATCTAAGGTCAGAATTTTGAAATGCAAGATGTTGGATAGGGTTGCCACCTTTATTTTTTTTAGTTTTATGAATTCGGGGCTGGCAAAAAAAAATGGTACACCAAAAATGGGTTGCTGAATCCGAATCCGTCGTCAGAATTTCAAAATTATAAAATGTTGAAATAATAGGGTTGCCACCTAATAATATGTCTTTTTAAGAGTTTTAAACGTCTTTTATTAGTGTTAAGGGGTCGCTGATTTCGAATCTAAAGTCAGAATTTTAAATTTCAATATGGTGGATAGGGTTGCCACCTTAATTTTTTGTAGTTTTATGAATTCGAGGCTGGCAAAAAAAAAATGGTACTCCAAAAATGGGTCGCTGAATCCGAAACCGTCGTCAGAATTTCAAAATTATAAAATCTTGAAATAATAGGGTTGCCACCTAAAAATATATCTTTTCAACAGTTTTAAACGTCATTTATTAGTGTTAAGGGGTCGCTGATTTCGAATCTAAAGTCAGAATTTTAAATTTCAATATGGTGGATAGGGTTGCCACCTTTATTTTTTGTAGTTTTATGAATTCGGGGCTGGCAAAAAAAAAATGGGACCCCAAAAATGGGTCGCTGAATCCGAAACCGTCGTCAGAATTTCAAAATTATAAAATTTTGAAATAACAGGGTTGCCACCTAATAATATATCTTTTCAACAGTTTTAAGCAGTTTTAAACAGTTTTAAACTAATAAATGACGTGTTAACACTAATAAATGACGTTTAAAACTGTTGAAAAGATATATTATTAGGTGGCAACCCTGTTATTTCAAAATTTTATAATTTTGAAATTCTGACGACGGTTTCGGATTCAGCGACCCATTTTTGGTGTACCATTTTTTTTTTGCCAGCCTCGAATTCATAAAACTACAAAAAATTAAGGTGGCAACCCTATCCACCATATTGAAATTTAAAATTCTGACTTTAGATTCGAAATCAGCGACCCCTTAACACTAATAAAAGACGTTTAAAACTCTTAAAAAGACATATTATTAGGTGGCAACCCTATTATTTCAACATTTTATAATTTTGAAATTCTGACGACGGATTCGGATTCAGCGACCCATTTTTGGTGTACCATTTTTTTTTGCCAGCCCCGAATTCATAAAACTACAAAAAATAAAGGTGGCAACCCTATCCACCATATTGAAATTTAAAATTCTGACTTTAGATTCGAAATCAGCGACCCCTTAACACTAATAAATGACGTTTAAAACTGTTGAAAAGATATATTTTTAGGTGGCAACCCTATTATTTCAACATTTTATAATTTTGAAATTCTGACGACGGATTTGGATTCAGCGACCCATTTTTGGTGTACCATTTTTTTTTTTGCCAGCCCCGAATTCATAAAACTAAAAAAAATAAAGGTGGCAACCCTATCCACCATCTTGAATTTCAAAATTCTGACCTTAGATTCGAAATCAGCGACCCCTTAACACTGATAAATGATGTTTAAAACTTTTAAAAGTACATATTATTAGGTGGCAATACTGTGGTAAAAATTTAGGTGGCAACCCTAACCTCCATCTTAAATTTTAAAACTGTGACAATATATTCGAAATCAAATCCGTTGTCAGAATATCAAAATTACAAGAATTCGCAAAAATAAAAAAAATCTAGGTGGCAACTCTATCCGCCATCTTAAATTTTAAAGTTTGACAGCATCTTCGAAATCATTTATCCTAAAACTTCACACCACGGAGTCCACAGAATCCTTAAAAGTCCTATTACGCTTAAGCTCTCTCTAAAGAAGCTCATTGAATTTTTGGATACTTGCTTTAATTCAATAATTTGGATACTTGCGAGGCTTACAAGCTTTTGCCGAAGGGCATCAAGCTTTCCATTGCTTGAAACTTCGTGCCGTTCGCTTGTAAGCTAGAATAGGTGCAAGCTGTGCGTGGGCTTATTTATATTCAATTACAAGCTTTGCTTGATTCAAAATTATCAAGCTCAAGCTAGCTTGAACTTGTATTTTAAGCAAGCGCTTGAAAAAGACTTCAAGCCGGCTTGTGCAGTTCTCTGGTATATATTTCTAATTAAAAATGGTTTAAAAATGCAGATAAGACCACGTCGATTTTGCGCCAGTTTGATCAAACCACATCTGTCAAAACACAAACACTGCTTCAGGGGCGCAGTCATTTTTCCCAGTTGAATATATTTTAGTTGATAAGAGGGGGCGCTCTTGTTTTCAGCTTAGTGAATCAGATTTAGTACCTGTTTGTTAAATATTTGTGATTTCTGCACAACAACTAGGCAGAAACAATAAAAAAAATAAGGATTTTAAAAAATTAATCTAATATCATTTGTAATTTAAGTTCAAGTTTAGAATTTATAGGCCATCAAATTTAGAAAAATTATCTAAAAATCTTGCTGTTTTTCTAGGTTTTCAACAAAACTAAGCTTTATGGGTATTAAAACAAAGGAAATGCGCGTATCTTTTCAACGAGGTGTCAAACATAAAATTCCATGCATAACTTTTTGAGATATAATTTTTTTATAGCTAGAATTTGTCTGTAAATCTAGTGGTTTCCCTTTTGCGAAAGCAATACATTAAAAAGATAATTATTAAAAAGATAACAACATCCAGAAGTACTGCAGACAGCGAAACCTGTGTTGGGCTTACTGAGGGTTGTAATCCCTAAACAGCGGCTGAAGGCCTCTTATTAAAAAGAGACAACTAAATACATTAAGATTTTTTTATTAAATTTGGAAAAACCTTGCGATTAAAAGTAAAAAAAGGTTGTATTTTAAATGCATGTATTTTTATGTTCGATATCTTGTTGAATAGATACTTGTATATTTTATTTTTATACCCATAGAGTTTAGTTTTGTTGGAAAACTTAAAAATCAGCTAGATTTTTAGTCAATTTTTTTCAACGTTGGATGCCTATAACTTCTAAGCCAATTGCGAGCGATCAGAATTTTTTTAAAAATTAGAGTTGTTGCTATTCTTGAAATGTTCCAAAAATGTTAATGCATCATAACAAACTTTTACAGTTTGGGCCTTCTTTTACGATACAACCGAATACGGCCCTGTGTGATTGTTTCTGTGTTTGTGTGAACCAACACCAATATAGAAAATACCACACTTTTCTGCTATTACACAAAAGAAGTAAAATATAAGGAAATGGTGTTGCTGACACACACACTGTACGTGAACTGTCGCACCATTCGTAAATTGTGCGAGCGAGAAAGAGTGTGTTTTTTGACATTTTTGAGAACCCTGGCATCTGATTGGAAGACTCCTCAGCAAAATAGTTGAAAATAATTCAATTTTAAGCATTTTTCACTGCTTAAAAAGCAACAAAATTAAAGAAAAAACCACTAAAACAAATGCAATATGAGTTGTGCGGTTAAGAATTGTAAAAGTTCCAGAAAACTTAAAAACAATGCGCATTTGTTCCACAGGTAAATATGTCCATACGGTTTAAATTCTTTGAACAAAAGTGCTTTATTTAGTTTCTAACGATATTTGTTTAACTTATTTGTGTTAGAAATGTATATATTTCTTGTTAAAAATGGTTTAAAAATGCAATTTAGACCCCGTTGATTTTCCGCCAGTTTGATCAAACCACATCTGTCAAAACACAAACACTGCTTCAGGGGCGCAGTCATTTTTCGCAGTTGAATACATGTTTGGGGCGCTCTTGTTTTCAGCATAGTGAATCAGATTTAGTACCTGTTTGTTAAATTTTTCTGATTTTTACACAACAACTAGGCAGAAACACCAAAAAAAATAAGGATTTAAAAAAATTAACCGAATTTAATTTGTAATTAAAGTTGAAGTTTAGAATTTATAGGCCTTCATATTTGCAGTTTTTCTAGTTTTTCAACAAAACTAAGCTTTATGGGTATTCAAACAAAGGTAATGTGCGTATCTATTCAACGAGGTGTCAAATTTAGAATTCCATAAGAATTCATTAAGATATAATTTTTTTTATAATTAGAATTTGTCTGAAAGACTAGTGGTTTCTCTTTTACGAAAGCAATACATTAAAAAGAGAATTATTAAAAAGATAACTACATTCAGAACTACTGTAGACAAAGAAGCCTGTGTGGTACTTACTGAGGTTTGTAAACCCTAAGCAGCATCCGAAGGCCTCCTTTTGATACATTTATTTTTTTTTATTTAATTTGGAAAAACCTCGCGATTTTAAGTAAAAAAAGGGTTGTATCTTAAACGCATGTATTTTTGTGTTTGATATCTTGTTGAATAGATACTTGTATTATCTCTCTTTTGATACCCATAAAGTTTAGTTTTGTTGGAAAACTTAAAAAATCCGCTAAATTTTTAGTCCACTTTTTCCAACGTTGGATGCCTATAACTTCTAAGCCAATTGCGTGCGATCAAAAATTTTTAAAATTATTAGAGTTGTTGCTATTCTTGAAATGTTTCTAAAATTTTAATGCATAAGAACAAACTTTAACAGTTTGGGCCTTCTTTTACGATACAACCGAATACGGCCCTTTGTGATTGTTTCTGCATCTGTGTAAACCAACACCAATATAGAAAATACCACACTTTTCTGCTATTACACCACTTCCTTATATTTTACTTCTTTGTATTACACCATTTCCATATATTTTACTTCTTTGTACAGAGACCACTATGATTCGAAAGTGGTGCAACACAATGGCCGCATTCAGCGCAGACAACTGTTGTGAACTGTAATGGTAGCGCTACCTTAGTTCACGATGTTTTTCTCTGAATGTGTTGCTACTCTACACGTCAGAAGTTAGATTCAATTTAATTTGTATGTAAATTTAATTCAATTGCAAAGGTTTCTTACTTAAATTTGCTGCGTTCTTTCTGCGTTTATTAATTTAACAGCGTCAATAACAGCATCTGACAGTTAAGCAAACAGTTGTGTTCATGTAGCATAGAATTTGTTCGCTCGATTAAAAGGCGTTCGCTACTTTATCAGTTTTAGTTAGCGCTACCAAGTTTGTACCATTCAGCGAATTTGTACACAACAGTTGCCAACTGTTGTCTGCGCTGAATGCGGCCAATGTCGACATTGTGTTAGTGAAAATTACTTTGAAGTGACTTATCACATTTTAGTATAGACATTTATATATAAATGCATTACAGAGTTGCCAATTGCAAAAAAATTAATTTTGTTTACATGTTTTGTTTACATTTTGCAGCCATATATATAATTATTTTATAATTAAAATTTATATAATATATAGGAGTACAACATAATCTTAAGTGTTTTTTGATATTATTTGGAGCTAAATGTAGTTGGGAAAGAAGATTTTCGGTAAAATAACAGCCAAAACTTCTTAAGAGTTTAAGCGCAAGCTGCATTAAGAAAATATTGCAACAATTTCATACATTAATAAAAAATGTTTAAATATAATATTAGATATTCTTTCTTATTAGATCTGAGTAATTGTGTTTTCAGAACTGTGCTGAAATCTTGCATAGCTATTTTTATTTCAAATTTATTGCGTGAAAAGTAGCATTCTACATTATTTTGCTGTTAACATGAATCGAGGTCAAAATGGACCCTCTCCCATACGATTTTCTTCTTGACTCGGCTCAAGGAATTACCTGTTTTCAGATTGAATTCCCTATCTGACTCACTCTGTATATACTATATACTCCGATTTATGAAATATTTCGAGTTTATATAATTGCATTGCTAAAGAGAGAGAGAGAGAGAGAGAGATAACAAATTCTTAGTTTTTAGTTACAATAATTATAATTTTACAAATGACAATTACAAGTTTGTATTGCAAACAATTAATTTTTATTGATATAGGCACACCGCATGTGATAAGCAGCTCTGTTGTAGCAGTTAAAGCGGCTGTCAACAACCAAAGTACCACAACTTAACAACCACAAAGTTTTCCACTCTAGCCTCCACAGTTCGAGGAAATGTGGCTAATCGTATCTTAAAATTACTATTCAATAAATGCAAAAAAAAAACAATTTAATTGCATACAGGCTTCTTTTTTCCATACTTAGCCAAGTTAAACACAAAAAAATCATACAGATTACCCCACTCAATAGACGGCGTCGTAAAAAGAGGCCCGTTTTAAATAGACGCACCTTGCATTGCATGAATAAACAGTGAACGAAAATAAACACTCCACTTTTTTAGTCTACTTTAGAGGACATTACTCTTCTTTCTGTAACGTATATGTTTGTGTAGGTGAGCAAACAGTAGGACCAGGTCATATAGTATTTTACCACTCTAAGGGTCCATTCGGCGGAGCTATAAACTATTTTTTAATTTTTTGTAGGGGGACCCTGAAAAGGGTGGTAGAAAGGAGGAGGGTATATTAAGAAAAAGTTTTGGGGGCGAACAAATAATAGGCCCAGCTCAAACATTTTACTCCTCTAGGAATCAACTCAGCAGAGATATAAAGTATTTGAATTTGAATTTATTGAGTATACATAAGTACAATAAGAACTATGTTCTTTTACAGTACAACAGATAGATATCAAACAATTGGGGTCTTCAACAATTTTTGAATTTAATTTATAAGGACCCCCAGAATGGGGGCAGAAAGAGGTTGGGTATGTTCTTAAAAAATGTTGCAGTTAAAAAATACTATGACCAGCTCATACCTCACCTCAGAACTCTCTAGAGATCGATTCGGGGGTTATATGAATTATCTTTTAGACAAATTTTTGCCCAACGGTTCTTTAAGTGTAGCTTACGCTATGGAATTATAATCAGCCCTATCACTGTATCCGTCGTAGTACGATTATCGTAGAAACTACGGAAAAGGCATAACTATATATATATATCTATATATATAAAATAGGATGCGGGTATGTATGTAACGTATGGACTCCAAAACGGCTGGGCCAATTTTGATGAAATTTTCAGGTAATGTTCATCTTGGTACGGTGGGTAACATAGGCTATATTTGAACCCGATAGGTGGCACTGGGGTGGACTTATATCGAAAATTTGAATTTATAGACCAATTTAACTGAAATTCAGAAAGTATGTTCGTTTGATCATAAGAAAATAATTTGGGTATAAATGGACACGGTAGGTGGCGCTGGGGTGGACTTATTTCAAAAATTCGATGGCGTGAAAAATATATAAATACTTTTAATTTTATTTTATAACGAGGGGAGTAGCGAAGCACACCGGGGTCAGCTAGTATATATATAAAATTCAAAGAGAATATCGTTCTGCAGGCTTATTGTAGTGCACTTACCTCTAATATGCATATACATATAAAAGGCGGACTTGTGAAAATGTATATATATATATATATATTAGGGCGGGTCAATTTGTATGGACGAATTTTTTGGAGGTCTGGCTCAGCGAAATTCGTAAAATACATGTAATTTCAAGACTTTTTCTCCACTACAGCATATACAAATTCTGAAAAAAGCTGTGCGGACTTTCGTAAATAGATTTTGTTCTCAATTATGAAATATGAATGTATGAATGTATGTGTATGAATCTATTTACGAAAGTCCGCACAGCATTTTTTCAGAATTTGTATATGCTGTAGTGGAGAAAAAGTCTTGAAATTACATGTATTTTACGAATTTCGCTGAGCCAGAATTTGACCCGCCCTAATATATATATATAAATATATATATATAAATATATATATAAAAAAAGGCGGACTTGTGAAAAATTTTTTTTAAAATAAAAATAATTTTTATATATATATATATTGGGGGTTGGAATTAATTTTAAAGGTTTTTTTTCGGTTTTTGAGCATTTATTTAGAAACAACGGTACAATGTATAATATTCAAAGTATTGTCCATCGTTAGCTACAACATTTTCCCATCTTTCTGGCAGCATATGGATTCCGCGCCGGAAGAACGATTCGTCTTTTGAGGCAATCCACGAATCGACCCATTTTTTGGTATCCTCGTAAGAAGTGAAGCGCTGCTCAGCCAAGCCATGCGTCATCGATCTGAATAGGTGGTAGTCGGAAGGGGCTATGTCTGGGCTATAAGGCGGGTGGGGTAGCACATCCCAATTCAGCGCCTCCAACGTTTCCTTGACGGTTCTTGCAACATGTGGCCGTGCGTTGTCATGTTGAAAAACCACTTTGTCGTGTCTTTTGGCATATTCCGGCCGTTTAACCTTTAATGCTTGGCTGAATTGCATCAATTGTTGTTGGTAGCGTTCCCCAGTGATGGTTTCGTTAGGTTTTAGCAGCTCATAGTACACGACACCCTTCTGATCCCACCAAATACACAGCATAAGCTTGGCGCCATGAATATTCGGCTTGGCCCTCGATGTTGATGCATGGCCGGGTGGTCCCCACGATTTTTTTCGCTTAGGATTATCGTAATGGATCCACTTTTCATCGCCAGTGACAATACGATGCAAAAAACTCTTCCTTTTATGCCGTTGAAGCAGTTGTTCGCACATGCAAAATCGCCGTTCAACGTCTCTCGGCTTCAACTGGTACGGCACCCAATTTCCTTGCTTTTGAATCATTCCCATGGCCTTCAAGCGTTTGCCGACCGTTGATAAGTCGACTCCCAATGATTCTGACAATTCTTGAAGGGTTTGACACGGGTCTTCATCGAGCAAAGCCTCCAATTCCTCATCTTCAAACTTTTTCGGCTGGCCCGGACGCTCTTTGTCTTCCGTATCAAAATCACCACTTTTAAACCGACGGAACCAGTACTCACAAGTAGAAATCGATGGAGCATAGTTCCCGTAAGCCTCAGTAAGCGTGCGTTGTGCTTCAACCGCTTTTTTCTTCAAATGGAAGCACAAAAGTAAACCTTCCCGCAAATTGCGTTTTGTTGGAACGAAAGTCGACATGTTCACAGAGAAAAAAATATATGTTGTTTACACTTCAGTGGAATGACACATACTGAAAAATGAAGCTTAGACAATGTGCTTTGAAATGAATATAGTCACAGGTGTGCCCGATGCGATCTATTGATAGTTACGCCATCTCTTAGAAAACCTTTAAAACTAATTCCAACCCCCAATATATATATGCATATTAGAGGTAAGTGCACTACAATAAGCCTGCAGAACGATATTCTCTTTGAATTTTATATATATACTAGCTGAAACCGGTGTGCTTCGCTACTCCCCTCGTTATAAAATAAAATTAAAAGTATTTATATATTTTTCACGCCATCGAATTCTCGAAATAAGTCCACCCCAGCGCCACCTACTGTGTCCATTTATACACAAATTATTTTCTTATGATCAAACAAACATACATTCTGAATTTCAGTTAAATTGGTCCATAAATTCAAATTTTCGATATAAGTCCACCCCAGCGCCACCTATCGGGTCCAAATATAGCCTATGTTACCCACCGTACCAAGATGAACATTACCTGAAAATTTCATCAAAATCGGCCCAGCCGTTTTGGAGTACATACGTTACATACATACACACATCCTATTTTATATATATAGAAGAAGATATATATAAAAAAGGCGGACTTGTGAAAATTTTTTTTAAAATAAAAATAATTTATATATATATATATATATATATGCATATTAGAGGTAAGTGCACTACAATAAGCCTGCAGAACGATATTCTCTTTGAATTTTTTTTTATTTCAGATGACTACGTAAGGCTACAACTATTCTTTTTTTCGAGGACTCTACTTTGATTTTAATAATTATAAACATATTAATCTTAAATTAAGTAAAATAAAAACAGTTGAAGACACCAATTAAAACATGTGAAAATTTCAAAACAATCCCATTTTATTTTTTTATTTAAAAAGTGTATTAAAAAACATCAACTGGTCATTTCGGTCATCACGCCGGGCTACTATCTTAAGTGAAAAACACAGTGTTGTTCTTGATTTTTTTTTTCATAGAAGGAAGTAAATAAACACCTGAGTTTTTTGGCAGTTGTTTATTTATTTTTTAAAGAGTAGGAAAATCATTGGTGCATAAAAGTGTAATGTGAAGTGTCGATGTGAATATGCCGTCAAACGTCACATTGAAAAAAAAGTTACCCGAACATTCTCCATCGCATAGCTCGTTCATGTCATCTGATATAAAAAAACCACAAAATTTTATAAATTATGTTATATTTCTTGGAGCTTAAACCTATAATATCAATAGATAGTTGAAAATTATAAAAATGGCGGACATGCAAATTTTCGCTTTTGAAAGTGCTATAAAAAAAACAACCGGCCAATATTATCTGAATTTAGGTTTGAAAGATAAAAACGCGAAAGATAAAGATGAAAACGCGAAAGATTTATGATCTTTAGGTTCGAAAGATAAAGATGAAAACGCGTTTGAAGATTTGGTTAACGATTTTTTAAGTGCGTTTATGAAAATATCAATTGCTTTCGTATGCGATAACTTGTTTATGCAATCGTTATCGGCCAAACTGCTTTGGAAACATATTCTACACACCATAAGCTATCGGAAAATTTAAAAACAAATAGTTTAAGAGTAATAGAGTTTTTACGTCGAGTTTCATGAGAACCTTTAATAATTCTAGTGTATTCTACATGCAGCGGACCACAAAATAAAAATTATGAGTGTCGGATTTTCTTCAAATTTTGCATTAATGTTATCCTAGACATGTAGTCCGTCTTTTTCATCTGACATTTTTTTCATCTGCCTTAGTTGCTGAGTTATAGGCTTCTAAAAATTGGAGTTGTTGAAAAACACGATTTTTTTAAAAACATTTTTGTCAGTAAAAAAAATTAAAAAGAAAATATGTGTTTATGGATTTATGGATTAAATTTACTGTATTTTCGAGTTCCAGGATCAAATTCGAAATTTGAAAATTTTTTCCATTTTGAGACCAGATGTTCTGAATTTGGCTATATTTGGGATTTTTTTTTTCTCACTTGTTTGAATTGAAGCCTGAAATATGTAGATAACACACAAGAAATTTCATAGTGGAATTCGCAATGGCTTAAGGCCGCTTTACATTGTCCTACTGTGTGTTACCACATGTGAGATAGAAAGTATTATTGAATTTCATCATGCTGTCATTTTTAATTTTTGTATGAAGAAATTAATTTTTCGCTTTTAGACTATCTCACAGAGTCGCACCGCATTTTTATACTTTACACTATACTAAAACGTGAAAATTTGAGTAATGAATCGGTTTTTAATCAATTTAAAGCCCCTACAAAGTTCAATAAGCTGTAAAACTGCTTCCTTCTGTTATTCCATTTGAAAATACATTACGAGCTTAAAAATTTTCTCACCTAAATAATAAATTTCAAGTAAGTTTATGGTAAAATGCATCTCTGGTGGGATAGAATGTGTGATGAAATTAGAAACAAACCAAAAAATAAAATGTGGTACGACATGCCAAAAAAATCAGAACACACATTGCTTTCCGTTGTTTACACCATCTCACTTTCTATCACACATGAAAATTTTGACATGTGTTAACACACAGTGGGATAATGTAAAGCGGCCTTTAGAAGTTATACATTTTTAAATACATGCATCTCGCGCATGTCGTAGTAGTACTTCGCACTCGCCAGCACATGCTTACGCTTTTGGTAGTGGCATCACGAGATGCATGTACTTAAAATTTCATAACTTCTAAACTATTGCGCATTCCACTACGAAACTTTTTGTGTATTATACACGTTTCAGGCTTAATTTTAAAAATGTTAAAAAAAAATCCCAAAAATGGTGAAATTCTTCGAACTTTGATTACAAACTCGAAATGTTCGATTTTCGAATTTGATCATGGAATTAAAAAATACAATCAATTTGCTATATAAATCTATAAAAAAAATCTCACTTACTTAAAAAAAAAATCTCAATTCTCTATGTATTATATATTCTTTTCACAAGAAATGTTTAGAATTGATTCCTTTTTTGTTCCAACTAGCAATGGTACCTTGACGCTCTACTCTAAACGCCCAAACAAAATAGGCTCGAGCTGGCTGCAGCTAATGTTAGATTTTATACAAATGCATAGAAATGATGCGTACAAACCATTATTGCTCTTTTAACAAGTTTCGTTAACTCGATCTGAATGCAGCCAAAGCGATTCAATTTTCGTAAGAAACCAGCGGTTTTTTCTTTCAAACGAATTTAAATTAAATTGACATTGGCCGCATTCTAGCCGAAAAAGTGCTCAAGAACTGTTCCACAACTTTCGGGCTGAATGGTATGCTCTCACAGAACATGTTCCTTGAGATGTCACAATTTATATAGCGAAAATATTTTATGTTACTTCGCTACTTGAGCACTTTTTCGGCTAGAATGCGGCCATTAACTTATTTTCACGTTTCATTCCTGTTATTACAAATTCAACTGAGCAAGGCAAACAAAACGAATTGATTTACAAATTGGCGAATTTTTTCAATTACTTAAAGACGAGCGCGCTCAAGTCATTTCGACCAAATTAAGTATTTGGCAGAACTTGAGCTAGTTTTTCGTTGATTTTTGACGTTAGCTGCAGACAGCTCGAGCCTATCATGTTTGAGTTGTAAGTTAGTGCTAATTTTCGTTCACTGATATATATATATATATATATATATATTTATAATTTCTTAGTTTTTTAACTTATTTTATGTAAACTATTTATGTATATAATGTAACTAAATTAAAATAAGCTATGCATTTAGTTTATGACTTGAGTTTATCAATCACACATACACACACACACACACACACAAATATTCGTAATCATGTATAAATACATATATATACATATATATGCATATATGTATGCATATATATATATTATTTTAATATTAATATGCATATGCATGTCTAACATTATATAATTCAATCTACATTATGTCTATAACGACGTAAGCGGGCACTATTTTCAAGCTTAGGAGCACCTGGCGGTGGTGTGATATCATTGCGCACAGCGGCAATGTCGGCAGCAGCACCAGCACTAGCATTCTTTTCCTGCATTGCATTACAATGTATCTGATCATCGCTCAGCGATTGTTTTGAGGCATGTAAATTGCTTAAAGTGTTTTTACTGATGTTATGTGAAGCATAAAATGGTGCGCCATTATTCAAACATTGTGTGTACTTTTCTTCACTATCCTCCGAAGAATGATCGTCAAACTGACTCAGCAGATGTTGCGGAATTCCAAGCGCTCTATAAGAACAGGGTAAAACGCACATATTATTTATTTTTTTAAAAGTGGCAAATGCACATAAATAAATAACGAATTCTCTTACCTACTGGTATTTCTAGAGTGCACACGATTAAATCGTAAATTCAACTGCGCTGGATCGGTGACATATTTTTCGGCTGATTCTCGTCGACGTCTTAAGCCTAAAATCAACATTATATTTGAAGAAAAAAATTATTAATATCACTGTACGACAATTTTATCTTTTCCCAAAAATTATAGACTTCTATCAACGGTTTCTGGTAGGAGACAAAAACAAAATTGCACGTGTATCAGCGTTTTAAAAGTTTACGTCTGAGTAATATTTAATATGGGTTTTAAATTAACACTAATTTTAGCATTTGACTAACATAAAGAGCACGAAATCTTCTTAATAAATGCCTTTGGCAAAGTTGTTATTTTAGTGAAATTTATTTGGACTTATTATTTTGGTAAATGGACTATTTAAAGAAGAGTGCAATATTTGTTAAATCAAAAAAAACTCCATTTGTGAGCAAACAAAAAGTAATTTAACACTATTTAACATCACTTTGTAATTTTTGGTTTAAATGTCGTAAAGTCTTTAAAAATTACTATGAATTTCAATAAAAAAATAAATAAAAAAGAATCATATTGTAAAAACACATAATAAAAAATTGCTATACCACACAATAAATTTTGCGTAGTAAAGTAATTTTTTTAGCATCAACTTTGTGATTTATTTCATTTTCTTTGCAATGACATCAAAATCATAAACGTGTTTTTAAAAATAGTAAAGTTGGTTGCACTTTAAAAATTAAACTAAATTCAAAACATAATGATATTTAATTGTATTTTGTTAAAAAAAATTATAAGAACTGTTCGAAGTGAAATTTTCCAGGTATAATTAACTTTGTAATTTTTTTAATTTTGTTAAATTTGATGCTTCAAAAAATTTTTATCTATTTCGCAAAATTCGGAAAGAATGGCGCTCAAAATTTAAATTTAGAAGTTTCAATAGATTGATTCATCTGCACACGAGCACAGCTCAGGAATGGTTAAGTCGGAAGAGTTTGTTGATACATCGTAACAAAGGTCAATTTATTGCCTTTCAAATTACTTCTTTAAATAACTTTTCCGTGAGTAAGTTTTTCTGCTTAAAACAATAATATGCATTAAAGTCATGAAAAACTAACGACCCTGTAACTTCTAAGGGTGAAAAAATAGACCCCCACACCTCCCATATGATTTTACCTCTATAAATAGTTGCACTCTATCGCAGGACACCCTATATAGATATAAGAATATGGCTTAAAAAATAGATTTGTGTTTCCTAATTATTTTTAAATGCAACTTTGTAAAAAATATAAAAACAACATTTCGAAAAAATTAATTTTAATCAAAAAAATTATAGGGGGTACCTCATGATTTTCGATGATAGAAACTGTTTATTGAATTATGTGTCAAAATTAAGCAATTTTTGCAAATAAATTATATGTCATATGAAAGAATGCGGAAAAAGAAAATTAAAAAAAAAAAAATTTAAAACAAAAACTACTTTGGGTCTATTTTTTGAGCAAAAATTTAATGTTTTAGAGGTTTCTTAGAACAATAAAAAACGGTACATCTTTTGTTATTTCTCCAAAGTCATTGAATTGAAACAAAATTACATAAAAATCGTTTTGAAAATGGCGGAGATATTTGCTTGCAAAATCAAAACTTGAAATTTTGATAGTTTTTTCTCATTTTGAGGCAGTGACCTTGCTTTAAGAAAATGCGTTGTACTGAGAAAATCTACAGTTTTCGAGATATCCCAATAATTTTGATGTCATAATAACGGGGTAATTTTATTACATACTATCCGTGAAAATATTACGAAAAAAGCTGTCGTATTCCGTTATTTTTCTCAACCAACGACTTTTCATACCAAAATACGTTATACTGAGAAAAGCTACAATTTTCGAGATATCATCATTCATCAGAATTTACTATTTGTAAAAAATTTCATCATCCCAATATTCACACATGTCACATACAAAAATTTCTTATTGTAGGGTATCCGTAAGAGATAGCGAAAAATATTTGGAATGTTTTTTTTTACATTTTAGCAATGTCTAAAATTTCCTCTTACACAATGTTCCTCCATCTCCTTATAGTTTAGATCTTATTTAGGAAATATTCTTTCAATGCTGATATTTCAGGTCAAATGTCACCAAAAATATTCGGTGCACTCCTTGTCCCTACTGTAATTCATTTAAAAACACATTGTCAAAATCGGCTGAGAAACACGGGAGAAAATGGTACCAAACTGTTTCGCCTACGCCTATTTATTTATAGATGATGACGTCACTTTCTATGAGAGGTGGGTGAAATTTTCAGTTTTTTTTTTTACCAAATCCTAAACATCGACTACAAAGTTAAGATTTAAGTTTATTTGCAAAATTTGAAACAATTGTACTCATTTTTGTGGAATTTTAGAAGATTTTACCGTTTCAGAAAAGTCACTTCGTATGAAAGGAAGGCGTGGTTTTTATCCGATTTGGCTCATTTTCGAACTTGATCTTTGTTTTTGAATAAAATTCTTATCACAAACAGACAGGCACACGGACATGACTAAATCGACTCAGGAGCTGATGCTTTTCAAGAATATATATATTTTTCTATACCTGTCACTCTTCTTTATCGACGTTACAAACGGAAAGACAAAGTTTATATACATGCTCCTTATGCAGTATGAGTGGGTGCAAAGACATGGAGTTGGTCCAAGAAACTATTGCGTCTAGGGCCGGACATCAGTTTAAAGTTCATTTTATGTCAAATTATTATATCGGATTATCGTATGTTGGTATGACATAGCTAGAGAATGGCTAGAGAATAGTTAAAGCCTTTGATAGTCTTCAGCATGATATATTGTTAATGAAGCTCGAAAAGTTTAGAGTCCACTCGTAATTATTGAAGTGGATCGGATCCTAGTAGACAGAGTACTTTTCGTAAGGATCAGTGACAGTTCTGTAAGGATACTAGCCCGGTAAATAAACTGATAATGGAATTCGTGTGGCTTATTATGTTTTTGCAATAAGCCCTTCAGGTTTATGTTCATATATATACATTTATATATTAGTATTTAAAACAAAGAGTCAATATAACTAAAGCACAGCAGTATTGTAGATTTATACTGTAGAAAATAAAATTTAAAAGTAATATATACAACAAATTTACAAATAACGTGTAAAAGAAAGGATCCAAAAATTACTAATCCTTAAACTTAAATGAAAATTGTCTTCGCCTTGGCCGAAGTTGCAAAAAAACACAGTATATTTAAAGTTATGAATTTTTATAAGTTTGCTGACGTCATTTCTTATGGAAGATGGGCGTGTTTTTCATTTATTTTTTTTTAAATTTAAAAGCAAAATGTGCTAAAAATATTGAAGTTTATGTGTTAAAGTTCCAGTCAATACACAGACTTTTGTGGAATTTATAAAGGTTATGCTACTTTGGTGACGTCATTTGCATTTATTAGATTTTTTTGTGGCATTTTAAGAGATTCAACAGTTCTTTCATATAAACACAAAACAGTTACCTGTTGTTTTTTTTTAGAATCTAAGAAATTTCTCTTCTTAAAGAGCAAATGTTAGCTTTGTTCGCAATCAGCGCATACAAAAAAATTCATCAACTGTTTTGGTACGTACTTCAACATTTGTGCCACAAATATGCCATGAACTCCGAGAGAAGTAATTGGAAAAATATGCTGTGTGCAGAAATCAAATAAATTTAAAGTGCTTAACAAAAACTCTTAACCTTTAGTCTGCAAAGGTTGCAGACAACCTTTAAATGTAAAAGAAAAGTGCTAAAAAATTAAACAAACTCATAAATACCAATACCATTTTAAAGACTGAACCTTCAGCTACACACTAGAGAATTTCCATCTTTGATATGTAGACCTTTATAATATGTAAACTTTCAACCTTTAGTATGTACCTTTAAATGTAAATAAAAGTGCTTAGCAATTAAACAAATTCACAAATATCAATACCATTCTAAAGATTGAACATTCAGCTACACACTAGTGAATTTTCATATTGATATGTGTATGTATATGTGAGATATTGACTCAATATCGGGTGAATATTGTTACCTGACCCAATTCAATGACCCTTATACGCACAAAAGAAGTGATGAAGAAGGGTCAGGTGAAGGATTACCCGATGACGTTGCAGGTAACCGCGAGCGAAAGTACCGCTGCGCAAATCGATAATGATCTATAATTTTTTGTTTTAATTTTTTCATTTGGATCCACTTAATTTTTCATGCAATTCTTCATTCAAAAAATTTATTAAAATAAGCAAAAACATTACAAAAAACATAAATTCACATACGATTTATTTATACTATGCAAATAAATTTAGAACATAAAAAAATAAAAAAAGTCTACAAGTTATTGACTTTTTTATTGAAATTGAAATACAGAGATATGGTGGCAAAACAAGGTACAGACTAAAGGTTAAAATTGCATTGCAAACGTTACTAAAACAAAATACATATAAATAAATGATTCTCAAATATAAGCTTTATTTGTATTTGAATTTTTTTTTTATTAAAAAAGCTCGTGGTGATTTGTGTGCTGAGAGATAAAATCAATAGAAATTATCAAGAAGAATGTACCCAAGCAGTAGTGAAGGAGGGATAGAAGTAGCGTTTTCATAACAAACCTGTATTTTGGTCCATTATGTCAGGACTGTTTTCAATTGTGTTACCAGTAGCACCAACACTATTACCGCCAGGCTGTGTTGTGATATTATATCGGCTGTTATTGCTGACAGCAGCAGTCAATTCATGTGCTGCAGCTGTAGTGTTGGCAATAGTAGCGTTAGCAGCAATATCACAACCAGCCCATGAAGCACATTTGGATAGCCGTAGATTCGGATTTAATATTGGAATTTTACTTGACACAAACGAGTTGTTGCTTGTAGCTATGCTAGCAACAGTTGTTCCTGCTGTCGCATCTATATGGCATGAAGATATTGGTGCAGCTACTAATGTTGTTGTTGTTGCTGTATCAGCACTAATAATATCACGATTAGTATTGCTAGTTTTTTGTAATTTTTCTTTAGATGATTCCATCACAGCTGCTACATTGCCATTTGTTGTGTTGCAAGTGACTACAACTTTTGTGGATTCATGCTTCGTCTTTTGTAATTGTTTATTGAAAATATCATCGCAGTTGGTTGGGACATCATCCAACTTTTCATTGAAATCATTGTAATCATGTGTGATGCATATAGTCGTATCATGCGAATTGTTTTCAGTTCTACCTGCAGCAGTTTGCCTTGTTTTTTCTTTCTGTTCAGGCATATGTTTGGAGTTGGTTCTGGTTGAATCATTTACTTGAAAACTTTGCTGTTGCGTCTGTGCAAAAGTTTGACACTTGTTACTCGGCGTCGCAGCACCTGCGCCTGCTAAGGCATCATAATAGACAGACTCTTCTGGGTTAATATTTTCTAGTAGAAGATACACTGGATTAGAAAACGGTTTATAAGTTTAGTTGATTTTTTTTGCCTACCTTGTGGTATAACGCGTATTTCTAAGCGTCCGCTTACTGCACAAACCTCGGGAGACTCTTCGTTTTCCGCTGGGTAAACAGTTGCCGGAAGACTTTGTACACAATATTGCTTTTGTCTTTTTAGCTGTTGCTCTTCCAGTGTGAGTTCATCAAGTGCTGCTGTTGTTCGCAATGTTGTAGTAGTTTCCACCTTCCAAGGTACGAACTTTATTTCACAGTTCTGCTGCTGCTGCTGTTGTTGTTGTTTTGTGGCAACTGCAGATTCAGTTAAGTGTTGGTCCATAAAATCCGGAAATGCTAAATTGGGCAGGCTATTTCGGTATTTATTGAGTCCGACAGAGCGTTTCTTACTTTTTGCGTTATCATCGTTGGCATTGCATGCTTCTACCCCAGCGCCATCACCATTAAAACCTAAACCAGTTGAATTAGCCGCCGTTGCAGCTTCTGAGAGAACTTCACGTACGCAAACATTTCTTGTGATGTCCATGCGAAATATCTTAAAGACAAAACAAAAAAAAAACAAACAAACAAAATACACTATAAGCTATATGATATAACACAAGATACTTAATGCTGTGAATACCAAATCAACGTTTTTTTAATTTAATGCAAGCAGAGATTTTTTGTGTTTGAAGTGGATTTTTTTTTAAGATAAATAGGCTGCAAATCTACATGAGCCATAGAATTTGTGTTTCCGAATATGAATCGGTTAAGGGTCATTCCACGTGACCATGTGGATGAATAGTAAACATGTTGTGTACTATTTAAACTTCTGTTAATAGTTAAGGCTGTCATATGATGCTTTCGAGACTGTTTTAAATTCTGTCCCAGTAGTCACGGTGAACAGCCGGATTTTATTTCAATGCCGTTGTGTATAGCTGAATTTACTTTTTTAATACTACATTGAGTTTTAAACAATAATAAAACTGATTAAAATAACTTATTAACACATATTTTTTACTTGTCCCGCAAGTTACAAAAACCTGTCACCGTAGTCACAGTGGAAGTTTTTAGTATATTTTGTACAACACACGGAAGAAACTGACTTAAATATTTAAATGGTTTGGCTAAAATTCTTTTTTGAGTGTTTAAAGATAGATGAGCGGGATTTTTCAGGGCCAAGTAGTCACAGTCATTCAAATAATAGCCACATAAAATAAAGGAACTGTTTGGCTTTTATTTTAAAGGAAAAATACACAATAGTTATATATCTCTGTTTTAAAATAGATTTCACTGTTATATAAGTTATGATGACTTCGTTATAACTCATAGTTGGCCAAACTCTGGAGTCAAATGTCCCAGTAGTCACAATATAATGCCCCTTAAGTCAATTTAAGCCAGTAGTCACAATGGAATGCCCATTAAGTCAATTTATAAGTGGAGTTTGACAAACCCCTAGAATTACCCCTAAAAATCCTAAAATTAAGACACACCTGTTTTAAAAATGCATGTGTTTTTTGTTTTTTTCCAGATCAATTTTTTTCTCAAATTTTTCCCAAAAAATTGCATTTGAAAACTTGACGCGAAGTTTTCATAAAAGAGCGTGATATAGAAGCCCTATACTGCCAACTTTAAGGTTGATAAACGATTACTTTTTGAAATGGATCATTTGAGTTATTTGATTAAGTACTTACATATCGAACCCATGCACTATCGACTTCTAAAAAGTTGGTGTAGCCAAATTGCGACCACAAACAGTTTTTATAACGTTATCGACAGTCGGACAATAAACAGCCCCATACAAAATTATTCCAATATTATTTTTCTTATAGTAAACTTATTCTAAATATTTTCTAAATAAGTTGGGAATCGAACTCTAAATAATTGAGATGATTGTTACAACAAATATCACAGAAAACTTATAAGCTTTTGAAACTACAAAGACGGCCTTTGTAGTCCAGTGGAGAGTGCGCTAGACTATCAACCCAGAGGTCGCTGGTTCGAATCCGGGCTCGGGCATGGTTATTTTCTCTTTTTTTGTTCCTGCCTACATTTAAGAATTATGGAAGTCTAAAAATCAATAACTAAATTGTGGAAAATGTGAAATAAAAGGACAGAAACATCTAAGGGCTGGAAATGCTTGCCGAGGTTAAGGCATAACGCTAGCCTCGGTTAAAAGCAATTCAAATTGTCTTTCACGTTTGTTTCGTCTAATCAATAATGCACGTATGTTTCCAATCAATTCCTTTAAATAATCTATAACTTTCCTTCCAGGTCAAAGACTAAACCTTGTTTGTATAAGGCGCATGCCTTGGTTCTTTGATATTTAAAAAAAAAAAGCTTTAGAAAAAATTTAGAAATAGTCTCCGTTTTAGTTCATTACACAAAAGGGGCTGCTTGCTTGTGGGTGTAATTTAAATATTTCTTTGGTTTTAATTTTTTTTTTCTGTTTTGGACTTAAATTGTAAGAAAAATAAAATTGCTTTTTTTGTTTGTAGGCACTTATTTCTGGTCTAATATAAGCAAGCGTTGCTTTTGTCATCTTCAGAGACCAATAAATAGGCTTTAACATAATGATAGCCCAAAACAACGCAATAAGTTATAAAAAAAAAACACTGATTTATAGCAATATATCGTTATTTAAAATGCAAGAAAGCGTAACAATAAAAATTCAAAATCGACTTTTTGATTGATTATGCACCGTATCAAGATACTTGTTTCACCATAATTGTTTTTTACTAACAAAATTCTAAAAGCCTCCAGTGCAAGCGCTTGAGAAATTTACAAAGTTGTTTGCTTCTCCTATAAAATCATAAAATGGGTTGTTACGCCTTCTAACAGTTTAGGTGACGATATATGAATGTACTTATACATAAGAACCGCTAGTTTCAATGCTTAAAATGTCCAAAACTGTTTTAAGTGTAGGTTTAAAATAAATAATTACTAAAAACTAAGTTAGTATGTTAAAAGCATTTAAGAAAATAAGTTAATTAGAATCGATCTTAAATTATATATCTATATATATATCTATATTGTAACAAGTGTTTATACAGGCTCAAAGAGTACACATTTCATAGACAAACAAATATAGATTTGTTCAAATTAATGTACAGATAGGATACATGCTTTATAAGAACTACAGAAAATTATTCGTGTCATGCATCAGTATTTATGTATGTACAAAAAATAACGCTTACAGTATCATCGAAAGCTGCTTGCTGTATTAACGGTGGCTCTAAACCTTTCCGCAATACGTTACCCAAGGCAGGCTCGGACCAACAGTGCGGCAGCAACTCTTGCAGATTGGAATAGTTTTCAATGCCCGCGATATTCAAGTTACATCTAGAAATGTAACGTAATTAGTTTTTGTCACTAACTTTAGCTATAACTTTAACTAACTACTTTTTTATTTTGCAATTAAGTTTATCAATAGTTATAAATGAACGAGTGCGTTTAAATTTATTAACTACAATATTCGTAATGTTCTGAATCTAAGCTTTTATTTGAATTACTACGAAACTTGCATAAAAAACCTAATGAGTTTTATAATTTTATTTACAAAAGTCCTTTAAAATTTTGCAAAGTTTTAAACAATTACAACATTTTCATAGTACCTTAAGAAATTTAAGGACCATAATAAAAGGAAGTAATATTTCATTTTCTAGTAAAAAAACCAAACATTTTTGTTAAAGTGTTAATACTGTCTGTCTTGCTAAGTATAAACTACTTATCTGACATATGTAAATGAGTAGCTTATGCCAACGACAGCTTATAGGTCTGGTCACTTCATTTAGAAGTTTAAAATTAATGTTGCTGTTCTTACTTTTCTTGCCGCTTATCATTCTTAATAGGGGTGGCAGTTTGTGCTGGCAATTCATCTACGCTTTGCTGTTGCTGCTCTTGCTGCAGTTTACTTATCAACAAGTTTGGTTGTGATTGCGTTATTAAATTGCTTTTGGCTCTGTGTACGGGGCTCTGAAAAATAAAGTCACAAATTCAAAAGAAAAACAAAACATTTTAAAATTAAAAAAGAATAAATTTTAATAACGCATGTTGTAACGAGCGATAAAGTTAAAATAATAAAAACTTCAAGAGTAAAGTTAAATCTGCATTGAAACGCTCGCATCTTTTTGCAAAATCCATTATATAATATAAAATATTGGATGCAAATTAGACGAAAAAGATGTAAAATTTATGAATTACAGCAGCAATGTGAAATTTATATTTCATACAGCTAATTAAAGCTACATACATAAGCAAATTAAAAACCACGATTATATAAGTGTGCTAGTTTTCATTTTGTAAAATTTTTTGGATGTGATATTATTTTTCTTTTTAGACATTTTAAGCATATATGTGTGTGTAACAATATATTTTTATACACGTGTAGTTTTCATAACGTTTACCTGAGGTTCTTGTTTCCATTCATTGTCTGTTGTCTCTTCGGAATCATCGAACTGACTTTTCCATTGCGATGCCAACGTAAGCGCTCCACCACCTTTTGTCTCTTGCTGTAATGCCGACACATTCTCGTCGTCGATCAAGGCAAATTGAGTTACCGAATGATCACCGCCTCCTAAACTTGTAGCACATTTGGAGCCACCGCCACTGCCCGGCCGCTGTATCGATCCTGACCCAGCAGAAGATGACGGTCGTAAGTTTGTTGAAGTGGCTGAGCGACGATTGACAATTGAATGCAGTGGAGCACTGCTACCTGAATTTAAATGCTGCAAGAAATGATGACTACGCTGACCTGCTAGTTTTTGGGAAGGCGGCACTGTCGCCGATGCCACATTTCCTCCAACGCCACCACCTCCTTCAAACAGGTATGGAGATGCTTCAGTATCATGTTGAGATGTGGTTTCATGCATTCCTGCTTCACTAACAATTTCATGCCAATTGGAAGTAAGTGCCGCAGTTGATACACGTAAACGCCCATATTTTGACTTTGCTTGCTCATCGATTTGGGTACCACCACGTTTAATAGATATAATGGCTGTGCCACCCACAGTTGCTGTCTTTTCAAGTTTGTCAGGCAAAATGCTCATAGCTAGTTGCAAGGCATCGGATTCCTCAAGTTGAGATATTGAATGCTTATTAGGTGTAGCCTTAAATTTCGTTGCAGCTATGTCACCATTTGCGCCAACTGATGTTTCCGCTGCAGTTACAGCAAACTTACTTAACTGCACTTCCTCATGTAATGAGCTTGCACCGAGCATTGCAGGAAGCTGGTAATTATGCTGATCATCCACATGTGCTGAAGCCGACGTTATTACTTCATTGGAGCCATCTTTACGCAGGCGCGTTTGTTTAGATACATTTGAGGTGACATCTTTTAATGCATCGATTGAAATATTTTGATACTGCATCTGAAATAGAAACAGGTCTCAAAATTTTCTACTACCACTTTTAATTTTGCTATAGCAATAAAATACCGATATAGGATTTATCGGCACTGAGTTGTGCTGATTCAAGCCAACTTTGCTGCTGATTTGCTGCCCTACTTGTGGTTTCTGTAAATGCGGTGCTTGAACATCTCTATTTAAATTTGGAACTGTAACCGTAGACGACTTCATGAGGCCGCTTGGCAGCAAGACAACATTATGTGGAGAAGAGGCATCTGTTATTTGCCTTTGATCTACAGTCGTTGTTGTAACACGTCCAATGACGTCGATCACTTGGTGCTGCGCATCAATTTGCGGTGAGGTTGCATTGCAATTTTTATCAACCTAAAATAAAAAAATTGTATTAAAATAAACTCACTGTTGATTATATACATTCTTATGCGTTGTAATAATTAAAGATATTTTTATATCTTACTGAACTAATTTATGTTCATTCATAAATACAAATACAAATTCTTTTCAAACATTATAAAGCCTACCTTATCTTTGGAATTATTGACCGGTTCCGTAGATGCTAACTGTGCGGTATCGATTTCGTTGCGTCGTCTTATCTGTAAAAATTTAAAACTTAGAAAAATAAAGCTTTTTTTATGTGTTAAAAAGATTCTTGCATATTCTGTGCCGCTTGCATTTGATGCAGCTACCGTCATTTGTGTTATATTTCCATGAATATATTCATTTTTGGTCTGTGCTTGAATATTATTTGTTTGACTCGCAGCTCCTAAGCCACCAACAGCATCAACCTTTTCCCAGTCATATGGATCAGATTCTTTTACACCACGTCTTTTCATGCAACGCTCGAAGAGACCAATAAGCATCTACAATTATACAAAATGAATATTTTAAATATTATAAAAAAAACTTATTTTTTTAATAAGTTCATATTACATTCACATAAGTTCTGATTTCAACACGTTCGGATTTATCATAACCAGGACATCTAATTTAAAGTGTTTTAGGTACCACATTTAAGTTCAATCCCGCCCATATTTTTTTTTAATATTTCTTTTATAAAACAAAATAGCAATTTCAGACCTTGAAAAGAAATTCTATTTATCTATTGATTGAATGATCGAGAACTGAAAACACCTTTACATGGCAGGTTTTATTCTCCGTGATTTGACTTTGTCTGCATAGGGTGACGACCGAACAGAAATTTTAATTCAATTGAAAAAATTTTAGTAATTGAAGAAATTTTAATTCAAAATGGATAGATTTTCATAGTTTTTTATATTTCCGGTAGTTAGCGCGAAGAGTTTGATTTGGTTAAAGTCCATGAGAAAATGATGGTGTTCTATGAGGATTAAAATAGATAGAGCCAAAGAACTCTTCGTACCTGAAAACCTCTTCATGCTAATCATATGATTAGAAAAAGAATTTTCATGCTAATCATATAAGTGGTTTGGGAGTTTTTTGTGTGGTTTGTTAAGAATTTGTTCTACAGTGTCCTCTAGTGTTAAAGAAAGAACAAAATAGGTAGCGAACGAACACTCAACGTAACTTAAAACCTCTATGGAAATTTTAATGCAGTTATCATATGAGCGGTTTAGGATTTTTTGGTGGTTTTGTAAAATAATTGTACCACAGCGCCCTCTGGTGTTAAAGATAGATCAAAACAGATAGCGCCAAAACATTTATTGTATCTTAAAAGCTCTAATAGAAATTTTCATGATAATCATATATGAGCAGTTTAGTTGTTTTCTGCGGTTTTGTAAAATATTTGTACTACAGCGCCTTCTGGTAGTAAAACTTTGGG
Source organism: Dichetophora obliterata (assembly GCA_963920525.1). Taxonomy (NCBI): domain Eukaryota; kingdom Metazoa; phylum Arthropoda; class Insecta; order Diptera; family Sciomyzidae; genus Dichetophora; species Dichetophora obliterata. Next base: position 15,205,787 of record OY986440.1, on the reverse strand, counting down.
ATCCAAATTTCACAGGATTACCTGCTGGGCTAAGATTGCCTGAAATTTTAATAAAAATCGGTCCAGCCATTTTGAAGTCCATAGGCAACATAATACATACATTCATCGATTTTATATGTAAAGAAGATAGATAATAATATAGTATAATAATCAGGGTTTGCATTTGCTCATTCATGAACTGCTCATTTCTGCTTCTATTCATTCATCTAAGAGTATGAAGGAAAATCAAAGTGATGAGCTCGTTTTTGTGAAGAGATGAGCAGATTTTTTTTTGTTCATGAACTGAAGAAGAGCAAACTAGTTTGTGAACAAGAACATTTTTTACTCTTTTGAAGAGACTGTTGCTATTCATCTGTTCTTCAATGCTTCACCTGTCGATCGACAAGTTGGCTCTTCATTTGTTCATGAATTTTTTACGAAGTGGTGAAGGCAACGGATGATACTCTCGTTCGTTTCGTTTAATTTTGTTTTTTAGACACACACAACGCGTGCATGTTGTTTTGTATTGAAGCGAGGCATTGAAATGGCTTGAATGTTTGTGTGTATGTATGTTAAGCAGCGTGGCAACAAGAATGCAATAACAGAGCATTGTGGGATTCTATGGAAAGTTTAATAAACAGCCGCAGCTTTGTTTTTGATACGTATGCACAGTGGCTCATATGATGGTTGTTAGCAAATAAAATTTACTTTTTCTATTTTGGGGGTTACAAATTCCACCTGTATGGTAAAAAAATGAGAAATATGTATACCAAGTACAAAAATGTTTTTTCACAAAAATAGCAGGCGATGGAAAAATTTATGTATACACTTTAAACATTTAATGAAACAAATTAATTCATGTTATTTTTTTTTGGCAAGAAAAAATTCACATAACCCATATTATTTTTTTTAAGTAAGAGGTAAATATGATTAACATTATTTTTTTTCTTAAACATAACATTTTAGTTTTTCGCTCTTTGTTTATTGCTCTATAATTATAATTTAAAACTCTTAAAAAACATATTATTAGGTGGCAACCCTAATATTTCAAAATTACATAATTTTTAAATTCTGACCACGGATTTGGATTCAGCGACCCATTTTTAGTGTGCCATTTTTTTGCAGGCCCCGAATTCGTAAAAATTAAAAAAAATAAGGTGGGAACCCTATCAACTACATTGAACTTTAAAATTCTGACTTCAGATTCGAAATCAGCTACCTCCTAACACTGATAACTGACGTTTAAAACTCGTAAAAATACATATTAGGTGGCTACATATTTCTAAATTTTTTTATCATACAGGTGGAATTTGTAATCCCCAAAATAGAAAAAGTAAATTTTATTTGCTGACAACCATCATATGAGCCACTGTGCATGCGTATCAAAAACAAAGCTGTGGCTGTTTATTAAACTTTCCATAGAATCCCACAATGCTCTGTTATTGCATTCTTGTTGCCACGCTGCTTAACATACATACACACAAACATTCAAGCCATTTCAATGCCTCGCTTCAATACAAAACAGCATGCACACGTTGTGTGCACGGTTGCCACCTTTAGTATAAAAATTCCATATTTGGTAATTTTTAATTGCCGTGGGAATTAAAAATTCCCATGGTATTTTTTAATTCAGCATGGTATTTTTTAATTCAGGTGGGATTTTTTTTGGGAATTTTTAATTGCCGCGGGAATTAAATATTCTCATGGTATTTTTTAATTCAGCATGGTATTTTTTAATTTACGTGTGATTTTTTTTGGGAATTTTTAATTTTTAAGGATTTTTAATCAATATTTGCGCAAAACTTCGTTTCTTTACAGTTTTAAAATGTTATATTTGTACAAATATCTCCGCACGCTTTTTCACACCTGGTTATATATTGAATGTGTATAAACGCATCCAAATTAAAAAAAAGCGAACGCAGCAACACATTAAACGTAGCTTCGACGGATTTGGTAGCTGCGATTCTTCATGCAAAACGCTTATCACAAACAAAAAATTTTACAAGGTTGTATTTAACAAAAATCATTATAATTTGTTTAAAAATAATATGTTCGACTTTAAACATAATGAACAAAATTAAGAAATCGACAGCTAAATGTAAATACAACTGCAGTCAAAATAATAGCAGTGCGTAAAACTAATTCATAAAAATTAAAATCAGACACAAAAACAATTATCAGGCATGTTCTGCACTCCACTTCCGAGTGAAAGTGAAAATGAATTATAAATGAATTCGATATTTGGTGTTCTACATATCACTTTTTCTTTTTGTATATTATTTAATTTATTAATATAATCAATTGTAAAATGAAAAAAGTTACATATGTTTTATAGAACACCAAATATTGAATTCAATTATTATTTTAACTTCCACTCGGAAGTGGAATGCAGAACATTTTTTCTTATGTATTATTTTATTATTATTTATTTATATTTTTGCTGCTAAGCACGGTTTATTGAGAAATGCTACAAATAATTGAGTCGCAAAATTTTAAAATGAAATAACGGTTCTGTTCTGTTCAACCTTTGAATTCAATCAGTCAGAATAATAGTTTTGTTTAAGGAACTCTGCTTTGAATTAAATTGGGCATACTTTGAAAATAAATACATGTACGGACTTTCTTAATATACGCTTTAATTCTACTTTGTTTGTCTTACTGCTATTTTTGATCACAGTTGTACATGTTCTATTTATTTAACGTGTAATATTTGTTTGTGATTCAATGTAAAAAAGTATGCAAGATTTACATTTTTAATAAATTTTGTGGTATTTTTGTGGTAATTTTAAATACTTTTGGTATTTTTTGTGATATTTTTTAATTTGTATGGTATTTTCTGTGGTATTTTTTAATGCGTGGTATTTTTGTGGCAATTTTAAAGACTTGTGGTATTTTTTGTGATATTTTTTAATAGCCGTGGGATTTTTTTTTAGTATTTTGGTATGGGAATTGTTGTGATAATTTTTTTTTTGTTCTCGTGGGAAAAAGGTATTTTTTATGGGAATTTGAGGTGGCAACCGTGGTTGTGTGTATCTAAAAACAAAATTAAACGAAACGAACGAGGGTATCATCCGTTGCCTTCACCACTTTGTGGAAAATTCATGAACAAATGAAGAGCCAACGAACGAAAAGTGAAACATTGAAGAAGAGATGAATAGCAACAGTTTATTCGAAAGAGTAAAAAATGTTCTTGTTCACAAACTAGTTTGCTCTTTTTCAGTTCATGAACAAAAAAAATCTGCTCATCTCTTCACAAAAATGAATATGAGTAGGTTTTTTTTGGAGCAAAAAATTCCTTCATATTCATGAACCTTCATGAGTGAGCAAATACGAACCCTGATAATAATATAATACAATAATATAATAATAAAATAATATAATAATATAATATAATATAATAATATAATAATATAATAATATAATAATATAATAATATAATAATATAATAATATAATAATATAATAATATAATAATATAATAATATAATAATATAATAATATAATAATATAATAATATAATAATATAATAATATAATAATATAATAATATAATAATATAATAATATAATAATATAATAATATAATAATATAATAATATAATAATATAATAATATAATAATATAATAATATAATAATATAATAATATAATAATATAATAATATAATAATATAATAATATAATAATATAATAATATAATAATATAATAATATAATAATATAATAATATAATAATATAATAATATAATAATATAATAATATAATAATATAATAATATAATAATATAATAATATAATAATATAATAATATAATAATATAATAATATAATAATATAATAATATAATAATATAATAATATAATAATATAATAATATAATAATATAATAATATAATAATATAATAATATAATAATATAATAATATAATAATATAATAATATAATAATATAATAATATAATAATATAATAATATAATAATATAATAATATAATAATATAATAATATAATAATATAATAATATAATAATATAATAATATAATAATATAATAATATAATAATATAATAATATAATAATATAATAATATAATAATATAATAATATAATAATATAATAATATAATAATATAATAATATAATAATATAATAATATAATAATATAATAATATAATAATATAATAATATAATAATATAATAATATAATAATATAATAATATAATAATATAATAATATAATAATATAATAATATAATAATATAATAATATAATAATATAATAATATAATAATATAATAATATAATAATATAATAATATAATAATATAATAATATAATAATATAATAATATAATAATATAATAATATAATAATATAATAATATAATAATATAATAATATAATAATATAATAATATAATAATATAATAATATAATAATATAATAATATAATAATATAATAATATAATAATATAATAATATAATAATATAATAATATAATAATATAATAATATAATAATATAATAATATAATAATATAATAATATAATAATATAATAATATAATAATATAATAATATAATAATATAATAATATAATAATATAATAATATAATAATATAATAATATAATAATATAATAATATAATAATATAATAATATAATAATATAATAATATAATAATATAATAATATAATAATATAATAATATAATAATATAATAATATAATAATATAATAATATAATAATATAATAATATAATAATATAATAATATAATAATATAATAATATAATAATATAATAATATAATAATATAATAATATAATAATATAATAATATAATAATATAATAATATAATAATATAATAATATAATAATATAATAATATAATAATATAATAATATAATAATATAATAATATAATAATATAATAATATAATAATATAATAATATAATAATATAATAATATTATAATATAATAATATAATAATATAATAATATAATAATATAATAATATAATAATATAATAATATAATAATATAATAATATAATAATATAATAATATAATAATATAATAATATAATAATATAATAATATAATAATATAATAATATAATAATATAATAATATAATAATATAATAATATAATAATATAATAATATAATAATATAATAATATAATAATATAATAATATAATAATATAATAATATGATATAATATGTAACACAAGGCTCCAAAAGTGTTTTCATTACTTTACTTAACTGTTAAACGTCCACATTTGTGATGCATAAAGTAGGACGGGCATGATAAGCCTGTTACTTTGGGCTCAAAAAACGAGTGAGAAACAAAGCCCTCTCTCGACGAACAAAATTAACGCTTTATTAGCAAGTGTCATTAATTATGTCAGTCACTTATCATGCACGTCCTGTTATAAACGGCACGAACCTGGACATTTAGCTGCTCAGATGATAAGATTTAAGAAGCTTTTGGAGCGCAAAGATCCTTTCTAAGCCCTACGGTACAATCTGCGTCATTGGCGAGTAGGAATGCGTTGGAATGATGAAATAAACGAACTGTACGCCGACATCGACATAGTCAAGCGCATAAAATAACAGCAGCTTCAGTGGCTAGGTCAAGTTGAGCGGGTGAAAGACGAGGCTCCATCGAAGAAGTTATTCGATTCGGTACCGCATTTGCGTTGGAAGGACGAAGACTGGGACAACCTGACGAAACTTGGAGTTTTAACTGGCGCCAGCAAGCGCAAAAAAGCTATTGCAATTTCTTAGAGGAGGTCAAAACGGACTTACGGTTGCAGCACTAAATGATTAAGTAAATAGAAATGTTGTTTTAACACTTAGGCAAACTTTGAACGGGGCTTTCAAAAGAATGGGGCGTAATTATTCTGAAAAAGTTATTCAATGCTTACTGAGGGGCTCGTTTGAACTGTTGTTTTATACTCTACTATAAAGAGTTGTTTTATGCACTACTTCTAATGTAGCTAACTACTTACTCACCGCATAATCTGGCCGATCTGCGTATGTCAAAGACTGTATATGCTCCAGAAACTGCTTCAAGTCAGATGGCAGGTGTTTTAATAAAATTCGATGGTCATATTTTTCTTTTGTCAGGCCAACTTGTTCTTTATCCTTGATTTTACGCCACGGCAGTTGGCCATTCACAAATTCGACTAACATATAAAATAAAGACCACAGATCATCATGTCGACCCATTTCACGATTTCTATGAGCGTTTATTGATGCATAACGTACTGTTCCTCGAAAACCAGCTGCTGCTCGAGGGCAACGAACCTCACCAGTTCCAGTGGTATATTGTCGCGCAAGGCCAAAGTCCAGCATGTATACCCGCCGACAATTGTATGGTAGCCGACCAATTGAAAAATTACTCTAAAAATACAGAAAAAATAAATTAAGTTTAAGTCACAAAAAACACACATAAGAAATTTTCATACAGGTTTAATATCACGATGAAGAAATCCAACTGAATGTATTGATTCGATTGCTTTAAGTATTTGCAAGCCCAGTCGAAGTGTTGTACTCAACGAAAAGGCGCCACGAGGTTGAGCTCTACGCAACTCTGCCAAATTTTTGCCTTGTAGCTGCATTACAACGTAATTGAAGCGATCGTTGCGTCCACAACCAATAAAACGGCAAACGTGTTCTTTACCTTGCAGCTTCTTCAGAACAGCAACTTCCATTTTAAGCACTTGCTTTGGTTGTCTTGCTGATTCTACTTTTAAAGCTACTTGCTCACGCGTTATCAAGTCTTGACCTTCATATATTTCACCAAAACCGCCGCCTCCAATTTTGCGAACCACCTATCATTTATAAGGACGTTATTAAAAAATAAACAATAATTAATGTAATTGGATAACAATAGCAGAAGATATTATTTGAATATCTGCTTTGATAGTGGCTTTAAAACTTGTAGGTTAATTAAAAAAACTACGTTCAAAAGAATAAAATACTGCAGCTCACTGAATAAAAAATAGTTTTTTTAAAGAATAAAGTACAAATATGGCTATCCAATTTTGATTTAAATCTGATACAATGTTTACTGTTTCCGTTTCTTAATTTTAGTACGAAGCCTTACCTTCCAACGCTCTTTTACAACGTGACCAGGTTGCAGGAGATCTTCCGATGTCATTTTGATTAAAACTTGATGTTGTTGTGCCACCGTCGCCGCCGCTACCGGTGAGTTGCAACTACTATTGACGTTGTTATTGTCGCCCTGATCGACCACAGCTGTGGGAACACGAAACGTCACACGATTTCGAATGCCTAGGCGTTTAGTGTTGGCCGGCAGCGTAGCTGAACGTTGTAATAGATGGCGTTCCTCAACAGCAGCTGGGGCGGCGTCTGGTACTAACTGTTGCTGATTAGTTTGATCTATAGGAGGTGGTGGTTTGGAAGGTGGCTGTAAACGGAGTTGTGTCTTTTTCTGTTGGTGATGATGTTGCTGTGTACAAGGTTTGTCAACGTTGATTCCAGCGAAAGGCGTTGCGATTGCTGTTGATGGTGGGGCCACCTCAACATTTTTATCATTTCTGCAAGACAAGCATTATTAAAACAAGTATAACCATATACAAAAAAGAATACAATAAACAACTAACAGCTGTAAAAAAAACCAAAAATCATTAGTGATGGGAGCTATCGAACAAATACTATCGAGTTATTCGATAGTAATAGTACGTTTCCTTGTCGAGCTAAGCTGGGGTTAACTTGAAATTAACTTGCAATTTAAACGCGAGTTGAATTAAATTTCGTTAAATCCATGAAACTCCACAGGGAGACTATGAATGCAGGGGCGCCGCAATTCGACAACGGATTCGTAAAGTACATTTAATAAAAATAAAAAATGGCGGAGGGAAAAATCGATTTATCGATTTGTTTTCAAGCTATCGAGTTTATAAGAAAACAATTTTTTTATAAAATCTTTTAAGAAAACTGGCTATATTTTACGTGTTTAGTGTATAACTGATATTAATTGTTAAGGTTACATTTCAAAGGTAATGCATAAAGCTTTCACACAAAATTAAAATAAAGAAAATCCGTTGAGTATATCATATTTTATAGCTATTTGTATGCAAAAGTAAAATATTTGCATGTATTAAATCACTATTTTCTCAAACACTACCTTTATTGCTATGAAGAATCGAAACAAAATTACTGAAGCTTGAAAGTTTATCTTTCATTTGTTATATAATATATATGATTTATTTGATGCTGTTTGGTATTTTTTGAGATGAAATAGTTTTCCCCTGTACGAAAATTTGATATTTTAAGCATTATTACCTTAGATCTGCTTTGTAATTGAGACTTTGCAAAGGAGACTACGATTTTCGGTACACTACGATTTAAAAATGAATTTTTGAAGTTCTTTCAATAAAAAGAAAAACTCGAAAGAAAACTATATATGTCGATTTATTTTAAAATTATCGATTTTTTAAGAAATTTAATTTTAATAAGTATCTTTTAAGAAAACTGGCTGCATTTTTCTTAGTACATAACCGATATTGATGAATAAGGCATGACATAAAAGGTAATATATGAAGCTTTGATATATATTTTAAATAAATACAATCCGTTGAGTATTTCATGTTTGATAGCTATTTGTATGTAAAAGTAAAATATTTGCTTGCATAAAACCGTTATTTTCTCAAAAATTACAGTCACAACTATGTATTATAGAAAAAAAATATTGAAGTTTAAAAATTTATTTTTTATCTGGTATATAATATATGTAATTTGTTTGATGTTTTATGGTGGAAATGATTTGCCCTTGTACGAAAAGTTGTTATTTCAAGCAAATTTACCTTAGCTGCTTTGCTAAACGTATTTAGAAATTTTTTAATATGCATAAAATAAAGATATTTTAATATATCAAACGAAGGGTAAATATTTAGGCTTTAAGAATACAATAGATTTTTAGTACTTTAATGACGCCAATTTAGCAGACAATAACCATTCTTTTAGTTAAAAAATTCAAATATGATGTAAATTTGTTCATAAAATTTAAAATATTCTTGCAACGATATTTGTATTGCACATGTAATTAAATTACCTTTTCAATGACCAATCAATTTTTAGATCCATGTGATAATGTCAGAGATATAGGTGTTTTTTGAATAGACCTTTTAGCAAGAAAAAATTTAAAAATCTATAACTCGATAACTAGTTCATTAATGGATATTTTGTTCGGCTAAAAACAACAAAGTGTATTTTGTTATTATAAAGTGCAAACGTCCTCAAGTCCTCAACTAGGGCCCTATTCTGTAACTGTGAGTGTTAAAGTTAACACTTTTTCTGAATTAACTAACCGCCTGAAAACCAGTGAGTTTTTGTGACAGACCGTGCTCACTTTAAAACTAACAGTAACAGAATAGGGCCCCTGCACTGGCAAGTGCACTGATTCTTGAATACCCCTTATACAAAAATGGTTGTTTCGTTGTGGTACATTTCTTTATATAGTTATTTTTTTTATCCGGGAACATATCATACACCATTCGAAGGGTATTGCTACATATAGTATAATCATTAATATGTTAGGTTGTGCATGAAAAATACTATAAAATTATTCATTCACAGTTTAAGCTCACATTTAACAAATCGTATTTATAGCATTTGTTATTGCTGAAACAGTAAACATTCCTATATGACAAAATAATTATGCAACCTGCATAAATGTATGTAATTATGCGCCTGCATAAAAATACGAGGTACAAAAAACACTTCCGAGGGCTACTTTCCTTATGAATCATAGAAGTAAGGTAATGTGATATAATGTCCGTTGAGAAGTGTGTTCTTTCAGTTATTATTTGAAACAATGCTTTCTTATACAAGTGGTTATAAAAAATCTTACATGACGGGACGTATAGATCCGTGGATTTTGAATTTCTACGTTACTTTACATCACTTCTTGTCAAAAAGCAACTGAACATTGAGGTTAGATTCGATTAGTGTGCAATGTGTATTGTTGAAACTACGTTTTTTGTTGAGTTTTCGTTATTAATGTGATAGTTCTATATATCTACAGCTATGGATGACGAAGTTTTAATTACACCTGTACGGAAACGTGCAATTATTTACGACAAATAACTGCCTGGCTGTTACCTTTTATTATAAATTTTATAACGGTTTCTTACATTGCGTCCCGTCATGATGACAGTTGACAACATTACGTTAATTCTATTACAGTTCCAGCTTTACTCGTGTTTGCGTTTGCATGCAAAACAACAACAAAGCAAACACGTAAGTTTGCGTAAAAATAACAAATCGTGAAAATAGCAGACCTGCTCGTATTCAAACTGTGGACAGCCTTAAGGCTTGATTACCCAAGCGTAACGTGAGGTGGCGCAGCGGGATGTAGCGTAGTGCAACGTTGCCTAGAGGTTAAGCGATTACCGAAATCGTAATCCAACGTAGTGCAGGCGCCGTAGTACAGGGCACTCATTTTATTCTAGTAGGCTTATTTACTTTTCCTCGTCAATAAAAGACTGCATCTTTTCTTATATAGTATTAAAATTTACAATAATGTGAATTTAAACAACATTTTTCGCTTTTCCCACAGCTGTCGAACTGTCAAAAATCGTAACGTTGCGTAGAAATCTATTTTCTACAGACTTCTACGCTGCGTCACGCCACGTTACGATTTCGGTAACGACTTGTACACATTTATCATTAAACAGATTTTTAGCTTGACAATTGGCAACGTCACGCTACGTTACCTTACGCTTGGTTAATCAAGCCTTTACTATATGCAGAAGGTTTTTGTGTACACGAGGATTGATTTATGTCCCGGTTCACATACGTCAAGAGTGTGACAGACCGACCATCCACCTCGCAGCGTCGTGACATCCGCAACCGGATGACGAGGCACTTCCTGACTTAGCGAGCGTCTGCATACCTAGCTATGCTTCAGCTTAGCTCAGGGAAATTGGTCGTGGGGTTGCTTCGTCAGGAAGTCGTGGGATGCGATCTGCACAAGTCAATTGTATGCAGACGATAAAAGGAAACGGAAAGGAATCATTTGAATTAAAATTCAAATTATTTTAATTTTAATTCAAATGGGCGGAAACAGGAAACGGATGGGAGAGAGGAGAAGAAAAAAAAAACCCGAAAGAGGCAACGTAAACCAAACTGTTGACTCTATGCACCGAGTAGTATGAGGGAGGAAGGTGTTATTTCCCCTCATGTCTACACCCACCCTACCAGTTAATGAACAAAAATTTGATTTCATTAACCCTATACGTGCACCTAAGTGCAGCAGCCCCTTACATGACCTTACCTTTCTTCATTCCCAAATAATTTAATATCCACTCATGTTGGTGATTGTACAGATATTTATTTATACGTATCTTAACAGAATATTCTCTGGACAATGGGTGGCCCTAAATTATTACCCTCAGGGGTTACTTTCAAAAATACCAAACCTAAACTTATTTTAAAATTATTCTTTTTTTTTTTGTAAATACATCTAATTTCAATTTCTAATTTGATAACTTAAGTTTTATGTAATGCCCAATTTAATTTTCATTTTCGTTTAATTTTAGTTTAAGTAAATTTTAATTTCAAGTTCGTTTTAATTAAATTTTACTTCAAATCTCGTTTTAATTAAATTTAAAAATTAATTTTCATTTTACTTTAATTTTAGTTCAATTAAATTTCAGCTTAAATCTCGTTTTAATTAAATTTAAAATTTAATTTTCATTTTACTTTAATTTTAGTTCAATTAAATTTCAGCTTAAATCTCGTTTTAATTAAATTTAAAATTTAATTTTCATTTTACTTTAATTTTAGTTCAATTAAATTTCAGCTTAAATCTCGTTTTAATTAAATTTAAAATTTAATTTTAATTTTACTTTAATTTTAGTTCAATTAAATTTCAGCTTAAATCTCGTTTTAATTAAATTTAAAATTTAATTTTCATTTCACTTTAATTTTAGTTCAATTAAATTTCAGCTTAAATCTCGTTTTAATTAAATTTAAAATTTAATTTTCATTTTACTTTAATTTTAGTTCAATTAAATTTCAGCTTTAATCTCGTTTTAATTAAATTTAAAATTTAATTTTCATTTTACTTTAATTTTAGTTCAATTAAATTTCAGCTTAAATCTCGTTTTACCCTTAATTTTACCCTTAATTTCGTTCTAATTTAACTCTATCATAATTTTCAAGTATTTCAAGTTTGCATTATTATTTTGTAGTAGTGTGTATGTTAAGTCTTTGTATTTTTGTTGGCATATTAAGTTTTGGTGGTCAGTGTATTAGGTGAGATTAATTTAGATGTTATCTTTGGTTACGGCATATTAAGGTTTTATTTTTATTTTGTTGGAGTGTGTAGTTTAAGTCGTTGTATTTTTGCTGACAAATTAAGTTTTGGTGGTCAGTGTAATAGGTGAGATTAATTTAGATGTTATCTTTGGTTACGGCATCTTAAGGTTTTATTTTTATTTTGTTGGAGGGTGTAGTTTAAGTCGTTGTATTTTTGTTGGCATATTAAGTCTTTTTGTATTTTTTTAGTATATTCTAGTTCCTATAGTAAGATTTGTATTTTTCGTTAGTATATTAGGTCTGTATTTTTAAGTTTAATCTAGTTCCTATTTGAAGTTTTGTATTTTACTTTAGTACATTAAGTTCGGATTATCAAGCTTAATATAAGGTAATAAGGTACTATAAGTTCATATTTTAAGTTTTGGTATTTTACGTTAGTATGTTAAGTTTATATTTTTAAGCCTATTCAAGTGCATATTTAAGTTTTGTATTTTCCGTTTGTATACAGTTTTTTTTTCTTTTTTTTTCTTGTACGTTTGAGGTTTTAGTTTTCCTTGTTAATTTTAAATTCGTTTTAGCTTAGTGGTTATTAGAGGTTCCTCAAAGGTTTTTAGAGTTTGGAGCTCTAGGTCTCCCCGTTAGCCGTCAAGAAGGGTAACGTTTTAGTAATAACAAAAAAAAAACGGTTTAAATATCAATATAGACATATAGACATAGACATTTAAATATCAATATAGACAAATAGACATAACAGAAGCTATGATATAAATACCCCAAACTGCCACGCTCAGCAGGGAAGTCTCTCCGTTGGTGGTGATACTCGTGGATGCACTTGCCGTGGACGTGCTGGTGCTGATGCAGTCGTGGTCGCACTGGCCGCAGACGTGCTGGTGCAATTTAGATAGTGTTTGCACTGGCCGTAGACGTGCTGGTGCAGATGCCGTCGTGGTCGCACTGGCCGAAGACGTGCTGGTGCAATTTAGATAGTGTTTGCACTGGCGGTAGACGTGCTGGTACAGATGCCGTCGTGGTCGCACTGGCCGAAGACGTGCTGGTGCAATTACATAGTGTTTGCACTGGCCGTAGACGTGCTGGTGCCGATGCAGTCGTGGTCGCACTGGCCGAAGACGTGCTGGTGCAATTTAGACAGTGTTTGCACTGGCCGTAGACGTGCTGATGCAATTAGATAGTGTTTGCACTGGCCGTAGACGTGCTGGTGCAGATGCCGTCGTGGTCGCACTGGCCGAAGACGTGCTGGTGCAATTAGATAGTGTTTGCACTGGCCGTAGACGTGCTGGTGCAGATGCCGTCGTGGTCGCACTGGCCGAAGACGTGCTGGTGCAATTTAGACAGTGTTTGCACTGGCCGTAGACGTGCTGGTGCAATTAGATAGTGTTTGCACTGGCCGTAGACGTGCTGGTGCAGATGCCGTCGTGGTCGCACTGGCCGAAGACGTGCTGGTGCAATTAGATAGTGTTTGCACTGGCCGTAGACGTGCTGGTGCCGATGCAGTCGTGGTCGCACTGGCCGAAGACGTGCTGGTGCAATTGCCGTCGTGGTCGCACTGGCCGAAGACGTGCTGGTGCAATTAGATAGTGTTTGCACTGGCCGTAGACGTGCTGGTGCAGATGCCGTCGTGGTCGCACTGGCCGAAGACGTGCTGGTGCAATTTAGACAGTGTTTGCACTGGCCGTACACGTGCTGGTGCAGATGCCGTCGTGGTCGCACTGGCCGAAGACGTGCTGGTGCAATTTAGACAGTGTTTGCACTGGCCGTGGACGTGCTGGTGCAATTAGATAATGTTTGCACTAGCGTTTGCTCCTACGATTTTTTTTTTTTTTTTGTTTGAGACTGTCCACAGTCTCCCGTGGCTGTGGTGTCCTTAGCTGATAAAGTGGCTCACGATTACGCCCTACTTGCCTGGGTAGCCTTCAACGAAAAAGAACAAAGGCCAGAAGTTCGCCAGCCATCGTTCTTTTCGTTGACAGCCGTCACCTATTGTATGGTCGTTTACATAAGCAAATCGGACAGTACGACCGGCTATGTTATACGACCTGTTTTAATGACCGCTTACACCGAAAGTTGGTGCAAACGATGTTTGCACAAACTGTCGGACGCGGGGTTTGACCCTTGTTTTTCGATGCTTGCAAACAAACCGACATGACAGATGGCAAATTGAACGATGTCCAACTGTAGGCCCTAATTAACCATGGCAGACACGTCGTGGCTAATTATTTTGCAAACAAAAAGAAAAGGAAAGAAGAAAAAAAAACATCATTTATAATTACTGGCTTCCGGGTTGAAATCCCAGCTCAGGTTTGAATTCGAATTCAAATTCTAGACCAGCCGAGGGCACAACACAACGGGTTCTACCGGTAGAGCCGATGAGAAAAACTCTTCAGGTTGATATGTCGTAGTGTTTCCTCTGCTGAGCTGAATTTTGAATTCAAATTCAAGCCTGAGCAGGGAAACAACTGTCGACTTGGCTGTCAAAATTGAGGTTGCATTATGTCAGTGACATTTTTATCAATGTTGGTTCGCCGACCTCCGCTACCACTAGCTGTCAAACGCCCATTTGACGCTTGAGAAGTTTTCACTCCCCACAAGAGTTGATGTCAATTCTTAGTTATTCCCATTTGAACTTCCACCTCTTTCACGATGATGTCCACGTCTTGCATCAACAAAAATAAGACTTGATCTCCAAGTCTTGATGAGTGTAAACCGAGACTATGGCGCAGAGTTGAATTTCTATTTTATAGGCGCCTGTTACACGTTCAATATTTATTGTGATACTTGGATCGCGATCCAAATTCATGGATTGATGGATCGCGGTTGAATGCTACACGTTCAATATTTATCGCGTCAGTATTCATACAGTTTTTGCTAAGTGTGCTCACGAAAACCTAACTGCACAAGTGCTTAAATGCACAGGCAAATGAATACCGTGAATACCGCTAATTTTTATTTCACCGCCTACTGCCGTATCGCGTATTGATGACACAAAATATGCTACACGTTCAATATTTATTGACAGTTTTGCGATCCGCGATCTAGATTTCAAAATATTTAAATATTTTAATAATAATAACACGCTCAATAAATATTACGATACTGTATATTGATCAATATATATTGAACGTGTAACAGGCGCCATAGGAAGGTTGTTGTACACGCTAAACACATGCCACCCTGCTGGACAGCTGTAACAAGTTTACATACACAACGAAACAAAAATTTTTTTATTTTTGTTAGAATAGTTTTATTTAGAAATCAAAACTTAAAATTAACTATAACATAGTATAAATATGCCAAGTAGTAATCTATGAGAACTTTATCACAGCCAACGATTGATATTAATTCAGAGTAGCTTAAATTTATAAAAATAAGTTTATAGGCAAAAATTAAATAAAAAACCAAAATGGAAATAAAAGTTTACAACAGTCTTGCATATGAATCATAATTTTTTAAATAAGTTGACTAGTATTATACACTAGCCCGGGACGATTATCGTACCTGGTGTAAAAAATTTTTAGTTCATCGTTTATAACAAGATTTCCAGCGTTATGCTGATCAAATAAACTTGGCATGCAGCTGTAAGCTTGACCATTTCCAAATCTACGTAAAATATCATCAAATTTAGGGTCAGCAAAATTTAGGCATTTATTATAAAAACCGACATGCGACAAGGCCGCACAACGATCAATCCTCATACAGCCAGAGGTATTGTCAATTTGAGAGCCACGAACATGTTTAAAAGAACCTCGATTTCGTTTAATGTTGGCAGTAGATCTGAGACACCCTCTCTCAAATAATCTTAATAATTCCATCTGGTGACTAGAAACCAGCGGTTGCCGACACAAAACAGGAGAAGCGTACATAAGGATTGGTCGAATATACAGCTTGTACATGTTTGTTTTAATTTTAACATTAATTTTCGAATTTTTGAAAATACGGTGTAGATGAAATTTAGCCCTTTTGGCCTTATTTAACCTGATGGTAATGTGTTTGGAAAATCTATTATTTGTTTGCAACTGCATGCCAAGCAGTCTTATGTCATTTTTAGCAATCAATAAATGACCATCTAAAGTAATTTTCATGTTTCTTACTAACTTTCTTAACTTAGGATTTGTATCACGAACAAAACCCATGATATGCATGAGCTCAGTCTTATTCTTATTTAAGGCCAACTTCCAATTTTTAAAGTAATTGGAAATTTTAACAAGAAAAATATTTAATAAATTTTGAGTATGGGCTGTGTCATTATGAACTACATGAAGCGTGGTGTCATCTGCAAATTGCGAAATTTTGATAGCATTATGTAAGGGAATATCATATACATAAAGTATGAATAACAAAGGACCAAGGACAGAGCCCTGGGGCACACCAGCTTCCATGGTATAAATATCTGACAAATGCCCATTTAGCCGAACGGTAAAACTTCTGAGTGATAGCATTGATTTAAAAATCTTAATAATAATAATAATCGGAAAATTAAGTATTAACATTTTGCGTAAAAGGCCATCATGCCAAATTGTATCAAAAGCAGCCTTTGAATCCAGGGCCACAACCGTAGTAACTTTATTTTCATTTAAACCATTATTTATGTCAGCCTGTATTCTGGCTAGTGCATGATTCGTTGAATGACCACCAAGAAACCCAAATTGATTTTTGTATAATGATTGAAAAAAATTGTTAAAATTGAAATGATACATATGTCAAATTTTTTGATAAGAGAGAACGGCATGTTGTCAAAGCCAGTAGACTTCTTGTTTGGCCGAGAGTTGATAATTTGTAATACTTCATCAGTTGAGGTAAGAATACCACGTACATTTTCCGTCAAGCTAGCATTTATATTACATAGAAAATTATTACTATGAATAAGAGGAGATATGTTTTGGTCAAAATTAATAGCTGAATTTAAGTTTTCAAGCGAAAGTATGGAATTTTCTACAATGTTTTTATGTTCAGAATCGAATCCAGAGGTAAGTTTGTGATTAGCCGAAAAATTGTCAGCAAGCAGATTTGCAATGTTTAAATCACTAGAGATAGCACAACTTTTTTCCCCATCCAGGAAAAGTGGACCATTTATGGTTGCCGTTTTCTTGTGCCCAGTAAAATTTTTTATGATTTTGTAAGCATCACGATTTGTTTCCACAGTGTAAGGCATTTGTAAAGAATTTCCCAGTTTCATACCGAACACTATTTAAAACCATATTTTTTAAAAGTTTTAAATGAGCTTTTATTTGATTTAATAGTAGAATCGGAGGAAAAGGGCCAAGAGCAAAATTTTTTCTTTGAATCTTTTTGGATTCACGAAACAAAATTTGGTGTTCACCAATACACTTTTATGCTGTCATTTGATGGGAAACAAGGAAAGGTATACGTGTTTCTATGTCTAGCTCTTTTGCGGCCAAAAAATAAACGTGCAACACAAAGCGGTGTAGTCAAATGAATGTTTTTGAAAAATAATTAAAAACTGTGCTTACGAAATTTATTCATTTTTCTTTTCAGATTAACATATTAAATAGATGCTGATGAATACTTGGGATAAAATGTTTAAAAAACAAGCAACTGCGAAAATGAGCTTATGATGTTATGTGCTGTTATGTACTGTTCATGCTGACTTATTCTTTGATAATTGTTTGTTGCTAAAAATTGTATATTCGTAATTCCAAATCTATCAGGAAGGTAAATATTTTAATAAACAAATAATGCAAAACTTTAAACAATTGTTTTTATAATTTGGCATATAACAGGCCAGAGCTGCAAAGAAGTAAAATATAAGGAAGTGGTGTAATAGCAGAAAAGTGTGGTATTTTTTATATTGGCATTGGTTCACACAAATACAGAAACAATCACAAAGGGCCGTATTCGGTTGTATCGTAAAAGAAGGCGCAAACTGCTAAAGTCTGTTCTTATGCATTAAAATTTTAGGAACGTGTCAAGAATAGCAACAACTCTAATTATTTAAAAAATTTCAGATCGCTCGCAATTGGCTTAGAAGTTATAGGCATCGAACGTTGCAAAAAGTGGACTAAAAATTTAGCTGATTTTTTAAGTTTTCCAACAAAACAAAACTTAATGGGTATCAAAAGAGAGATAATACAAGTATCTGTTCAAGATATCAATTATAAAAATACTTGCATTTAAGGTACAATTTTTTTTTACTGGCGAGATTTTTCCAAATTTAATAAAAATTACTAAATGTATTAATAGGAGGCCTTCGGCCGCTGCTTAGGGATTACAAACCTCAGTAAGTACAACACAGGTTTTGCTATCCACAGTACTTCTGGATGTATTTATCTTTTTAATAATTCTGTTTTTAATATATTGCTTTCGTAAAAGGGAAACCACTAGTTTTTCAGACAAATTCAAATTATAAAAAAAGTTATATCTTAAAAAGTTATGCATGGAATTTTATTGTTCACACCTCATTGAATAGATGCGCGCATTACCTTTGTTTTAATACTTATAAAGCTTAGTTTTATAGAAAAACTAGAAAAACAGCAACATTTTTAGGTAATTTTTCTAAATTTGATAACCCAATAAATTCTTAGCTTCAACTTTAATTACAAAATTATTTAGGTTAATTTTTTTAAAATCCTTATTTTTTGGGTGTTTCTGCCTAGTTGTTGAGTAGAAATCAGAAAAATTTAACAAACAGGTACCAAATCTAATTCACTATGCTGAAAACAAGAGCGCCCCAAAAATTTTTCTACTGTGAAAAATGACTGCGCCCCTGAAGAAGTGTTTGTGTTTTGACAGATGTGGTTTGATCAAACTGGCGCAAAATCAAAGGGTCTAAATTGCATTTTTAAACCATTTTTAATTAGAAATATATACATTTCTAATACAAATAAGATAAAAAAAATATCGTAAGAAACTTAATAAAGCACTTTTGTAAAAAGAAATGAAACCGTGTAGACATATTTACCTGTGGAACGAAAGCAGATTGTTTTTAAGTTTTCGGGAACTTTTACAACTCTTTACTGCACAACTCATGTTGCATTTATTTTTGTGATTTTTTTCTTTGATTTTGTTGCTTTTTAAGCAGTGAAAAATACTTAAAATTAAACTATTTTCAACTATTTTGCTGAGGAGTTTTCCAATCAATTGCCAGGGTTCTCAAAAATGTCAAAAAACACTCTCTTTCTCGCTCGCACAATTTACGAATGATGCGACAGCTCACGTACAGTGTATGTGTTAACAACACCATTTCCTAATATTTTACTTCTTTGCAGAGCTGTAACACGATGGCTAGGGGGATGGTTAGACACAACGGCATAGGGAGAGGGGGAGGATAGCGCACAACTGATGCAAGCCTTGTGACATTTTGATCATCGCTTGAACAACGGTCACAAGTTTTGTATGAAAAATTGTATATGGACGTAACGCAAATCGTGTGACCGCTCGTGTTATATACGCCGTATGTAACAGTTAATGCCCAGTTATAACAGTCTGTTCAAAGAACAACTAAACATTGAGGTTAGATTCGATTATTGTGCTATTTTATATTGTTGAACTTTTTGTTGAGTTTTCGTTATTAATGTGATAGTTTTTATATCCACAGCTATGGATGTCGAAGTTTAAATTGAACGGGAACGTGCAATTATTTACGACTGAAAACTGCCTGGCTACTGCCTATTATAATTGCTACAACGTTTTCTTACATTACGTCCCGTCCCGATGACAGTTGACAACATTTCGTTACATTACATTACGTCTATTATAATTCTGCCTTTACTGTTCTAGCTGGGTAAACATGCAACAACCATACAAAAAGTAAACTCAACGAAAAGATTTCAACGAGTTTATATGAAAATTCGTTAAA
The DNA here is from genome assembly GCA_963920525.1 of Dichetophora obliterata. Classification (NCBI taxonomy): domain Eukaryota; kingdom Metazoa; phylum Arthropoda; class Insecta; order Diptera; family Sciomyzidae; genus Dichetophora; species Dichetophora obliterata. Next base: position 15,185,717 of record OY986440.1, on the reverse strand, counting down.
ATAAGAACGACTACAGCAATTAGTTTAGGGCCCCTATTACGAATTCATACGATACACGATAAACGCTTACATTCCGTTATGCGGTATTACGAACTTACATTTGTCGTATTAAATCCGACAGATAGCGTTTTTCGTTTACCGGAAACAAATGGTATTACGAAACGATACGTATCGGATCAGCTGTTCAATTGCATTCGTTTGCAAGCGGCTAAATATTCTAGTACGATAGCTGAAATTATGTATGAATTTTTAATCTTTTCGAAATATTTTAGTATTATAGTGATAGAAATAAGTTATTGGACATGATTTGAGCAAAATCAATGCGATCTTTTCTAGCTAAGAGTTGTAAGCTCGAAAACTCAACTGAAAAATTATTGCTATGTTACCAAATTTCCATTCGTGAAAGGAGAGTGTCAAAATTTCTTTGTCGATTATATGCCCGTACATTTAGTTAGCGCGGAAATTTGCCATTCAACAATCATATAGTTAATTAATGTGTAGTCTTGCCTTTTATAAGATATAAAACTGCAGCATTAAAAATATGAATCTGTCAACCAGAAAAGCAAGTGCCTTTTCTCCACACAAACATTTTGACTCAACACCAATATTTTGCGTGTAGAGTTATATGCCCAAAAATTTTCGTTCATACAGCATACTAAGCTGAAAGGCCCAACCAAAATAGACGAGTTGCTCCGTAACGAGTAGAAACGAAACTGAACTAAACAGCTTGTCCATACGTTTTGTTCCGTAAGAACCGAACTGTTAGCGTCTCAACTCGTCAGACGTTCGGCAAGTTGCAATCGTCTCGATTCGCCTTTTTTGGTTGGGCCTTAATGTGCAGTAAAAGGTACAATTGCACCTAAAAAACACCACTGCTACCAAGTGAAACTAGAAACTAATATAATTGAAACCGATTCTTGTGAAAGAGCGAAAACGTTGAAAAAATTAAATTTAGCCAAATGGATTGCAAATTGCGAATCAGTTAGCGACTTTCATTCAATTTTCCAGCATGAGCAAATGCAGTGTGTTGATCCAAATTCTAGAATATTGAAAAATGCAATTGACTTTGAATTTATATTGACCCTCAAGATTGTGGGTTTAGTTAACCAGCATTCGTTGCCATTGGGTCTAAATTTTCAAAAAAAGAATATTGATTTAGTTGAGGCTCAGCGTGAAATTTAAAAAATTCGCGAGAATGAAGAAACTTTTGAAAAAATTTTCATAGAAGCAAAGTCGCTTGCAGAAAGCATTGATATAATTGTAACACTTACAAGAACTCAGAAACAAGAGGCCTTCCAATAGAAAAATATTTCCGTGTGAAACTGTTTACTGAATTTCTGGATTTTTATAAAATGAAGTTGAAGGAAAGGTTCACAAACCATAGAAAAATACTGACTGGATTTCAGGCACTTTTTAATTATGTCTCTTTAGAAAATAATCTTAAATCCACCTTTTAGTTTAACGAGGAGTTTCTTGACTGCCCACCATCAACAGCTGTTACTGAAGTTAGACTGTGGAAGCAGTATATTAGCCGCAAGGGCGTTTTACCAAAAAATGACGTCAACCAGTACGGCTGAGCGCACCTTTTCGTGTATGAAGCGAATAAATCCCTACTTAAGAAATTCAACAAGACAGGTATAGTTTAGAATTTGAATTTGTTTGTTAAACAGTTGTAGTAAGCTATAATTATGTATTAAAATTTTAGAATCGGCTTAACAGACTGGTTGCCCTTGCAATACACAAAGATGTGCACATTAATGCCGATGAGGTACTCAATGAGCTATCTTTAAAGCCAAGGCAGTTTGACTTAATTGTTTAATGCAAAAATAATTAATGTTATATGTACATCTTCACTACTTTTTGAGTGTTCGCTAAGAGCGCACAAGATATACAATACGCTTAAAATATAAATATATATATTTTTAAACATAATTTCAAATTTTACTTATACCCTCCCTTGGTAAATCCTAGCTACGCCACTGGTTCAGATAAAGAACAAATTTTAAGTTTTCTCGATGTACCTTGCCAAATAGATTTTCCACTAAAAGCTACTACACCTTCAGAAGCTCAACTTGAATTTAAAAGCCTCAGCAACAACAAGTCTCCAGGGTACGACCTTATTGACGCTAAAGTCGTGAAGTTACTTCCAAAAAGTGTGTTCAATTCCTATCATTGATATATAATGCAATACTTTGGCTAAATTACTTTCCGGCACAATGAAAATGCGCGGAAATTGTTGTGGTACCCAAGCCTTACAAACCTGAAAATAAATGAACTTCTTACCGCCCGATAAGTTTGCTGGTAGTATTCTCTAAAATATTTGAAAGAATACTTTTGCTTAGAGTGTTACCAGTATTGGCTATGCATAACATCATACCAGAACACCAGTTCGGGTTTCGTCAAGGTCATGGGACACTAGAACAATGTCACGCACTGTAAATTCAATAAGGAATTCATTGGAAACGAAAAAATTGCTTAGCGGTTTTCTTAGACGTAGATCAAGCATTTGATCGTGCGTGGCACTGTGGTCTCCTATATAAAATAAAAACTTTACTTCCTGCTCCATACTACTTATTACTTAAGTCATATTTAAGCGAGAGAAGCTTTTATGTTAGGGTTAGATCCGAAAATTCTGGAATTTTCTTTATTAATGCTGGAGTTCCCCATGGTAGTGCGCTAGGACCAGTCTTTTATACTTTGTTCACCACAGACATGCCTACTCCGGACAATGTTTTACTTGCAACCTCTGCAGAAACTCTCACTGAGTCTTCTACTAAAACACAAATGTCATTGGAAAGAATTGAATCATGGCTTAGAAAATGGAATATAAAAACGAATCCTAACAAATCTGCACACATAACATTCTCGCTGAGAAAAAGTGACTGTCCACCAGTATTCATAAACGGAATTTAAATTCCTCATAGTACATCGGTAAAATATTTAGGATTGCACCTAGACCGCAGGCTGAGGTTAAAAAACAACATTTAAAACTTAAAAGCCAAAAACTTTATTGGTTGATCAGCCCAAGATAAGAACTATCACCTGAGAACAAAGTAAGACTTTCTTAGGCTATACTTAAACCTATTTGGACATACGGTATTCAGATTTGGGGCAATGCCAGTAACTCAAATATTGAATTACTACAAAGGCTTCAGTCAAAAACTCTCCGACTCTTAGTCAAAGCTCCGTGGTTCGTATCCAACGACAAAACTGAAATTGAGAAGGTTTCGCAAGCATACCTTAATAGGTTAAGTAATCATGAAAATGAATTAGCTGCTAATCTTCTGACTAGATGAAAAAAATTTAGTCAGAAGATTAAAAAGACGCCATATTTTAGATCTTCCCTTAGAATAAGTTACAATATTAAATATGTACATAATTTTATCTGTAAAAAAATATGCTAAGATCATGTATATAATAAACTAGCTGAACCCGGTGTGCTTCGCTACCCCCCTCGTATAAAATAAAATTAAAAGTATTTATATATTTACAAAAATTTATTTATTTAATTTAATTATTGCAATGCTTCGCCTCTTTTTTCGGTTATCAGTTCCAGCCTCCAATATATCGCAAACAAAGGAGCGTGCTCCGCCCACTTTTCTTTTGGTACGTATTTCTATTCATGCCAATACCATATATTGCAAATACTGCCGCCGTTGGTCAAAAAATGCCCAAGATATGACGGTTTTAAATTTTGGGTTATATGGGTGAACCCACGCCTCTTCGTCCATTCACAACTTTATATAGTCAAGAATTTATTATTTCGTAAGAATATCCTATTGTGAAAATTTAATGACGATCGGTCCAGTAGTTAAGACTATATTGCGATTTTTAATTTTCCTAAAAAGGGACGTGGTCCCACCCACTTTTCTCCTGGTACGTATTTCTAACTATGCCAATACCATATGTACCAAATAGCATCAACGTAGGTCAAAAAATGCCCAAAATATGGCGATTTAAATTTTTGGGTTATATGGGCAGTGCCACGCTCCTTTGTCTAATAAAAACTTCATATAACCTATTATTCTTTCCAGAGTCATAGTAAAATGCTGTGAAAGTTTCAGGAAGATCGGTCCAAGGGTTTGGCCTCCTATAAAGCACAAACAAACAAACAAACAGACATTCATTTTTATATATATATATTGAAAGCAGTTTAATTATAATTAAAGTAAAATGGGGCGAAAAAGGGGGATTTGGTAATTAAAAATCTATGGCTACCTTACCTGTAGATAAAAAGTATATAAAACTTTAGGTAAATACATATTACAAAAAAAGTATTTTGTATAGCAAACATTGTTAGTGGCATAAGTAAGTATCTGAATTAAAAAAGGGGGCGTTGAAGTGGGCGTGGTTCATAGTAATATGTCGACGTTAACAGTATTAAGAGCAATATACTACCAAATAAAAAATAATCCGTTGGAAGGAACAAATTTGTACAGAGAACAAAAAGTTTAAAACTTAAATTTGGCGTGAAAAGGGGCGTGAAAGGGGGTGTTGCGTAAGAAATGTTTATTTCTACCTCGCCTGGAGTATAATGTGTATACAATTTGAAGTAAATCTGTTAAAAACTATATGGGAGCAATTACATCATTTTAAAAAAGTGGGCGTAAAAGTGGGCGTTGTCGAAAAAAGTACCCTATTAATCATGCCAGAGTCCCAGTTAAATGCTGTGAAAATTTCAGGAAGATCGGTCCAGAGGTTTGGTCTCCTATAAGGTACAAACAAACAAATAAACAACCACACATTCCATTTTATATATATAGATTTACAGAATAAGTTTATGACAAAAAAACATTGTGATTATAATGTAGACGCATTTAATGTAATACTCTATGCTGTTATTTCTGAATTCCTGATTATATCTCGTTTGCTGAATAATAGATTAATAGATTGCAATTAATAAATAAAAAAATATTAAAAGAATAAAATTCTGACTAAAAGTAACTAGCTCATTTATTTAAAACTATAGGCTTTTTTCATTAGGGGTATTCACGGTATGGTGTATTTGCCCTTGTAGTGTGTATTTTTGATAAATTTGCTATTTGAAGTAAATTTTGTAAAATTACAAGAACAGATGGCACAGTGTTGTAAATTTCGTTGTATATTTGATCAGCTGATCGCAAAAGCATTTCTACTCTGCATGGAGAAAGCTGTGAGCTTATTTCATAAAAATTAATATAATTTAGTGTTTCGTTTAAATTTTTTTATGATTTCCTTTAGTATTGTAAATTTTGTAAAAATTTATCACAAATACACCACATCGTGAATATCCCTATTATAATTTATTTTTGTTTTAACAAACATATAACTGTATATTAAAATTTAAAGTGTGTACAAAAAGCTGGTTTTATTATCGTATGCAAAAATATATACTCTGAAATTTATAGCTTGTGCAGGCCAATTTTGTAAGGTTCTGTAAAAATATAATTTAATATCTGAAAATATTTTGGAAGCCAGTATTGAAGTTTATATGAAAAGCGAAAGGGTGAGAAACTTAAGGTTGAGTAGGTTTAAAAACAGCCGTGTCTAGTGAAAAGTTCTTATCTATATTAATAAAACTCATTTTCTGTTTGTTTGCTTGTTTGTTTGTTTGGCTTTTATACAAATCTAAGCGGCTGGACGGATTTCGCTCAAATTTACTATACATATTGAGTGCATTCCAGATTAAATTTTTACATACTTGGTTTTTGCCACTCCCCCTCTGACCTTTTCAACTAACGCTAATTTTTTTATTGTAATACTGTTTTGAAATGGAATTTTTTGCCAATTCAATTTTAAAAAATTCTGTTATTTTAACATCAAAAACATTCACATATCTTCAAAATTGAAGAAGTAGTAGTTCAAACGTTCAAAAGTCAGTGTATGTATTTTTTTTCAAAAAAGTTTCAAAACACTGACTTTGAATTGAAAAAATTACCAAAATGAACAAAATGTATGCATTGTTTTAAAAATAAAATCAAGCAAAAATTGCATTTCTGACTAACTTTCATATGAAAAAGCAGTTCTTCCAGTTTTGTGCAAAAATTATTTTACTTATTTTATTTATTTTTTCCAAAATGTTGTTTTTATATTTTTGACAAAAAGTCAAACCTCAAAAATAATTTATGTGAAAAAATTACTTTAATATCTTTTTCCAATCAAAAATTATGGCTAAAACTATCGTTTTATGGTCCCGTAATTCATCATTCGAACTTAATTTGCACATTCAGTTTCACTGAAAATATTTTATGGGCGTTGGACAAGGGGGCGTGGCAGCAACACGCCAGGTTTCGGCTAGTCTATGAGTAAATTTGCTATTCTGATTTTGTTCGAAATTTTTTTGCTTTCGAAATTTCAAGGCCTCTGAAATTGCAAAGTCCTGAGGCAGTTTCCTCAAAATGTGTTTGATAATCCGTCACTGACACACACTGAGAAATTATCTAAGAAAAAAAAAATGAATGCAAAGTTAATTTTAAGAGAAAAATTTTAAATTTAAATGGCTATACCTCAAACACTTGAACAGTAAAAGGAGTAATAAATACTACATTAGATATTGCTTTTAAGCATAATTTTGACTAAGCTGTTAATTTTTCAAACATAGAAGTAAGAAATTGAAAATATATATATAAAACATATATATAGGTTAATCCTGTATCTACAAAACAACAAGACCTGCTATGAGAAAACTGACTAGACACTGGTTGTAATCATTGAGTAGCTGTTATTTAAAAAAAAACATTTGTACAATTTAAAGAAGTGCGATTTCTCCAAATTTTGCCGACCAGGGTAATTGATTATTAAACGTATACCAATTTACACAAGTACATATTCAAATATGTGCTTACATAATGACAGGATGCTTAACCTACTTCTTTTATTCTTTAGCAATGGTCAAATCTATTGTATTTTTTAATTTTTATGTGTGGAAATGGGACTTGCAAAAAAAAGTAGAAAGTTTTTGCTTTGCCAAGTAAATGTATTGCAATCAAATCTCATACGAACATTTTTTTTAATGCACATGCATATATGTATATGAATATTTAATATAAATATATTTTAAATTACAGCTTATTTATGTATATACCTATATATTCAAATAAAATAAACAAACTTTCAAAGCATAAACAGTGGAAATATTTCGCAATATGATTATTGTGATTTTAAGATTTCTAGCGCAAGAAGTGTTTTCTTTACTTACAGCTATCGAAAAATTTATATCCTTATTTTGTATCGTACTGACGTGGCTGATTGTGACACAAAACCAAAGAGAAAGGCATGAAATCACTGTCTCCCTCGGTGGCTCAAATCGACAACCAAAACTCCAGGCCTTTCCCCTATTTTGATACTTGTACGTTAGTGTTTTTTTTTATTGTCGTTATTGATTTCCAATTTTTGCTTTCGCTGCACATTTATTTATTTAACCACTATTCATTGTTATTACTACTACTATTTTGATTGAACTTATTTGATTTTCCCCGATTTTTTTGGTTAAGTTTCGAGATTGTTTTTATTATCCGTACTTTGGTGTTATCGATTTGGTTCGGACAAAGCACGATTAATACTATAATAAGTAGTTTTAGTTGATGACACACGCACGCACATCAATAAAGCGCATAGACCGTTATGTTGTGTTTAGTAATTTATGTTACTAGTCGTTTGCTTCGTAAAGAAATGTAATGTAATTTTTACTAAATAGTTTTTTTTTCGCTTTGTGACCTTAAATTTAACAAGTTCTGCAGCAACAGCAACATTAGGTCACCCACTAGCAAGTGTCCAACCCCAAAAAAAGTAGTGGCAAAAATTGACACATTTCCATGTGTATCTGTTAGCTTGGAGGAGTTACTGGTTTGTGGTTATGAGCTACCCTGTGGTTGACAACGACGTTTCGCCCAAAAAAGAACTTACGAGCGCGCATGTCTGTTGGGTGTGTTCGGTCAGCGTGCTGCCGGACTTAAAAAACCTAGTTATTTTTTTTAATATAACGATCCATCAAGAATTATAATTTTATTCAAACTAAGCCAAGAAGTCGAAATTAGGTGGCAGCCTGGTTTTCTGCTGTCAAACAATAGAATAAACGGTAGCTTATTTTTCAGTGCAGGGGTTTAACGGGAGACAAAAAACATAGCTTTTTGTTTTAGGAAGTTTTTAAAGTCTTTAAACTTAAAGAAGTTCTCTAAGGGCGGGGTCTTGTAGAATTTCAAAATCTTGAAAAAAAATCTTCAACTCCAAAATTTTGAAAAACCTACGCATAGAATGTATTCTTTATTGAAAATTCGACTCTGTTTCGGAAAGTAGCGAAAAAATATCAGTGTCAAATTTCAAAAGAAGTATTAAATTTTTAAAAATATCGAATTTCAAAGAAGTTGAAAATTTTTAAAAAGTGTGAAATTTCGGAAATTGTCAAATTTTGAAACAAATGTAAAATTTTTAAATAAGTGTCAAATTTAAAAAAGTATCAAATATCGAAAAAGTATCAAATTTTTTAAAAGTGTCATTTTCGAAAAGTATAAATTTTGCAAAAAATTCATGTTATGAAAAATATGTAAAATTTTAAAAGTGCCAAATTTCTAAAAAAAATATAAAATTTCGAAAGAGTGTAAAGTTTTAAAAAATAAACTAATAATTCTACTTTAGGGCCCAAGCACGCTAATTTTTTGCATCTTTTTATCATATGTATTTTAACCTTCTAAGCCCAAATATGAAATTATTACATGAATTAAATTGTGAGCTTTACATTAAGTAAGTTTTTAAAGAAGGCAACAACAACAACTCTGCATAGAGTCAATCACTTGGCTGACTAGACAGTCTGTTTCGGAAATCGCTACATATTCCTCTTCAGTAGTCTTTGAGTGATTAAGCTGTGATCAACTCACTGTTTAAACTAGTATATGAGTGCGCAGATTTTGGAATTCATTCTTTTGAATTGTATGGCTGCTAATCATATGACATTTCAAGGCAGTAGGCTATTTATAGATCGCCGCCATCAACTATATCAAGGGTGGCCATCTGTTCTAGTTGCTTCTTTATTTATTTAAATATTAAATTTGAAATTATTATTTTATCTGTAAATTATTTTATCTGTAAATAATTCTTCCTCAACTATAACACAGGCTACGCTTTTTAAGTACTTCTGGATATAATTATCTTTTTGTCTGCATATAATTTTTTTTTATATTTTTTTTTTTTAAAACCAAGGCATGCGCCTTATACAAACAAGGTTTGGTCTTTGACCTGAAAGGAAAGGGATAGATTATTTAGAGGAATTGACTGGAACCATACGTGAATTATTGATTAGGCGAAACAACCCTGAAAGACAATTTGAATTGCTTTTAACCGAGGCTAGTGTTATGCCTTAACCTCGGCAAGCATTTTCGGGCCTTTAGTTTGTTCCATTCCTTTAATTCCACATTTTTCACAATTTAGTTGTGGATTTTTTAGTTTTCCATAATTCTTAAATGTAGGAAATAATAAAGAAAGTGAAAAGAACCATGCCCGAGCCCGGATTCGAACCAGGGACCTCTGGGTTGAGAGTCTAGCGCACTCTGCACTAGACTACAAAGGCCGACAAATTTATATTGTGTTGTGTGGACATTTTTGCTGTCGAAATTTGATACTTTTTAATTTTTTATCGAAATTCAACACTTTTTTTCGAAATAGGGGTCTGTTTTAAATTTAAAGATTATTTCAAGATTTATGCATATTTTCTGTTTTCTAGATTTCTTGTTTTCAAGATTTTTTTTCAATATATTTTTTTTCAAGAATTGTTGGTATATTCAAGAATAGAGACAACTCTCTTTTTTAATATTTTTTTGTTGGATTATGTGGATTTTTTGCCTCGTGAGTCCAAATCTTGAAAAATTTCAGGCCGCTTTTAGTTGGTTTAGAAGTTATAGGCCTCCAAAGTTGGAAAAATTGCGTACAAATCTTGCTGTTTTTTTAGTGTTCCGCATTATGGGCATCAAGAGAAAGGTAATGCAAGTACCTATTCAACGAGGTATCAAACATAAAAATCCATTAACAACTTTTTAAAATATAACTATTCTTACATTTATAATATGTCTGAAAAACTAGCGGTTTTCCTTTTACGAAAGCACTACACTAAAAATGGTTATATCTTAAAAAGTTATGCATAGATTTTTATGTTTGATAGCTTGTTGAATATGTACTGTCATTACCTTTCTTACCATACCCGTAAAAAGTAGTTTTGTTGAAAAATTTAAAAATATTAAGATTTGTAGGCTATTTTTTCCAACTTAGGGTCCTATAACTGCTAAGCCAATTACGAGCGGTCTGCAATTTTTTCAGATTTGGATTTAGGAGGCCAAAATCCATACACGCAAAGAAAAAAAACTTTTATCACCTGTTTGCTGCAAACGAATTTCTTTTGTCGTGCTTGAAATCGTTTTTCACAAACGTTTCAACAGTTGTAATAAAAAAAGTAAGTTACTGGAAACGCGTCAATTAGTTGCAGGAAATTAATACCGTTTGTCACAAACGCGAGTGGTTTTTAAGTTGCGACAATTGAAAAATTTGTTTTTCCCTGCTGAAAACTTCGTTTGCAGAAAAAGAAGCTCAGTTGCCGGCGTTGCTTGCACTCCAGAAATAAAGCAAAAAATGCACATGAAAAAACGTTGTCGCTTGCTTCCCTCTGTTGTTGTTGCTGCTTTGCAACGGCTTTTTTTCTATCGGCCGCTTGTGTTCATTTCGCTGCGTGCCGGCGCTGCTTGACCTTATTCTCAATTTAATTGCGAGTCGATCTTTGTTGTTTGCGGTCGCGTTTATATTGTGTAATAAAAAATAAGTCTGAAGTCGTTCAATAGTGATATATATATATATAAACAAATATTGTGTAAATTCGTATTAAAAAATAAAAATGTGCATTATTTAATAGTTTTTAATAGAACTTTGCAAAACAGTTTAAAGTGCCACAAATTATAAAGACAAAAAAAAAACCCAAATGAAAAAACGTTGTCGCTTGCTTTGCTATGTGTTGTTGTTGCTGCTGTGGTTTTGCAACGGGTGTTTTTCCATCGTATGCTTGTGTTTTTTCATTTCAAATCAGTTAGCAACAAAGCGCAGCAAGTGGTTGCGATTTCAATATTATTTCATATTGATATAAAAATTGAAAAAGTTCTATATAAAACTATACACTACCGAAAATGTTTCTTTAATAAAGTGCAGTTCAATTAAAACATATATTTTGCGATAAGCCATTTGAGTAAAGTGAGAATGAAGAAATATTGTGTTATGTAGAAAATTAAAATGTTCGATCTTGTGTAGTTTTTAATAGAACTTTCACAATTTTTATATCAATCTGAAATAGTTATTGAAATAATGATTGAATTGTTTTGCAAAGTTCTATTAAAAAGTATTAAAGTGCCACAAATTATAAAGGAAAAAACCCACATACAAAAACGTTGTAGCTTGCTTTGTTTGCTATGTGTTGTTGCTGCTGTGGCTTTGCAACGGGTGTTTTTCCATCGTATGCTTGTGTTATTTCATTTCAAACCAGTAAGCAACAAAGCGCAGCAAGTGGTGGCGGTTTCACTAATTATTTCAAATTGACATAAAAATTGTAAAAGTTCTATTAAAGATTATATGCGACTGAAAATTTTTCTTTAAGAAAGTGCAGTTCAATTAAAACATATAGTTTGCGATAAGTAGTTTGAGTAAAGTGAGAATGAAGAAATATTGTGTTATTTAGAAAATTAAAATGTTCGATCTTGTGTAGTTTTTAATAGAACTTTCACAATTTTTATATCAATCTGAAATAGTTATTTAAATAATGATTTAATTGTTTTTTAATATAACTTTGCAAAACAATTAAAAGTTTGAAGATTTGTTGACTGCAAATGTTAAACATTTGGCATCATTGAAAAAAAGAATTATGAAAGTAAAATGGCAAAATTTTTAAAAGTAAATTTCAACGGCAAAATTAACTTAATTAAAGTGCCGGAGTTAAGTTTTCAAATCCTAAACCAAACTCTTCAAACAAGTTTCGGAATTTCGGAGGTCATTTATTACACAACTGAGAACATCGAAATAGACCACAATGATATAATAGATTATATTTGTCAATTCATTAGTGACACGAATTTCGTCTTAAATATCAATGGTAAGAGTTTAGGTTAAGGTAGTAGCCCAGTGTGACTATCGAAATTTTGAGATTATTTCAATAAATTTTTTGAAATAAAATGCAATTGTTTGGAAATTTTAACATGTTTTTATTGGTGTCTTAAAGTGTAAAAAAAATTGTCGCTTGCGTCCTTAAAGTTGAAAATATGATTTATATGGTTAAAAGTGTTCTTTTTTCAAAAAAAAAAAAAAAAAAAAAATCCAAATAATTTTTTTAAGTGAAAATTTTAAGTAAACTGGTAGGACTTCGTTTTGAATTTATTTTTTCTTTGAAATGAGCTATTTTCGAGATGTTCCTGAAGTAATTTGGATGCTTCACTTGCCAAATCGATTAACCCCACTTTCTAAATTATAAAAGTTTTAGTAATAAAAGTTATAATAACAATTTATCCTTTCGTTTATCTTGAAATCTTCTTAGATAAAAGATATATCCGTAGAAATACTGTCTAGATAGTCTTTTCAATTTATAATTTAACAGGAATTTAATAAAAAAATATATACTTCTTTCTATTTTTTCTCAACATTTTTTATGGAGTTAATCGATTTGGCAATTGAAGCATCTATTTATCGATGCCTTAAGTATACAGTGAAGTCTTTTAAATTTTATGTCTTATTTTCTTTAAATTTGTGAGTTGGCATTAATTTGGATACAGCAAAAAATCGCAGTGAGATAGGTGTGGAGTTAGCTGAAAATTTGGAACATAAAGATGTAAGATGCAAGCTCAATCTTGTTTGATTTCAATGTTATTATTTTGTATTGTATTGAAATAGGAATTGCAAAAACTTTTGGAGCAGCATCACCACATAATTTTTGAAAACTACCGAGTAAAGCGGATTTTGACAAATTTTGAAAGGATCAAAATTAGCAAGACCATAATTCAGCATATGCTGAACGATCCTATTCGAGTGTAAGTAAAATTTTTTTGTCAAATATTCAATGCATATTTATTTCTTACAATTTTTACAGTATTTCTACAGTTGAGTTGCAAAATATAAGCGAAATCATATGCAAAGTTTTTGAAGAAAAGCTGCCCACAACATTCTACTCTAAATATTGCGAAGGGCGCCACGCAAGCGGGAAATTGCACGATGCTTATAATAACTATCGATCGTCATTAGCAGCTGCAGGGCTGATTGTCCGTCGTTCGAAGTCCAAAACACCAGTCTGCAAAGAGTTCGACTTGGATAAAGGTATTTTAATAATTTAATATTTTTAAATATTTTAATAGTAGTCTTAATATTAGTAAAATTAGTAATAAAGAAATGAAATTGACCAAAAGTTTTGTATCGAGCCTAAAAAAATTATATTATTGTATCATGTGGGCTCTCACGTTATTGCAAAAGCCTTTCAATTGCTCTACTGAAAATCATTTCTGAACTTTACCTCTTAGTATTGAAATATGCAGTATTAACCATCTTGAAAATATGAAAATATTTGTCTTGTTGTCTTTGAAGACCTTATTTAACAAGTTTTTGGTCCTAGGAAAATATTTCAGTTCTTGAAAAGTTTCTGTTCCATGGAAAGCATTTCGGCATGTTTTGATTGTTTATTGACAAAGTTGATTTTTGCATAAGACGCTTACATAAATATCTTTAATTAAATATCTTTAATATTTTTGTCTAGTCTGCTGTAAGGTTCGGTAGGCCGTAATAGGAAGTGGGGTGAGAGTTAATGAATGCAGGATGCTTGGCATAGACCGTTATGCTCCTTAACATTCGCCTCTTACACTGCCACTAACCAAAAGTTACACATGTAATTGACGGTCATACGGTAGCGATTGACTAGATAATCATTTAAATTATAAAAGGATATTTTAGATTTGGTTTTAATGTGAGAAGTCGACTTTTTTATAACTTTTAATGACATCGCCTAATGTAGCTGAACGCCCACATCCATGAGGTAACCACTAGTGTCCGACCGAATTTAAGCATCGGTATTCGGCACTATTGGCAGATTTTTTAACCTTCGGCTTCGGGCTAAAATAGCTGAATACTTTTGTTTTGTAATGCAAATCTGCGCAATGTGAATATATTCGCAATGTGAATATACCTGTAAATATAACTTTAAGTTATATATAACTAATGCTTTAATATATTAATTGTAGCTGTAAGCAACCAAAGAGAATCATCGGAGGAACTCAGTAGCGCGCTTCAGCTTCTTTCAACGGAAGTTGATTGCAGTAAATGCAAATGCGCTTGGCAAACCACTTTTGCACATCGCCAAAATATTTTAAAGGGGAAAACTCCAACTGCTGAGTATATCAAATCATTTCCAGTGCTGGAGCAAGAAGACGACTATCAGTTGGTAAGACAAATTGTCAATGTTTGTAGCTTTGTTCCGAAATTAATATATGTAAGTTTTTATGGAAACATTAACTTATTCTGAAAATTTCTGTTTCAATTTGTTTAGTACATCTTCGATGTTGCAGCGAAATTCAATTCCAATGTTTCGATAGAACTTCCAGATAACTTTTTTAATGTCATAACCAATCGTATTAAAAAATTGAAGCCCGAGTCTGCATTCAAAGTGTTGCAATTAATCGCAATAGAGCCAGAAGGTATTTTAAAACGTTTTTAATATTCCATTTTCTAGTTTCTCAGTACAAATTTCGCATTTATTTCAGACCAAATTCTTAAAGAGGTAGTTGGCCCTTAGTTAGCTTTTCTGGATTAATATAATTAGAGTCGCATTTAATTGAATATTAGTAAGGCCCACTAGCCCTTTGGGAAGTTAGTTAGATATATTAATAAACAATAAATTAAAATATATATTAACTATACTGGCTTTTTTGAACAAAATTTCGAAAATGAAAAATATGACTAGTTAAAAAAGTGACGTTTGCGATAAAAACTAGCATGTTTTTCAAAAGTCACATTTCAATAGCAATTTATTGTTTTTTTTATAAATTAAAGTTTTTTTTTAAATGACCTTGTTATTTATTATGTTGATTTTATATGATTTAAATACAAATTCTAAGTGTTTGATAATTTAAATCATAATTGATTTTAAATACAAATTCTAGTTGTTTAAGAGTTTAAAATTATTTATTGAGCTTTAGGTCAAGGTTAGAACAATTAATTGTTCTAACGAATCTTTCCAAAGAAACAACAACAACAACAACAACAACAACAACAACAACAACAACAACAACAACAACAACAACAAAGTTTTCAATATGAAAAGGAAAAAATCACTAGCTGATTTTATTGCAATTTCGGCCCGGCTAAAGGCTTCATCAGAAATCATTGTGATACCCGTGCAAGCGCGCACTAACGCACTGCACCACAGGGGCGATGAGATTGACCTTAAGCTCAATAAACGATTTTAAACTATCAAACAACTAGAATTTGTATTTAAAATCAAGTATGATTTAAACTATCAAACATTTAGAATTTTTTAATAAGTTTGAGTTTTTAAGAATTTTTTACTACAATAAAAACAAATGGAATTTTTCAAAAATTCAAATATCACAATACTAATAATTCGATTTTTATGTTTATTAGCTCATTTTTAGGAACAATTAAATAATGAATGAAGTGGAAATTAGTTTTTTTGCACAAAATAAGTTTTCATGCGAAAAAATTGAGAAATATGTAAAAAAAAATTGAGAAATGTCAAAAAAGAAATTTTAATTAAATTAAATTAAATTAATTTAAAAAAAAATAAATTTTTAAATTTAATTTACAACAAAACTATCAACTCGCGGTCATTTGGCGTACTCCAATCGAACTCATATTATTACATGATAGTTTTCATTCCAAGCGTCACGTTTTTAATCAGTACTAATTTTCATTTTCGAAAAAATTAAATTTTTCATACAAAGGCATAGGCAGTTTAATTTTTATGAACTAATTGAGTTTTTACTGAAACAAAAAAATTCTATGCCGTATCTTTCAGTTCCGAAGAAATCCTTACTGGCGTTGATGCTCGTACCTTATTTGTTTCCGACGTCTTTAAAAAGAAACAAAAAAGGCTTAATTAAGCCGACAAAGGTGGAATGCGCTGATACTTGGTGATTTAACTTTGTTGACTTATGTATTTATTATTATATGCAAATAAACGTTATAAATATTTACTCGTGTAGGATATCGCCTTAGCAGATAGTGGTGTAAGGCGCCTAACAGAAGTAGCCGCAAAAGATAATAATGAGATTCAGCCATTTATAGTGCTAATTGCCTCCCCTGTCCAGCTAGCTTGGGTAAACATAGCGCATATCAGATACTCCTTCGAAGATATTGGAGAAGCATTTAAATGTGCAATTGCTGAAGTACTTGGCGCTGAATATAAAATACCCAATATATTCCGAGAAAGCCTGGTTTTTCCTCCAAAAATACATTTTTCGCATTTCAACTACATACGATAGTACCTTGGTAAATACAGTTAAAACCATTGCTAAAGATCTCAATTTAATATAATTCGAATAAAAATGACTTCCTTTAGTTGCTTTCACTGTGAAGGCATTTTTCAATTAAAGAATTTGATTATTCATTTAAGAATCTTAAATATAAATAGATACACATGTTCCTATTGTAATCGAACTTTTGATTATATATACACATTTTTAAGACATATTAAAAATCACAATGCAGTTATTGAAACTTTTTATCAACTGAAAATATACCATTATTTGACGTGCTACCTCAAGTGCCAACTTCTCCTGTAATTTCTAAGCAAATAGATAATCCCGTTGATCAGTATTTGTTAAAAGTAACTAAATATATGCTAAACTTCTACTGTAAAAGTACAATCCCAAGGAAATATTCTATGCAGTGCATTAAAAGTTTTTCCAAATTTTTACAACAACTTTTACATGACCACTTACATGAATGCAATTATTCTGACAATGGAATTCTTAGTCAAATATTGAAAATTGATGTTCCAACTACTGAGTACAAGTTTATAAAATATTTAAAAAAGCTACAATGTTTCTTTCGATGTAAAAATGTACT
This sequence comes from Dichetophora obliterata, assembly GCA_963920525.1. Taxonomy (NCBI): domain Eukaryota; kingdom Metazoa; phylum Arthropoda; class Insecta; order Diptera; family Sciomyzidae; genus Dichetophora; species Dichetophora obliterata. Next base: position 15,168,653 of record OY986440.1, on the reverse strand, counting down.
TATTCACAAAGAATGTGAGCACTTAGTTTCTCTTAACAATACGTTATGCTTAAAATAAATAACCTACTTTTTGAAACTGTTTCCACTTAAAAACTTTTTTAAGAAATTGTTCTTAAAAACAAATTTTATTAATTTAGTTGTGACTTATTTAAACACAATAAACTTTTCCGAACCAAATATAACTACAGATTTTTCTCAATCATATTTTTTCAAAACAAAAATATCCAGTTTAAATGTGGATGCTCAAACGCTTGTACTACCACTCATCATCTTTTTCGACGATTTTGAAGTCAACAACCCTTTGGGGTCCAGGGTATCTTTTCAGAAAATAGGTGGTGTCTACGAAAAAATTCCAAGCATTCCTGAGAATCTTCAATCGAAGTTGGATTATATTTTTTTATTGATGGTTTTTTATACGGAAGATCGAAAAAAATTTGGAAATCGACGAATATTTCAACCGTTGGTCAATTCACTCAATGACTTAACACAGCATCAATTCAAAATATTTAACGATAAATATAATAAAGTGGTTTTAGTACCCTCATTAGTTGTTGGTGATAACTTGGGAGTACATTCCGCTCTCGGCTTCACAGAATCCTTCAGCTCAAATTACTGTTGTCGTTTTTGCAACATTCACAAAAGTCAGTTAGTTGAATGCTGTATGCTCAGTAAAAATGTTGCATCGTTTAGAATTTAGAATTCTACAATGACTGTGTGGACAACAATACTTTTTTGGTGAACTCGAGCATAAAAGAAAAATCAGTTTGGAATGAATTAAAATATTTCCACGTTACATCCAACTCCAGTGTCGATATAATGCACGACCTTTTAGAAGGCATTTTTCACAATGACATGCTCTTGTTATTAGACATTTTTATAAACAAAAAACGATACTTTACAATAGAAGAGCTAAATTTTCGAATTTTGACTTCAAGTTATGAGCTTTCGCAAACTAACAAGCCACCTCTTTTGAATTCTGACCAACTTAAGAAAAATAAATTTAAAATGAGTGCCATCGAAATGCTCACATTTGTAAAGAATTTTGCTTTATATACTGGCGATAAAGTTCCCCAAGAATGCACTGAGTGGAATCTTTACTTACTTCTGAGAGAAATCATCGATATTTGCTTTCTGAATAGTATTCACACGGAACTTCATAAGTATTTACAATATTTAGTATATCAAATAATATAAAGTCATCATTCTATTTATGTAAACATTTCGAAGAAGAAATTAACTCCAAAATTTCACTTTCTCCTTCATTACCCAGAAATAATGTCTAAAATTGGACCACTGAAACACATTTCTTCTCTTAGATTTGAGTCCTTTCATCAGAATTTTAAAAAAATTGCTTATTCAACTAATTGTAAAATTAACTTACTAGAAACTATAACAACAAAATGTTCTATTCAAATGTCTCACCTTTTGTTAAATCACGATAATACAGTGAATACTTTACAACATGGGAAAACTAGTAACATTGACATGGGTACTTTACGCAAGTATACCGTAAAAGCATGTGATAACGTCCAAAGTGTAGCATTTCTAAAAATTAATGGTCAGTTATTAAAACCGGGATGTATTATACTTTTTTCTAAAACTGAGGTAGCACAAATTGATTACATTATAAATTATAAAAATAAAATATTTGCTCTAATTTCGATATTTGATGTTTTATGTTTTGATCCACACTTTTATATGTATATTCTTGATAAAAAATATATGTATATAGCTTTGCCTATAGAATCATTAAATTTATCCATTATAACAAAAGAAAATATTATAAAAGAAAGCTGCAGAGCTATAAATATTAACAAAATTTTATATGAATCTTTGTAAAACTAATTAATTTTAATATTATTATTTTAAATAAGTAATAAACACATTTAGGGTATTAACAAGGTGTGCTATCATGTCATAATGTCATATTGTTCTAAAATTTTACAACTAAAATTTTCAAGATAAATAGATACAATTAAGAAACAGATGTTTGATTACGACACTTCAATAAACATGGCTTTTAGGGTTGTAATATATTAGTTTTTTTTTTATATGAAAGGCAACAATAAAATGTTTAAACTTGTGTAAAATCTTAGGACAATATGACATTATGACATGATAGCACACATTGTGAATACCCTAATTTTATATAAAAAAAATATATATGGTTTATTATTTGGAAAATTTTGTATTCGGTAAGTGAACTAACTGAGCATTTAAATTTTTAATATAGTCAAAATCCGTTTGCTGCAATGATAAATCAAGTTGTGCCAAATATAATTTTCCATTTATGGCAATTACTTTTCATTTTCAGCAACTATTTTTAACCGTTTACGCCGAAAAAAAGTTTGGTGTTAACGAAGTCAAAAGAAGTTCGTTTGGCGTAAACCAAGTCAAAAAGAGCTCGTTTATGAAAAACATGTTAGGCGTTTGCAGAAAAAATAAATTTATTTGTGCAAAATGACTTTTCCGTTTATAGCAATTGGTTTTCATTTGCTGCAAATATTTACAAATGCTTACGTCAAACAGAACTTCGTTTGTATTAAACGAAGTAAAAAAAAAACTCGTATATAAGAAACGTCTTCAGACATTTCCTGCAACAACAAATTCATTTGTGCAAAATGAAAATTTTCGTTTATGGCAATAGTTTTTCGATTCCTGCAAAAATTTCCAAACTTTTACGCCAAATAAAACTTCATTTGGCGGAAATCAATCCTTCCGTTTGCGGCAATTGTTTTTAAGTTTCGTCAAATGATCAACAATAGTTACAATAAACAAAGCATGGTTTGAGACAAACGAACCTTTTCGTTACATGCAACTATTTTTCGTTTCCGATAAGATATATTTTTAAGTTGATGGCAACTGACTATTCATTTGCAGCAAATACAGAGCGCAAACGAAGTATAGTTGGTGAATTTTTCAGTTGTGGTAAACGAAAAATTTCTTTGTGTGTATCATCTGCAAAAAATAATTTAAATTAGAGTTGTCGCTATTCTTGAAATGTTCCGAATTTTTTTTCAAGATTTTTTTTTTTCTAGATTTTGGTTGTTTCAAGATTTTGACATTCAAGCAATCGGCCTGATCCTGTTTTCTAAATTTGATGTACCCTTTTTCTAAAAGTTGTGTCTACGCTTACACGTTATATCATTCTTGAGGGCCAGACCGCCACAACCATCAACCGCTCTGAAATTTTAAACCGTTCTGAACATTTCGAGTTTAAAAGAAAACGAAATTTCAACGCTATTATTTTTTCCAAATTTTGGTTTTCTTAATTAAATGAGCAAAAATAGCTCAAGACCATGCCATAATCAACCGTGCTGTTGTTTTTTAAAATTTGTGTATTTGGATTTTTGGGAATATTTTTGGTAAAATACTCAAATTCGCAATTTTCAAAACGGTACACTTCTAGGAACGAACTTTCATAACGACAAGGTTATTTAGCGTAATCGCACATTTTTTTGTGTTAATATTAGTCATAATTTTAGAAAATATTTCCACTGCAATTTATTGAGAAACTGTCATATATAAATTTTTTTATGCAAGAAAAAAATTAGATTTTTTCGGAATTAATTAAATTCTAAATCTTTTGTTTTCTGTCTAATTCTCATGTTTGATAACACATTTTAAAGAAAAATTAATTAAAAAATTAGGTGCGTCCTAGTCTTTTTAAAATTCTCACTAGAAAAAGTTATAGTGATTTAAAAAAAAAAATTTTCCTATACAAATCAAATTTTTAACTTTAATTTCTCTGCTATTTTGGTTTTTATTTTGTTGTTGGTGCTATGGTTCTTTGTTCATTTGGTTTGCCTACAATTATGTATATGTTTTTAGAATAAGGATTTTGTAGTGCTGAAGCTCTTCGAAACAAAAAATTAACACGTTCTCATGTGACTGTATAAATCTTTTTGATTTTTTTAAAACTGAATATAAATTCAACAATTCTATGGTTGAAGCAAATTAAAAGAGTGTCAAAAAAAATTTTATTCGGCTCCAAAGTGACTGAAACTATTAAAAATGGATCGTATCCAGCAATAAATTTTCAAAAAAATGGGCGGAGATATTTGTTTGCAAAATCAAAACTTGAAATTTCAATTGTTTTTTTCTCATTCTAAGGCGATGGCCAGAGCATTCCACGAACATAATATTTTCATTCGTTCGTAGAATTTTTTCTAACAAAAATTAAACAATATTTTAACTTTTATTTTTTACGAACGAACGAACGAACAACTATTTTCTACGAACGAACGAACAAAATATTCCTTTAATGCTCTGCAAACGAACGAACAAATATTATTTAATAATAAATAAATAAATATTTCTCGAAAAGTTTGCCTAAAAATCAATCTTATCTTATTTTTTTTCAATTTTGCGATATTGTACACAATAATTTGCGAATGACGAAATGTAGCTTTAATAAAATATAATATTTTAGTATTATTATTACGTGGCGGCCGTAGCCTAGTAGGTAGAGTGTGTGGCCCCTAAGCTAAAGAACCGCGGTAGCCCGGGTTCAATGGCCAGCTCAGATAGAAAGTTTTTTCTATCGAAATAATTTTTCTGTTCGGCGTTCACCTCTCTAAAGACAATGTCAAACCTCAGAGAGTAAAAATTGCCATGTGAACATAAGCCGTTCGGAGTCGGCATAAAACACGTAGATCCAGTTCTCGGTCATTTGTGATCAAACATTTAATAACACGCACAACACAATCAATAGAAGCTAGGTCAAAGTCCTTCCAAGGGCTGAAATGGCCAGTTTATTTTATATTTATAGTTAATATATTAGTATAACTATATTCTATTAACGAACGAACGAAAAAATATTTTTATTTTTTTCTACGAACGAACGAACGAGCAAAATATTTTTATTTTTTTCTACGAAAGAACGAACGAACGTTCGTGCAAGGTTCTGGCGATGGCTTTGTTTTAACCCTTTTGGGACGCAATTCAGGTGATGAAGTTATAGAAATTTTACATTTTGGAACTAGTTTATGAGTATCCTAAGTCATGAGTCGGATCGGGAAAGATCGGGTTTTTTCGGTTCATAAATACTTACGTGTTTACGCATAAAGGCTTGATTACCCAAGCGTAACGTGAGGTGGCGCAGCGGGATGTAGCGTAGTGCGACGTTGCCTCGAGGATAAGCGATTACTGAAATCGTAATCCAACGTAGTGCAGGCGCCGTAGTGCAGGGCACTCATTTTATTATAGTTGGCTTATTTAGTTCTCCTCGTCAACAAAAGATTGCATCCTTTCTTATATAGTATTAAAATTTACAAAAATGTAAAGTTAAACATATTTTTTCACTTGTCGAACTGTCAAAAATCGTAACGTTGCGTAGAAATCTATTTTCTACAGACTTCTACGCTGCGTCACGCCACGTTACGATTTCGGTAACGACTTGTACACATTTATCATTAAGCAGATTTTAGCTTGACAATTGGCAACGTCGCACTACGTTACCTTACGCTTGGGTAATCCAGCCTTAAGAAGCAAACAGACACGTACGCCGCACAGTGGTTGAGCCCCATACAAAAGTTGTCAATAAATTGTCAGTTGTCGTAGACCAATAAAATTTTGTTTATTTGGAATTTGCTTTATTAGAATTCACACAAAAATATTTTTAGATCCGCCACAATCATGCCTACCTCCCATACAACACAAGTATTTAAAACTCCATATTTTTTTTTGTCTTGAGCCAATACAAAAACCATTCTATCAGAAATCTCCAATATATGTCTAACAAAAAAAAAGTATTTTTTGCCACGGCTACCTCCCATACGAAATTTTCCGCTTCAGGTGTTTTTCCCAATTCCAACTTTAATGAAGCGCAGCATCTAAACTGTTTAAATTAGTGGTTTATAGTATTCAAAGTTATTATTTGTTTTCTTTTTATAAAAACAGAAAAAAAAAATCATCAAAAAAGCTTATCGTTTCGTTTTTATTTCAAAAAAAAGGAGTGAACCTCATGCGTTTTGCCACAAATTGGCGAAAGTTGTAAATGTGATACTATCAACAGTTGAAAAAGATAATAACATACTTTTTGGCATTGTAATAAAGTGAGCACAGGTCGTGTAGCATAAATACATGGCTTGCATACGTATTCTAAGTGCATTATTCTGTATCACGAAGCAGCACACCAACGACAAGCAAGACACGAGAAGCAATAGAATTTCGTATAGAAAAAAGTATTGATACTCGTGTCTTGCTTGTCGTTGATGTGTATTTTCGTTGTACAGAATAAAGCAGTAATTCTGTTGCTTAGAATCAAAGATTATATATTTCACTTTCAGCTAATTGAAAATGTTTGAAGAACATTTCTTGAGAAGGGAGTTTTAATTTTAAATTTAACGATTTTAAATAAAAAAATATACCTATATATTAATATGCCGCACTTTCGTAAGAAGTGATCGTTTAATCAAGAAATGCCTAAAAGCATACTAAATGACTGCAGTAATAAACCTTGAGACTAAACAAATCTATATTTTCTTCAAAACGCATTTAGTTTTTACCAAGTGTTGTTCAAGGACGCGAAAAATTCTGTTAGTTTTTTTTTTAATCGCTTAACTTAAAGTCCAATAAAAGCATTTCTTTATTAAAAATATCGTCGACACCCAAAGATCATAATGTTTTATTCTGCAAAAAATTATATTTTCGTTTTTTTTTGTCATATCTACTTTGCATAAGAAATTTATTGCAAAAATTAAAAAAAAATTTTCAAGTATGCAAAAAACTTTTTCAATAATGTACTGAAAAAAAACCAGAGTGCAATACATTTTCTCAATTGTCTGTAATAACTCTTGAAAAATATCAATATTTTACGAAATTTTTTAAACATTTTTTAATCAATCGTATTTTAAGGCGTCTACACAGAAAATCTATATATTTTTCTGATAAAGGTTTTGGAATTATGCTAGTTAGAATTTTCTTAAACAACGCAAAGAAAAAAAATGCACAAAAAGAAGTTACCAGTTTTAGTATTTATTTCCAACTTTCAACCACTGTGCGCCGGCCTTTTGATTTTGTTTTATTTTTGTTTATGTCTAACTTGCTAAAAGGGGTTGCTGAGTCCGAATCCGTGGTCAGAATTTCAAAATTTTAAAATTTTGAAATAATAGGGTTGCTTTTACTTTTTAAAATAAAAATGAATTCGTAAAAAAAAAAAAATATGGTGGCAGTGACCCCCTAACACTGATAAATGATGTTTAAAACTCTTAAAAATACATATTATTAGGTGGCAGCCCTATTATTTCAAAATTTTATAATTTTCAGCGACCCCTTTTTGGTGTATCATTTTTTATTGCCAGCCCCAAAATCATAAAAATACAAAAAATGAAGGTGGAAACCCTATCCACCATCTTGAATTTTAAAATTCTGACTTCAGATTCGATATCAACGACTCCCTGACACTGATAAATGATGTCTAAAGCTCTTAAAAATACATATTATTAGGTGGCAGCACTATTATTTCAAAATTTTGTAATTTTGAAATTCTGACAATGAATTCGGATTCAGCGACCCATTTTTACCTAGTCAATCTTGAAGTTGGTGTTAAAAAAATGTCTAGTTAGGCGCTGACGACCGCTGATTAAAATTATCAAAATGATCAAATGATCCAAATGATCTATTACCATATATTGCTTTTTATTTTTTATTTTATTTATTTTATTGTTCATCCTACCCTTAACGATTAAATTTCATTGCTTGTGGTGTTGACGAACAAAAACACGCCATGCTTGGATTGCCGTGAGAGAAAGTGTGTATTGCTTGTCGTTGTTGGCTTTCGTTTGCTGTTGAGCAAATCAAACTCTCAAGTGTTATTAGATGACAGTCAACTGTGAGCAATGCAATAAATCACAGTGTGTGCGTTCAAATAGATGCACCGACGCAGGGCCTTAATTCGGATCGAACACCTATGTAATAAACTTACTCAACGCACTCCTTGAAAAAGGCTCGAAGTGGTTCGGATCACGCCGCTCTCGGATATGAGAATATACTTATACGCGAAAAAATGCTAATGAGCCGAATGCCTATAAGTATTAAACACATTTTTTTGAGTATGGATAGAGTTGTGAGCAGCACGACACTCGGTTATGATTTAAGTACACATGTTGCAGTTCTCTGGTACACATGTTAACCGTGAGTCCCGAAAGGGTTAAGAAAATGCGTTGTACTGAGAAAATTTACAGTTTTGGTGATATCGCAATAACTTTGATGTCATTATAACATCAAATTAGCAAAAAAGCTTTATAGTACCGTTATTTTTCTCAACCAACGACTTTTCATACAAATAGGTTTATGGTAAGTTTGATGTCAAAATAACGGAGATTTTTTAAATTTACTTTTTGCAAGAAATGTTACCATCACATATATATTCAGATATGATACATGAAAAAATGCTTATTGTAGGGTATCCGTAAAAGGAAGCGATAAATGTTTGGTATGTTTTTTGTACATTTTGTACATTCACATGTTTTTGCTACATGCTTTGCTTTGTATAGTAATACTTTACTGTTATGTTTCATATAATAAATAAATAAATAAATTACATGCTGATTGTAGGGCATCCGTTAAAAAAGCGCAAAATATTTGGAATGTTTTTGTACATTTTAAGCAATGTCTAAAATTTCCTCTAACACCATGTTTTTCCATCTCTTATAGTTTAGGTTTCTACTACTTTCAATGCTCATATTCAGTGCTCATATTTCAGGTCAAAGGTCACAAAAATATTCGGTGGACTCTTTCTCCCTACTCGAATTAACTTAAAAAAATTTATCAATATTTATCAAAATTTATCAAAGTTAAGAAAAACACTGGAGAAAATTGTACTGAACTGTTTTGTTATGCCTATTTATACACAGGGTGTCCCGCGATAGAGTGCAACTATTTCAAGAGGTAAAAGGCGATGTCGAGTTGAGCAAAAAATCGCATTGGAAGGGGGTCTATTTTCACACCCTTAGGAGTTACAGGGCTCATTAGTATTTCATGCCTTTAATACACATTATTATTTTTAGCAGAAAACTAACTCACGAAAAACTTATTTGAAAAAAATCCTTTGAAAGACAATAATTTGACCTTTCTAACAGTGTATCAATGAACCCACCCGATCCATCCATTACCAAGCTGTGCTCGTGTGAAGATGAAATCAAACAGTTGAAACTACTAAATTTCAAGTTTGAGAGCAATTTTCTCTGAATTTTGCGTAATAAATTAACATATTTTTAGCTTCAAATTTGTGATACATTTCATTTTCTTTTCATTGACATAAATACCGTAAACATATCTTTAAAAACTACAAAGTTGGTTGTAAGAAAAAAAATAAAAATTATAGGAACTGTTCGAAGTGAAATTTTTAAAGTATAATTAACTTTGTTATTTTTTAAGATTTTTATATGATTTTGATGTCATTGGAAAAGAAATTGAATAAATCACAAATTTTATGCTGTAAAAAATTTTGATTTATTATGCAAAATTCAGAGAAAAATGCGCTCATACTTAAAATTTTATAGTTTCCACTGATTGGTTTCATATTCACATGAGCACAGCTCAGGAATGGATAAGTCGGGTGGGTTTGTTGGTACACCGTTATAAAGGTCAATTCATTGCCTTCTCAAATGACTTATTAAAATTAGTTTTCCATAAGTTAGTTGTTTCTGGTAAAAACAATAATGTGCATCAAAGTCATGAAATACTTATTAACCATGTAACTCCTAAGGGTGTAAAAATAGACCCCCCTTCCATATGATTTTTGTCTCAACACGACATCACCTTTCACCTCTTTAAATAGTTGCACTCTATTTGGGGGGCACCCTGTATATAAATTTTTTTATTAAAAATAAAAAGATTTCCTTAAGGTTTTAATAGGATAGCCCATTGTATTAGGTTGTTTTGGATCTGCGTAAAAACTTCGAATGGAAATGCAGTAATATATTTTATTAATAAAAAAATTTACTTACTTTTGCTTATCCGTTAAATGCATTATTTGTCAAAAATATTATTTCTTTGAAAGTGGCTTTGGTTTCCTTATGATTTTCCTTGACTGTTGATTAATATAAAAAATTGCCGACGAAAACTATTGTTTTTTCTTTAAGTTTGGATGTGAGCCCCTTTTTAAGAGTATAATAATTAAAAATCCAAACACTAATTCAATCGTTTGGCGCTATACATAACGTTATCACAACAAACAATCAAGCTACAAAAAGCATAACAATTAGATTTAATAAAATTCTGAATGTCCCAGCTAATTGAAATTTAGCAAAACAAAACCCAATTTTATATATTTATGCTAGAGATTGCAAAAAAAAAGCATCAGCAGAATACTGCAGATGTTTGAAAATGAAAATATTTGCTGAAGTATTCATTAATTCGTTGCAATTCCAATATCATTTTTCGCATTTTTGCACAATCGCACCACAACAACGAAATTCAGTTGTTCTAATTATTATTTTTTTAATGCTAACTGTATTAACATTTTGGAACTTTCATGCTAGCACGTATTGAAAATATTTTAACTTTTTAATTAGATTATTTTTAAATTTTGTTTGTTATTATTGTTGCTGCTGCTTTCGTGCAAACAATTATTACAAGACCCAAAAATAATTTCATATCTATTTTTAAAAACACAAAAACAACGCACACGTGAAACACTTTCGAATATTTGCGTTCATACTCAAAATTTCAGGCAGGTGTGATCAACTGACTGACTGACGCCCACAAATATTTGAGTTATTTAAATTCTTCGTACTTAGCTACAGCGAGCAGCCGATTTATTTAAAGATTTGCCCTTTTCCAAACACGTAAAACTCTACTTTCTTGTTCTTTTAAATAACGAGTACTTCACAATAATTGTCGCTTTCAATAGTTTGTTTGCTTGTTTATAGCAAAAATTTAATTTGTAAATTAATTTTTAGAATTTTTTCAGAATATTTGTTTAAGGAAACTGCGTTAACCGTGTATTACTTGAGATGCACAAGCTAAAAACTATTCGAAAAAATTGAATCAACAACATAAACAATAAATATATACTAATTCTCAACATTTTTAGGCAATTCAAATATTGTTTTTTTGTTCTTTGATTGCTCATTCAAAGGTGCGCAACAGGAGCAAATTACACTAAAAGCAAAGGTTGCTTTGAAATAAAATACAGTGGTGTCAAAAAAAAAGCAAACACAAGTTGGAAAAAACCAAGTGTCATTATATTGCACATTGCTTTGAAATTCGGTATTTTTATACAAGTCTTGCAAACTTGGAAATGAAATCGCAAAAATCCTTCCGATGACATTTTTGTAAAATCTTTTGATTTATTTCTGGCGATTTTTTGCATCAATTATAATTGATGCAAGCATTTGACGAGCAATATTTTTTTCTCTCAATTAAAATTACAATACCATAAAAGAACTCATTAGCCGCTCATGCGACTAACATCAAAATTTGTGTTAGTCGTGGTGTTTTCGGCTACGATAAGTCTTTTGGTATTTGTTTTGCTCTATCGTGAAAACCATAGGGCGCTGTGGTGCAATTTGCTTTGAAAAAAATTGGGAAAAACTCCTACACCAAATCAAATCGAAATTTTCTTATGACTCGAAACCTAACAATATTGGTATCAATCGACAGGTGATTGCATAGATAAGACAAAAACAAAATATTTAGGGAACAGGCTAATGCTATAGAGCATTTACTATATATATTTGTCCCTGTTACTCCTACAACGAGTAGGAGTAACAACACATTTCGTAAATGTGGATTTAGTAAATGCGGACTTAAGGCCCAGTTATAATAGACGTAATGTAAAGTAACGTAATGTTGTCAACTGTCATCGTGACGGGACGTAATGTAAGAAAACGTTGTAGCAATTATAATAGGCAGTAGCCAGGCAGTTGTTTGTCGTAAATAATTGCACGTTCCTGTACAAATACAATTAAATATTCGTCATCCATAGCTGTGGATACATAAAACTATCACATTAATAACGAAAACTCAACAAAAAGCATAGTGCAACAATATAAAATAGCGCAATAATCGAATCTAACCTCAATGTTTAGTTGTTCTTTGAACAGACGTAATGTAAAGTAACGTAGAAATCGAAATCCAACGGATCTTTACGTCCCGTTACATTACGTTACTTCTATTATAATCACTTGTATAAGAAAAGTATTGATTGAAACAGTAAGTGACAGAACACACTGCTGCAGTGGCATTTCTCTACATTACGTTACGTTTATTATAACTGGGCCTTTAGCTCTCAATGTGAATATAGCATAACAATTCAAGTTGACATATTTTTGAGTTTTGAGTTCTCTTAAACAAATAATTGTCAAAAATTTGTGTTTTGATTAAACTGAGCGAAGTAAAGACTTTTGAAAGAAAAACTATTTGAGTAAATAAATATAAGTAAAATTTTTTTAAATTATAACATTTTATGTATGATTTAGTGATGATTTAATTTTTAAAGATTTTAATGTATGATATTATCAAATGAAAAATTTTAGAAATTGGCAAATTTCAATAAAAAAACCAACAAATCCAATAAAATTAAGTGCCGTTCTTTTTAATCTACAAGTATAGATTCTATATAACCAGAAACTGCAAATGACTTTTACCTACTTCGTCCTACAAATATATTTTTTTAAATGCTTAAAATTAAAAATTTACACACAAAATCAAGTAAAAAAATTAATAAAGGTCCAAGGGAGGTACCCCTAGAGTCTAACCGCTTTCGACCATTTTCAGTACACATCTATAACTTTATTTGACTATCCTTCTATAAAATTAATATAGGTCCAAGGGACGTACCCCTAGGGTCTAACCGATTTCAACTTTTCTCAGTATACATCTATTATTCTATTTACCTACCCTCCTGGCGACTTTTGTTAAGATCTGCCAACCTTTGTATGTACCTCCCATACAAAATCAAGTAAAACTAGTAAGGAATTATCTTCGACTGGGCCGAAGTTAAAACACCCCCACGACCGAATTAGAGTACATATAAAGTCTTAAGCAAACTGTTAAATATATTTAAAGAGATTTTTCCGTTTTGGTTAAGTCACTTTTTGGGAGGTAGGTGAGGTTTTCATCTGATTTTTACAAATTTAATACTTAAAATAAATATTAAATATTTAAGACACTGTGCGAAATTTGAAGTCATTGAATTGATTTTTGTGGAATTTAAAGAGATCTTACCGTTTTTGTTAAGTCACTTTGTATGGGAGTTAGGCGTGATTTTCATCCGATTTTGCTCAGATTCGAACTTGATCTCCATTTTAGTATAAAAAAACTTATATTTTGAATTTCGTTATGATAGCTCAAAAATGACGGCTGCTATCGTGGACACAGACGGACAGACGGACATGGCTAAATCGACTCAGGAGGTGATGCTGATCAGGAATATATATACTTTTCTATACCGGCCACGCCTCCTTATCGGCGTTACAAACGGAGTGACAAAATTAATATACCCCCATTACGTTTTTTAAACGTGGGGGTATAAAAATTAGTATAGGTCCAACGGAGATACCCCTAGGATCTAACCGATTTCGACCGTTTTGAGTACACATCTATTGCTCTATATGACTACCCTTCTGACGACTTTTGTTAAGATCGGCCAAGCTTTGTATATACCTCCCATGCAAAATCAAGTAAAACTAGTAAGGAATTATCTTCGACTAGGCCGAAGTTAAAATACCCCCACGGACGACGATTTTTCCAAATTTTATACCAAAAGTTCATATTAATTGCTAAAGGTTTTGTGCAAAATTTGAAGTCATTAGATTAATTTTTGTGGAATTAAAAGAGATTTTACCGTTCCATATTGAAATCAACAGAGTTCTCTATACAAGTTTATGATTTTAAAATCTTGAGATTTTAACAAAATCTCATACAAAGTCTCATAAAATGCAATGCGGTATCCCTGAAAAGTTATATCAGTTTATAGCACTATTTAGCCAAGAATGATAGAATACAAAGATTGCGCCGAAGACAAGAAAATTAGTACAACAAAATTGTCGTTCTGCGCAAGTACGTCATAATATCAAAGCTGTTTTGGAGAGCGTTCACTTTGCATACGATTTCTAAACAGAAATGAAAATTGCACACATTTTAGTTTGTATAATTAAAATAAAAGAATTAAGAAGCAATTTATTGGAACGAGAAGAAGGTAAATTTATTAAGTACTCCTTTGCAAACATTATTTTTACTATTATTTTTTTTTTTACAGCCAGTAAGCAGCTTAGCAAAAAAAAAATTTGTCTGAGAAATCAACTTTAGTGAGCATTATTTTTCGACTTGGATTTTATAAAAATGTTCATTACGAAATTAATTGATGTAGTTTAAACATTCCCAGATATTTTATTTCCATTAATTTACCTGTGAATTGAAAGGACAAATAAATGATAGCTCCAAGTTTTTAAATAATGAAACAAATTTTGTTAAGTTAATATATTTTTGTAATTTTGTTTTCGTTTGTGTACGTTTTCTACAATTTCTTGGTTTAATTTTTGTATTTATTGCAAACATCAGGTTTCTGAAAAATATTTGTTTGCTACTGTTACCACAATTAGCAGCTGCACTTTTCATTTTTTTAATTTTAAATTAAAAACTTGCAAATATACTTTGATATATACACAATTAAATAAAACACAACCGATCGCAGTACGTTTCTCAAAGAAATAAAATATTGTGACGTAGTCAACTGAACAGATGGTTGTCAAACTCGATTGAGCCTGAACAGAATCAAAAATCGTTGCGACCGACGATTGAAATAGCATAGATTCTAAGTCTGCGATTTATCGTTGCAGAAAACGAGCTGCGTATTTTGCATGTATTTTGCAACAACAACGAATCGTCGATCGCAACGATTTTTGATTCTGTTCAGGCTCATTAGCAGAAGTAACGGACCTGCGCAAAGCGTAATCTCTTATTCTATCATTCTTGACCAATAGCAACACAGCGCTGTTGAACACCGTTGCTGTAGTATACACGAGAGAGAAGAGAGCGACTCAGAACACTTCAACTGCTTCAACAGAGCTGTGTGGCATTATTGTTGTTACTGTTTCTTAATTACTCTCTCGAACTGATTACCTGAACAGTGTTGCCGTTTGGATCCAATTGGATCCACTTGGATACTTTTATCCTTCAAAAATTGATGGATACTTTTTTTTAAGCCTCAGTGTAAGTTTGGATACTTTTTTCAAAAAATCTGTTTCAATATGATCTTATATGTTTTTGTTTGCAAAATGTAAAAACGAATTAAGGGACTGATTGCTTCCGACAAAAACGTTAAATAAATGATGACATTGAGACATTTTTGGACAATATTTTCTTATCAAAAAAATGCATTAAAGTAATCTGTTTACGAAGAACTTATAAATTTGTGAAAAATAATTTAAGTGACTTTTTAAAAAATCTGTAATTATTAACCCTTAAGATTCTCGTAGCGATTGCAAATAGTAACGAGACTTAATAAAGGTTGTACCGTAAAGTACCCTTATTAATATGCACTTTGATTTTTTTGTTTCCGACAAATTGGGAACAAAATATCTTGACCCTATCTGAAAACGACTACTTGTTTTTGTGAAAATAAGATGCATAAAAAAAACTTAGTTGGAACATTGTTTTTGTATTATTTGCGTAAACAAAATTGCAGTCTTTAAGATAAATGTTTTAGATTAAAATTTTTTTTTAACGTGTAATGTTAGCTTAATAAAATTAAAAGTCAATAGCAACCCATATTATATATTTAACACTAAACAACTTAATTCTTTTTTTTTATGCAATTACATATTGTTTTGTATATTGCTTTTGTCTAAATATTATACTTATAAAATAAATATAATTAAAGGTCAATAGCAACACGTATAATGGACAGAAGTACTGAAATTTATGTTGCTTTTTAATTTTATTATACATGTTTTATTTTCTATTATTATGTGTTTATTATATAAATATAAAATATTAAAGTTTTTTCTAAATGACCTCTATATTTATTATGTTGACTTTATATGATTTAAATACAAATTCTAAATGTTTGATAGTTTAAATCATACTTGATTTTAAATACAAATTCTAGTTGTTTGATAGTTTAAAATCGTTTATTGAGCTTAAGGTCAAAGTTAGAACAATTAATTGTTCTAACGAATTTTTCCAAAGAAACAACAACAACAACAAAGTTTTTTCAATATGAAAAGGAAAAAATCACTAGCTTGATTTTATTGTACAATTTCTGCTATGCTAAAAGCGTCATCAAAAATCTTTGTGATTACCCGTACAAGCGCGCGCTAACGCACTGCACCATCGGGGCGATGAGATTTGAAGCGTCAATTTCTCATTTTTCTCAATTTCTCAGCTGAAAACAGAATCAGCAAAAATTCTAAAAAACAACTTCAGTAAACATGCTTTGTTAGTGCAGACTTCCAGCAGGCTGTTGGACTTCATATAATAACATAAGCATAGAAGCTAAAGTAAAACAGAAATACAACAACAAATGTGACATTATGAAATTGAGGAAAAAATGAGAAATTGACGCTTTAAATCTCATCGCCCCGATGGTGCAGTGCGTTAGCGCGCGCTTGCACGGGTAATCACAAAGATTTCTGATGACGCTTTTAGCATTGCAGAAATTGTACAATAAAATCAAGCTAGTGATTTTTTCCTTTTCATATTGAAAAAACTTTGTTGTTGTTTCTTTGGAAAAATTCGTTAGAACAATTAATTGTTCTAACTTTGACCTTAAGCTCAATAAACGATTTTAAACTATCAAACAACTAGAATTTGAATTTAAAATCAAGTATGATTTAAACTATCAAACATTTAGAATTTGTATTTAAATCATATAAAGTCAACAATATAAAATATTTATATAAAAATATTTGTCAGTATAAAAATTAAATAAATAAAATTGTTAAAATAGCTTAAAAAATTTCATTATTAAAACATATTAAAGTTGTGTTAAAAAAATTAATATATTATTGATCTTTTGATTTTGATACGTGGATACTATTTTTTTCAAAAGTGGATACTTTTGGATACTTTTTTGACCTTTTCATTGATATTTTTTTTAGAATGGTCGCTGCAACACTGAACCTGAACAGAATGAAGTAATTTCATTCAATGAACCCAGTGGTAAATAGACACATGACGTAACCAATTATTTTTTTATACCTGTAGAGTTAATAATTGAGTTTTTGAAATGACAACTTCTTCAGGCGCGTTTAGTAATTTTGTGTAGATGAAAATCTTTACTTTAACGAAACCCTTACTCATGACACGACATCCACAAATTCGTCAAGTCGTATTAGCCAAAAATGTATAAAATGTATTAAAATTGGTGGTTAACATTGTAAGTGCTATTTAAAAAAAGTTGCCATGACTACTTTCAACGGCTGTTAAACGACAACACTGTTTGTTTGTTCGTCCTTTATCATTTTTAGACCTGACGCTAAAACACTGAGAAGTTTTTTTATGATTTTTGGAGTAAATGGAAAGCCAAAACTTTGATATTTTCATGTCCTTCAAGGATTTTCAAGAACCAAATTTTTATACTGAAATAATTTTTTTTTTACACCAAATGACCTTAAATCAATTAAGATTTTCAAATATATTATTTTATTTGGTGAAATGTGTCCACTTCACTAAAATTGAGCTATTAGTATATTAGTAAATGAGAAAGACGCCCGCTGCTCATTTTTTAAAAAAATAAGTCTGACGCGAGAAATCCGTGAAAAATTAAAAAACGGCAAAATGAGCATCGAAACAATATGAGAAGCAAATATAAACAATAATCAGCGCAATCGACACATGAAAATTTGTTTTACATTATGATTCTGATTACAGCGAGTACAGAGTACGTCAAATGAGTTGTGAATATGTATTAGCCAAAAGTATTTATCAATGTTATGTTTTTTAACTTTGATAAACGTTTTTCAATAAAAATTAAAAAAAGAACAAAAGACAAATCGATTTTGATATGGTCGAACTTCGACCACAGGCGATACTAGTAATTTGTAATGCGCAAAAATGTAATAAATTTAGTTTCTATATATAAAAAGCTTTATGAACATTAAGAAAAAAATGAACGTAATAGTGTCTAAAAAATCTTTTTCGCACCTTAAGATTAAGAAAATTCCTTATTTATTATTATTTCTTCTAAACAGTGATAAGAACATTCAATATTTAATAAACATGAAATGTGTAATGTTCTAAAAATTAAACAATAAAATAAAATTTAAAAAACAATAAGTTAATGTTTTCTTTCAATTGCATCAACTTAAATTTGAACAAGTAAACATTTCTGGATTAAAAAGTAATCCTTTTTGGATTAGAAAATTTTTAACTTTTTGGGGCTTAAAAAGTAATCCTTCTTGAATTAGAATATTTTAAACTGTTTGTGGATTAAAAACTAAAGGTTTTTGGGTTAGAAATTGTAAGCTTTTCCTGAGATTAAAAAGTAATCTTTTTTTTGGTGTTGTCCTTTATGTAATCCAAAAAAGTTTAAAATTTAGTCCAAGATTTTTAACCGTGTACGAGCTTGAATGAATACTAGTTTAAAACAGCGGCAGATCTGGAAAAACTCTTGGGGGGGGGGGGGGGAGGGGGAATTATCAAAGACACACATTTTCGATTTGATAAAATTTTGTCTTTTTGCAAATACTTAAATTTAGATGACTTAAAAGTTTTCCATAAGGTTAAAAATCAATCGGATGCTTATCGTCTTCAGGCTGATCTCGTAAACGTTTTTTCTTGGTTTAATCTAAGCTAGTTGTTACTTAACCTTTTAAAATGCTTTGTTGTTTCTTATAAAAGGATAATTTATCATATATCGTTTGATTATACCTTAGATAACTACTAAGTTTGTAAGGTTATCCGAAATTCGTGATCTAGGCGGTTTTTTTGATTCAGGCCTTAGTTTTAGCTGTCATTTAAATCATATTTTCCCCAAAGCATATTCCCTATTAGCGTTTGTTAGGCGCAATAGTACTGGTTTCTCTGACCCATACACATTTAAAAATGTATATTCGTCCCTCGTAAGATCTAGCCTTGAGTAGGCTTCAGTTATTTGGAGCCCATTTTATTCAGTGCATATTACTGGATTGGAGCAAGTTCAAAAAAGATTTTTGAAATTCGCTTTACGTTCAAATAGTTTGTTGGATCCTCTTCCGTCCTATAGAACGCGTTGCCTGCTTATTGGAATGTCTTCTCTCAAAGCTAGAAGGTTATTGCACAGTATTATGATCATTTACGATTTGATCAACGGAAAAATCATTTGTGAGAAGTTACTTGAATTATTATCGTTTAATATTCCACAAAGATTGCTTCGTAGCTATGATTACTTTTACATTTATGGCCACAGAACCAATTATGCCAATTAATAGAGTACTTATAGCTAAAAACAGAATGTATATTAAAAACTAAATTGATTTTTCTATGCCTAAAAATGCCTTTAAAACTACTATTACTCTATTGTTAAACAGTTCATAATTTTGTTCTTATTTTATATCCTGATTTGTTATATCTGTAAGGATAATTTATCCATAGACTGAAATAAATAAATAAATAAATAGACAAATTGTACTTTTTTGAATTGAAATTATCGAATTTTGTAAGAAGCATTTTTCCCAGACACATACACGCACATTTCCGTATTTATTTATTTTTACCTTTTTCTAGTAATATCTTAGCGAAAAGTAAATAAAAACTCTTAATTAAACTTATTTTGGAATTAAGGTTGATTTATTCAAATTTTTCACATTTATTCTATTATAAAAACATTGCACAATTATATTTTCAAATATGTGCAATGAAAAAACATAGTACTTTTCAATAAAATAAAAAAATAAAGCAATTTGAAACTTATTGTTCTGACGTTACGACTATGATATGGTTTACTTTGAAAAATACTTAAATGAACAATACAAAATGTATACTGATTATTACTTAGTCATTAGATAGAGAAAAAATTATGTGACCAAATCATCGCAGCGCTTCTTTTTTGCGGCAAAGTTATCAGTAACTTCGTTAATATTTATTTTAATGTCTCTATGTATATGCAATAATGCGAGTCCATTCAATCGTTCTTGTTGCATAGTTGAACATAACCATGTTTGTAATCGTCGCAGTGTAGAAAAACTTCGCTCAGCTGTTGCTACACTGATACGAAGCGTGGCAAAGATAGCAAGCGTTTTAGAAATTAGAGGAAAAATGTCACTATCACAAAGAGTAAAAACGGTGTTGATATCATTAACCTTAGTTTCGCTCGCCCATTTGCACTGCCAAATTTGAAGTGGAATTATTATCTTAGAAATGTTAACACTCAAATTGTTTAGCTTTTCATTGTTGTGTTTATCAATTTTGTTTGGCAGGATTTCTGATGATCTGAAATCATCTGAAAAAACAAAATATAATTATATGTAAAGCAAACACTTACGTCGAGGTAGTGACTTCGCCATTTTTTTAAAAAATGAGCCTGAAAATAAAGTTACAGCTCGTTATGTACTCAAATTTACAGCCATTTTTTTAACAATTAACTTTAAAGACGCGTTATTTTCTTACAAATAAAAATTTTTAAAAAACTCGAAGTCACTACCTCAGCGTAAGTGTTTACTTTACAAGTATACATATTTTGTTTTTTTTTAGATGATTACAGATCATGTTATTCTTCAAGCAAAACGGTCCTACTCCTCTCGCATCGCTCCATAAAAACGCCATGTACACGCAAATGGCGTCACAAAACAAAACAAAAAACCCCAAAATTTTTTAAGCACTTTAATAATTGTTGAAATCAATAAAAAACTTTTTATCAATATCTCTGACCATTTTTTTGTAGTATTCTTCCAAAAAACGACTTCATAATCGCTTATGTATACATAAAAGTACCCTTCAGCTGTGGGCACAATTATTTACTTCAAATAAAGTATTAGAAAGTAAAGTATTTTGAAGTTCTTGGGGGATAATTTCCCCCTTTACCAACCCCCCCTTGTATCCGCGCCTGGTTTAAAATTGCGTCAAACTATTACATACGCTGGGACAAAACAATAAAATAGAATTATGGTGGGTGACAGGTCATGAAGGATTTAAGGGCAATGAAAGGGCGGATTGCCTTGCCAAAAGAGGAGTATCTCAAACTCTTACTGGACCCGAACCATTCTGTAGTCTGGCTAAAGGCTACATTCTCGAAAATATTAGAATATGAGAAAACAAAGCATTTGAGTGCCACTGGCACGATACTAATGGACAGAGGCCAGCTAGGAAATTTCTAACTCTCAGTAAAGCTAAATCGAAAGATGTACTCCAGCTAACTAAAGCAGACCTTAAAATTCGAACTAGCTATTTCACAGGTCACTGTCCACTCAGATACCCTCTTAAAAAGATGAGTCTATCTAAATCAGATGTCTGCATACCACGCGAGGAGGAGGAGGAAACTCCAGAACACATTCTATGCGAATGTCCGGAAATCTGCAGTTTGCCATCACTTTGCAGGGGCAGTAGTGCCTCGCATCAACAATTTGGATCACCAAGCCAGAAACAGTGCTTAAATGTATTACAAGCCTTTATCTGGAGTGTTAATCAATGGCATGCACAATAGATTCTATGGCTCGCAGTGCACATAGGCCTACTGCAAACTTACAAACTAGGTTTTATTTTTTCTTTAGACTGCGGTATGAGTTCGGTTACGTTTGCACATGGACAAAGAAAAAGAAAAAAAAAACTACTCTATTTCTATTTCCAGTTTGCCACTCACATTGCGCTCTCTTCTGAGCATGAGAACTAGTGCCCAGTGGGCAATTGCAGAAGTCCGAAGGCCTTCTAGCAGGCCTGCGATAGGTTTTTATAGGCCTTCCACACTCCTTGCAAACACCGTTTTATTGCTTGTATGAAATGGGAAAATTTGTCAGGCCTTCCGCTCTCCTTTCTCAAAAGAGAGTGTTGTATTCCTATGGGGCGCGTCCTCAAGGTGGCGGATAGAGGAACGCTCGATGGATACATCGGGTAGGTGGGAAATAAAATACCACCCGCGGACCAAACAACAACAACAAAAGCTTTGCATCCTAAACTGGAAACCAGGCTGCATGCAGGCGGGCGTCTGTATTTCATGTTAGAAACGGCCTTAAAACACAACCTGTCAGTGGGTATAAAATGAAAAATTTTTAAATATGAAAATTACGAACAATGAAGTAAGCCCGGGGACATCGGATAACCCCATCGCGTCGGGATCGCATAACTTCCACGCACTTGGTTTGGTAACTGGACCAATTGTGAGAAGTCAAAAACAGAACAACAAAAATAACAACACAAATACCCAAGCTGAAAGTGAACAGCATGCACAAACCGATGCAACTCTCACAGCTCTTGAAAGAATAAGACAGCGCCGAAAATGGACAAATGAAATAAAATAAGATTTATTGCGCACATATTCCATTGTAGCCATACAAGAGCAGAACCTTGCAGGTTATCGAACTCAACTCCGATCAATATTCGTAGCACAGCATCCAGAATTCAACGTTACTGAACAAAGACTAGCAGACCAAAATCGAGTCATACATAGAAACAATCTAATACCAGAAATCAGAAGAAACATTATCAAAGAATCAACGCGAACTGCTGCAGATATAAGTAATAACATTGAACAAAATCATCCCATACCTAACGAGACACAACAAGAAGCTAGCAATCTAGATCAAACACAACCCCTGACTGATAACCATGTCCCTTATAGTAATGTAGAGGAAATATTTTACCAGCAACACAATATATGCAGAGATATTAATCCTATGATGAGACCAACAATACCAAAACTCAACAACTCCGTTAATCTGAGCAAAGTCGACTTTTTCTGGCAGTTGCACATCCCTAGTCCGTCTACTTATAGACTTTCCGTCACATTCTTCCGTCAGACCTTCCGTCAATTTTATCGCGGTTAGTTATACTAGATATCGTGCACGCTATAGCTAAAATCAAATCAAATGCTTCCGGTGAAGATGAAATCTCAACTAAGTTTCTTAAACTCATATTACCCTATGTGCTCAGCCCTTTTGTTCACATAATTAATCACAGCTTCACTATCTCGTGCTACCCTGCAATCTGGAAGGTAGCAACTATTATTCCAATTGCTAAAAAAGACAATGCTTGTGAGCCGGGTGACTTTAGACCCATTAGTTTGTTGTCATCAATATCTAAGGTTTGTGAATCTATAATGGCGGAGCAGATCTCCAACCACATATGCACATTCGGTCTTATGTCAGATCATCAGTCTGGTTTTCGTCCTGACCATATCTGTTCTACTGCTATGGTTAAAATAATGGATGATGTTAGAATTCATTTGATAAGGGACATGTCTGCTCCGCCTACTAGACTTTTCAAAAGCTTTTGATATCGTGAACCACAACTTACTATGCAAGAAACTCAAGTATCATTTTGGATTTTCTGACAATTCAGTCCGACTTTTAAAAAGTTATTTATGCGGTATAACACAGGGATTGAAAGTGCGCACTAGTTTTTCATCATAAAGGCATTCTTCTAATGCAGTTCCTCAAGGCTCGGTTCTTGACCCACTTCTATTTTCAATGTTCATCAATGACATATTCAATCAGTGCAATAACGTAACAATGCATGCATATGCTGACGACATTCAGCTGTATTTTTCCAGACCTGTCGGGTTAATCGAAGATCTATGTGTCAGAATGAATGAAGATTTATACACTGTAGCAGAATGGGCTAAAGCTAACCAACTTAAGCTCAACCCACAAAAATCGTACGTCTTACCAATCTCTAATATGCCCTTATCAAATCTCGATCTTTCCCCAATCTTTCTTAGCAATGTTGAATTAAAAGTTGTTAGTAAGGTTAAAAATCTTGGCTTCCAAATAAATACTTCTCTGTCTTGTGTAGATCACATAAACTCTTGCGTGAGTAAGGTTTTTTTGTATTAAGAAATCTGAGAATGACTGCAGCATTTGTTCCCGTAGAAACGCGACGAAAACTATTCTTGCAGCTGCTGATGTCTATAATCACTTATTCGGAAGTCGTTTATAGCAATCTGGATTCACGGTCATCCCACAAGCACCTAGTTGCTCTGAATAATGCTACCCGTTATCTTTATGGATTGAAGAAGTTTGACCATGTGTCACTTTTCCGCACAAAATTACTTTGTTGCTGCTTTTTTCGTTATCTTGAAGCGAAAAATTGCTTATTACTGCATAAGATTATTTACACGCGCTGCCCACATTACCTTTTTGAAAACCTTCAGTTCTGCAGGTCAGCTCGAAGTATGAACCTTGTGATACCAAGTCATCATTATAAAAACTCTAGCAGGCTTTTTTTCGTCAGTGCAATTAGACTGTGGAATTCTTTACCGAATAACATTAAAGTAGTTTCCAACAACACAGCCTTCAAGCGTTTAATTTTTGAATACTTCTCATAACTCTAATCTATCTTCTTGCTTTCTATCTTCTCCTATCTCTCTTTTGAACTGCTTCATTTTGAATTGTTAAATATATCATTTTATCATATCTTATATATCAATAGCCATTCTCACATTATGTAATTATTTTGTTTGCATTTTTAATATTGCTTAAACTTGTTGCATATTATTTTTCTCATTCGCAATTAATTTAATTTCTAGTTCTTAATCAAGTTTAACATAAGTAAACCCAATTGTGATTTAACTTTTTTTGCGGCACTCAAAAGACTTGTTCTTATATGCCAACATATTTGCTCAATAAATGAAAAATCAAAAAAAATCATTTGAAATGCATTTTAAATCAGTATAAATTAAGCCTTATACCAACGCATCATATGCTTATGCATTATCCTTTAGTAATACCAAATCTAGGACCAGGGATTCATACTTGGTGTATTATGAGGTTTGAAGCTAAACATAGAGAACTTATCAAACAAAGTTCAACAACAAATAATTTTATAAATATATGAAGGAATTAAAATTAGTTGAACTCGAAAAAAACATAATAGAATATTTACAGTCTTTCATTTATGAAAATACTGAATCGAAAATTTATTTAGGTGGATTAATAGGTGGATTTTGAGTATGGTTGTTATTATAGACGAGATTTTCTTATTTTGCTGGAACCTGATAGAAGTGGTTTTCACTAATTTGGACTCATGAAAAATATGTTCTTAATCAAAGATGAACTTTTTTTCATTTACACATTTATGCTACTAAGCATTTTAATGAAATTCGAAATGCTTTTCAAATGATGCTTTCCAAGGGACTGAGAATGTTGTAACATTTAAGACTGTAAAATACGAAAGACTTTACGAATATCAAATATTAAATGAAGAAATGTACGTCCTTGCAAGAATTATATATTCAAGATTCCGCCTTGAGCATGTCCGCTCTCTTTGTGAGCACGTGCATGTGACGTCAGAAGTGCAAGAGAAAAGAGAGTCAAACTGACTGAAAAAAACGTAGTAAAACATTTTTAATAGGGGTTATCGATTTGAAAATCTCCTCATTGTTTTATAAAATCTTGGTTTTTTAAAAGAAATAATTTTAAATAAAAAAAACAACGCTTGCACAGAAAAAATTTTAATATTTTTCATTACTATTTTTGATAAAAATTTTATATTTTATTGGGGTGTTAACTTCCGTGTGGACCCCTTCACAAAAAAATAGCTATGTTGTTCGATTTATTTTGAGAGCAGTATGACTGTTTCTTTGTGTGTATTTCGTTTGTTTCCCAATTAGCCAATCAGATTCATTTGCTTAGTTTCGTTTGTTGTTTATGTGATTTTTTTGTTTGAATGTATTTTCACTTATGACGTAGGCCTGCGCAGTAGATTGCCATTTCTGCGCACTTAAGGCGTGATCTTCTTTATATTATTCTTGCGTCCTTGTGCCACATATTAAAACAGAATCTATATATTATTACGCAAACAAAAAAATTGAGGTACCATTTTACCTGTGTTAACGTCAGCATATCCACATAAATCTTACATCGTTGGAAAGGTATTTTCGAGTACATTTGCAGAATATAATTTTTGTTCGAATAAGTTGTCATAAAGATAGATAAAACTGAGCAAATGTAAAAACCTAACCAATAGCCAAGAATGATAGAATACAAAGATTACGCTGAAGACAAAAAAAGTGTACAACAAAATTGTCGTTCTGCGCATGTACGTCATAATATCAGTGCTGTTCTGGCAAGCTGTCAATTTGCATACGATTTGTATGTATTATACAAATTTTAGTTTGTATAATTAAAATAAATAAACTGAGAAGCAATTTTTTGGAACGAGAATAAGGTAAATTTATTTATTACTCCTTTGCAAACATTGTTTTTACTTTTATTTTTTGCAGCCAGTAAGCAGCTTATCACAAAAAATTTATAAGAGATTCGATTAGATTTGTATTATATTTCAAGCTAACCTACTTCAGAGCATCTAACAAAAATTGCAAAAACTTTCTTGTTTGTTAAGAAATCATGTGAAGAAGTGCTGGACGATGTAAACGCAGACGATTGGATTTATATTAATCCTGGTACTGTAGGCTATTGTCGCACGCGTTACTCTGAAAATATGCTGAAGAAACTTGTGCCAGCTGTAAGAAATACAGAGCTACCGCCATTAGATCGTTTGGGTTTGGTTGATGATATGTTTTCGATGGTGGAGGTAGGTCAAGCGAGCCAGCGCAGGTCTCAAAAGATTAATTCGTATCGCAATGAAATTAATTGCACCGTTTGGACAGCCATAACCTATTCTATAAATTGGTAATAATTTGCAAATACTTGTATCGCACACTGGCCTAGTGGACAACTCCAATCGCTAATACAAAACACTATATCATCCAATTGCTGATCGTCTTCGATGATGAATGCATCAACAACAACAAACTATTGATGACTCTGATGAGGATGACGATGACTATCGTTTAGCTGAAACAAATGTTGCAAGAAATAATGAAACCGAACAACTCAGAAGTAACAATATGCCATCATTACTCTCGTCAGCTATTGACTGAATCTAATTTTTCCGATCACAACAATGAGCTCGCCAGCTCATCTGATATTTTATTGCAAACATCTGACAGTGGTATTAGCGTGGCCACCATAACGCCTAGTTGCAGTCGTGACACCGACAAGCTGCATTCTGATGCCGATTTTTTGCTACTGTTACCGCAATTAGCAACTGCACACTTCATTTTTTTTAATTTCAAGTTAAAAACTTGCAAATATACTTCGATAAATACAGAATTAAATAAAACACCATCGATCGCAATACGTTTCTCAAAGATATTAAATATTGTGACGTACTCAACTGAACAGATGGTTGTCAAACTCGATTAGCAGAAGTAACGGACCTGCGCAAAGCGTAATCTCTTATTCTATCATTCTTGCTATTTAGCTTATGTCAAATTCTTCACGTTGACAACAAAGAAATAAAATAATTTTTTAAATAACAATTGAAAAAAAGACAATAACAATAACAATAAAAATGCAAAACAAGAAAATATGAAAATAAAAAGACTTGGATTTTCAGTCAGAGTATAATTATTTGACAAGATAGCCGTGACAGTTTTTTGGCGATTGGTAGTTGTCAAAAACAGCTAAAGAAGTTGTAGTTTGCTGCTGTTGACTAGCTATGTGTTTATTTTTAAATTTTCTTTGATTCATTAAATTTATTCGCGAAGTTTATTGAAATGTTGACTAGCTATGTTTGAGTCGTCGCTTATTTTTTCTACTTTTCTTTGATTAATTGCATGAACAGCTAATTTTGACAACTACCCATCGCCGCTCGTGAGAAAAAAGCCAGTATACGCTTCTACCTTGTCAGTAATTGTGCCATGATTTTCAGTGAGGAGCAATTGTTAGTGGCAATTGGTTGGTAGAAACACATTTAAGAGCTCCGGAAATGGCAAAAGAAATGCAACAACGCAATTGCTCCTTCACGATTTGCTCATTCTTAAATTTATCAAATCAAGTCATAATTGTCAAATAAAATCTAGCTGTCATGACATGCCAGATGGAAACACTTTTAAATCACTTTTCAAAATCGCAAGATTTTGAGCAGATGGAAAAATAGTATCACTTTGTATGGGAGGTAGACGTGATTTTTATTCGACTTCTACAAATTTTATACTAAAAATGCATATTAAAGGTTAAAGCTTATGTGCAAAATATTAAGTCATTAGATTAGTTTTTGTGGAATTGAAAGATATTTTGCCGTTTTGGTTAAGCCACTTTGTATGGGAGGTAGGCGTGGTTTTCATCCCATTTTTACAATTTTCATAATCAAATTTGAAGTGATTATATAAATTTTGGTGGATTTTAAAGAGATTTTACAGTTTTGGTTAAGCCACTTTGTATGGCAGATAGGCGTGGTTCTCATCCGATTTGGCTCATTTTGACTTGAACTTCTTGACCTCCATTTTTAATAAAAAGCTTATATATTGAATTTCGTTACGATAGCTAAAAAATTACGGCTGTTATCGTGACCACAGACGGACATGGCTAAATCGACTTAGGTGATGCTGATCAAGAATATATATACTTTTCTAGTTTATACACCCCTATTACGTTTTTTAAACGTGGGGGTATAAAAATTAATATAGGTCAAAGTTCTAACCAATTTCGACCATTTTCAGTACAAATCTATTAATCTATTTGACGAATATTTTGACGAATTTTTGTAAAGATTGGCTAACCTTTGTGTTTACCTTCCATACAAAATCAAGTAAAAATTAATATAGGTCCAAGGGAGGTACCCCTATGGTCTAACCGATTTCAACCATTTTCAGTACATCTCTATTTAACTAACTTTCTGACGAATTTGTGCAAAGATCGGCCAACCTTTGTATGTACCTGCCATACAAAATAAAGTAAAAAATTAATGTACATAGGTCCAGGGGAGGTACCCCTAGGATCTAACCGATTTAAACCATTTGAGTAAAAAAATTTTTAAATGTAAAAATTTCATATTCAAATTTTGTAGGAGGAAAAAACGAAATTGCTTAACTTTTGAAAAATCATAGATTCAACTAAAGGTTATCTCGATTTTCACGATTGAGGTATTTCTGAAAAGACAATAAAAAGTAATTGGTAAAAAAATAAATAAAAAATTAATCTGGAGATTTTGACCTGATAGGGGAAAATGAGTTCGCCTGGTGTTATCTCAGATTTTATCGCGAATGGTTATTTATCGCCAATGGCTATTTATCGCCAATGGCTATTTATCGCCAATGGCTATTTATCGCCAATGGCTATTTATCGCCAATGGCTATTTATCGCCAGTGACTATTTATCGTTCGATATCGCGTCGGCGACTGCCTGCTGCTGGATTATGTAGCCTATTGGTTTCCCAGATTTTATTGCCAATGGCTATTTATCGCCAATGACTATTTATCGCTTGATATAGCGTCGGCGACTTATTGGCGACAAAATTCCAATAGCTTTGTTATTAAGGTTATATGTCCGATGCAGCTACATTAATTTGGTATGCAGCTGAAGGATGAAAAAAGTTGTCGAAAAATTATAGGGGCGTGGCAGCAAAAGGTCATCTGCTTTGTTTCATTAAGGTTGCAATAACTTTGTTATTATTAAAGTTATGTGGCTGCAATTTGGTATACGGCTTTAGGATGAAAAAACGGCCAGAAAATTATTGTGGAGTGGCAGCAAAAGGTCAAGGTTGTAATAATTTTGTTGTTGGGTTTATGCAGCTGAAATTTGGAATGCAGCTTCAGTATAAAAATAGTCTCACAACTTACTGGGACTTTTTAAATTACCAATTGCCGGTACTTACTAAACAGAATTCATACAAATAAAACAAAAGTTTTAGAATTGACAGCATATTTAGTTTTTATTCATTCATTTTGTAGCTGTATACATAAAACATATACATATGTAAAATAAACGATTGACGTTTATACATTATTTTTTATTTATATTTTGTTTTTGGAAAATTTCCAACAGTGTAAATTGTTACAAAACATTTTTAACTTATACAATTATTTTTTTTTATGGAAAACAAATGTTTAGTTAACGCACTTAATGCTTCAGCAAACAAACTGAAAATGAAAGCTTCAGTAATCGATATATTTTTTTATTATATATAAGAAAACTCTTTTTAGCCCTTGAAGTCTTGCATATGAAGGTAGTCAAGTTATTCATTTAAATTAATTAAATAACAAAAGTCATAATTGAAAAATTAAGTGGTTTTTGATACAAACCAATATCAATTAAAACAAAACGTAACGTAAGTAAGTACATAGCATATCAATGGAATATTTGCAGTTTTAAATGCATACCTAAAAAAAAACTTCTTTTAATGTAGAAACAATAAAAAATATACATATATTAATCATCGTCCTACCTTGGTGTAGAAAACTATTGTTTCCTTACTTTTGAAATATTTCTACAACCATTTAATTTTGGGATTCGAGTTAACATGACTTTAATTTATGCCAAGTGTGAACCGAAATTGTTTACATATGTTGTGTTTCTATAATTAAAGAAAAAACATCTTTTTTTTCTTGTATGTGTACTTCAACTATTTCAATTATAATTTTTTTCAAAATATTTAAAAACTTCAAATAATGATGCTTGAGGTGTAGATTTCTACATCAGTTTTCTTTTTTTGTGTCAATCCTTATTATTTGCAGATTTCGAGAAACTGTGTTAGATTTCAATAAATTTTTGACATATATTTGAGGCATATATATTTGAGCCGTAAAGAAATTGCGCATAAAGAAGGTCGTTAAATTTATGAAAACATTACAACTGGAAATTAAAAGGGATTTAAGCCATCAGAAAACGATAAAAAAGCAGAAGCCAACATGACTGATAAATTAAGAACTTTGACATATGGCAATAATTTTTTCATTTGTAAGTAAATGCAGAAATCTACACCTCAAGGTAAAATTATAAATTTGCGCAAGGTAGGACTACGGTTAAGGTGACCGTTATTTAGAACTCTTTTTTTTTCCTAGCTGCCATAAGCTAAAAATATTCGATTTGATTTAAAATTAAAAGATATTAAGTGTAATGTTAAGTTTGAATTTGAACGAAAACAACAAGAGTTGCGATTAATTGTTCGCTTTACGAAACAAATCTCATATTTTTCTTGTTTTAAAAAAATCTCAAATACGAAAATACTCTTTCGAAATGTAGTTGCAATATTTTCTTATACTATGACTAATATGTTGCTATAACGTTTAAAAACCTCAAAATTATAAATATGTTCGCTATTAACTCTTAAAAGTGCTCTTAAAAGTGCTGGCCTATCTAATAATGAAAAAAAAAAACCATAAAAAATCGAAAGGAATATATTTCTCACTCGGAATGACTTTATTAACTTTTTTATGGTTCCAAACTTTAACTCTTTGCAGTAAAATTGATGCCTTCCTAAAAATGTTCCACTATTTTCAGTAAAATACTGCATTTTTATTTAGAAATTATGTCCTTTGACAGGTAATTCAATATAGATCTATAAACTAAAATTGAAAAATATTAAAAAACTTTACAAAAAGTTTTTATAAATAAAAACTTTTAAATATTGACCCATTGAATGGACTCTGAAAAAAATCACCCTAGCTTCTTTAACGTTCTCGCACCATTTTTTGTGGCCATTTTTGTCATAGTTGATGAAAATATTTCAAGTACATGTCATAAGAGTATCATATTTGGTATTTTACGATTTTTTTTTAAGGCGACAAGAAAAAAAATTATATTTTTTTTTTGAAAAGTGAATAATCACAGCTTTTGTTGTTTTCTTTCAATTTTTTTGTTTCAATCAAAGCAACATTAAATAAAAAATTAATTGCATAGCATTTATTAATTTAAGATTTAAAAAAAGTTATTGTGTTTTCTTTTCTAATTTTTTCTTTTAAGGGGTGAAGAAATTTTTAAATGTAATCAATCGGCACGAAATTTTATAGCTTTTAGTTTTTATATTTTTATTCAAATTTTTTTTTTAGCCCAGGCAACAGCAATTTGTGGTTCTCACATACATTTCACATCGTTTTTTCTCCATACATTTGACGGTCAGCCTAATATATATATAGGTCAGCCTAATACCTATATATATATATTTTAACCTATATATATATATATAGGTATTAGGCTGGTATATATATATATATATATATATATTAGGGCGGGTCAAATTCTGGCTCAGCGAAATTCGTAAAATACATGTAATTTCAAGACTTTTTCTCCACTACAGCATAAACAAATTCTGAAAAAAAGCTGTGCGGACTATCGTAAATAGATTCATACACATACATTCATACATTCATATTTTATAATTGAGAACAAAATCTATTTACGAAAGTCCGCACAGCTTTTTTTCAGAATTTGTATATGCTGTAGTGGAGAAAAAGTCTTGAAATTACATGTATTTTACGAATTTCGCTGAGCCAGACCTCCAAAAAATTCGTCCATACAAATTGACCCGGCCTAATATATATATACTTATATATATATATATATATATATACATAGTATATATTTTTTAATATACTGAACAACTTTTTGTAAGTAGAGTAGTTTTGCGATAGTTAGAAAACCAGGATTTTTTCACGTATGACGAAAATGGTTTGACGTCACTTTCCTGATATCTTTGTGTAATACTCGAATTTGGTAAATATATATACATATATATGGGGCATTCCATACAAAATGGCTCCAAATTCTTTTTCCATTAAAGTTTATTTTTTGTTTAAGTTTTTTTATGGTTCATTAGTCAAAAATATTTTACACGTATTTTTTTATTTCAATTTAAGAAGTTTTCGAAAAAATTTATTTTTTTTTATTTTAGGTTTTTGAAAAGGACATTTTCAATCGCTAATACTGCAATAACTGATAAAGATAGAAAAATTTGTCTCAAATACATGAGCGTCTTTTTTTTAGCTTTCGTATAATGTTTACTAAAACTTAATCATTTTATTTTTTGATTGCGAAAAATAGAAATTTGTATTTATTTATTTCCATATAGAGATTTCCAACATATTTATTTTAGCTTTGGACCTTTTATTTTAAAACATTTTTCTTGATACTTACTTTTTTATTGCAAAAAATAAAGATTTCCAACAAATTGAATTTATTTTTAATTTGGACTTTTTTTTTTTTGTCAAAAAGAAGCCGAAAATTTTTTCTTAATATTAAGTATTAGTGAATATCATTCGAAAGCTAAGAAAAGGCGCACATGTCTTCTTTGGGACAAGTTTTTCTATCTTCATCAGTTATTGCAGTATAAGCCATTGAAAAAATGTCCTTTTTTAAAAACGTGAAATAAAAAAAATCGAAAACTCCATGTTTTATATTGAAATAAAAAAAAAACGTATTAAATATTTTTGACTAATGACCCATAAAAAATTTTTTTTTAAAAAAATGTTTATGGTAAATTCTGTATGGAATGCCCCATATATATTTATATATTGTTTTTTATATTTATATGTGTATATATTAGGGTGTTTCAGTAAAGAAAACGTCGCAGCTTTAATTCTTCTTCTTGACCTTAAGAACATCTTCAGTGAAGAGCAACTTAAATGGTTACAGTATTTCCTTTCTTTTCTCATACAATTTTAATGGAAAAAAGTGCGTTTTGCATTCTAACTAATTTTGTTACGGTTATGATCTAAATTATTAAAGAAAAAATAAGTCAATCTCGAAATTTTATTCGCGTGACATATTCACATGTCATTTATTTTCAATCATATTTTTGTGATTTTGAAGACACATCTCAATAAAAGTTTTCTCTATCTCTCTCTGTTAATGCAATCTCTCAAAAATCCTTTAGATATGCAGGCAATAACGGCTGAAATGCAAAAAAAATTTAAAACTTAAAGAATATTTATGAAATTTTGAAATAAATAGGAAAATACCTTATTATTTTTTTAAATTTGATTTTATTAAAAAAGAAAATACTAATTGGATATTTGTAAAATTTGTATATGTGACAAAGGATTAATTTTTAGAAGACACGTATGTATATTTTCCTAGCTAATTTGGCTCATAATTATGGCTTCAAAATTACCCAGACTGCAAACGCACTTTTAAATACAAATCGTATGGAAACAAATAAAAAAACTGCCACCTCAAAACCTTAACATATTTTGTTGCGATTCACAGGTCATATCAAGAGAAATTATAAAAGCTGGCAATATCTGGAAAAAGTAAAAAAAAATGTTTTATTTTAAGCCACCCTGTATATATATGTATATATTTTCTTTGTTGTCTACTTTTTATGCAAACTTTTAAATAAATGTGTACACATCACAATTGAAATAATAAATGAACAAATTAAAGTAAATCAATACTATACGGTAACCAACAGCATAAATTAATAACTCCATTTGTGATTTGTGTTGGACCAAACAACCCGTCATAGCTGGTGAACTATTCTATATGCGTTTTTATATGTTCGTAATTGTAGCTGGTTCTACTTCCATTCTTTATCTATATTAAATAACTTTGAAGTACGTCTTTGACAGTTTAAACCTGTCATTAATATCTGAAATTATAAAAAAATAAATTAATTTTATCTTAAAAATAAATGCAAAAAAGAAGTAACAAAGCCAACGAGCTAGAAAATAAGACATAAAGAAACACCAAATTGATAATATCGAAGAGGACGAAATGTAAACTTTCTTTAACGAAATTCTTTAACTGTGGATCATTCATAAAGAAGTCTTTAAGTGCGCGCTAACACATCGATTCTTACCTTCATAAAAGTATTCGTCTTTTGGCAGTTGTAATATTCTATTAAAAAATTTAATGCGCAGTTCTGTGTAGCTTTGATCCAAACAGATCTGCAAAATACCCTTTATCAGGTTAAACATTTGACTTGACTTGAAAATTATTTTTTACTATAAATGTGAATTGAGTATGATTTTTCTGTAGAGATAAGAGCTAAACAAACTATAAATATTACGAACAAATCAAAAAAGTATACATTTCTTGTAAATTTTATAGTTTAAGGTTAATATATGTCGCAAGGCGAATACTTTTTCAATGTTATTTAAGTCTATGTTTGACTTAGTGCTTTCTGCTTATATTTCGAAGGAACATTTTTTTTTAAGGAAATAATTTGTCCAACCAGCTCTTACTTGTGAGTGGTGATTGAGCATTAAAAAACAGCATAGTTTTTATAATTCAAATAGTTGAACACACCACATTTAAAAATTTCAATGCAAGTTTTCGTTTACTTTAGTTTACCTTCAACTCACCTATAGTAGTTGGGCTTGAAGGGACCAGCCTTGTTAAGGCCCATATATTTGGCTTGCTCGTCCGTAAGTTCTGTTAAATGTGCATCAAATGTTGGTAAATGCAAGCTGGCAACGTATTCATCTACATACAGCAAACGTTTTACTATTAAGTTTCTTTTAACAAACAACGTTTTTTTTAACTACTTACCCATCTTTTTTGGTAAAAGGTAGACATCTGACTTGTAGCGTCCTGGTGGGGCATTAAAAAGTTCAATTAGTGCCAAAGCTTGGGTTGCCGATGTTATTGAAACAACAAATGATGGAATACTTGAACACGACAGATTAACTAGACGACCTTCAGCTAGTAAAATAATCCATTTGCCATCAGGCCATATGATGTGGTCTACTTGGGAGCGCACCTTTTCCCAAGTTAAATCTGGTGTCCGCAAACTGTTCTACAGGTTCAAATTAAAGAAGAAAACTCAACATCGTTAGAATTAAATAAAATCTTAATAGAAAAATGCCACTCAGGTGAGTTATTTTGTTTAATAAACATCAAGAAAAAATAATATATAATTAAAAAAGTGAATTAGGTTAAAGTTGAACGCTAAGTTCAAGAGTTTTAGAGTTTTCCGTCAAATATTAATACAAATTTATGCTGTGAATTTCAAAAACTAAGCTCAACGGGTTCTGGAGGTGTGCATTAATGGGTTAATAAGAGTACTTGTCGCTACAACATTCACTAGAATTATTAAGTTTGACCTATTTGTAAGAACTAAGCGCGACTTTTTAAAAACCGTTATCATTTCCAGCTCTTTACATCCTCGTAAGAAGGGGAAAATTGTAACCAAACAAAATAGTTTTAGTGAGTTTTGAAGCGATAATTACCCTTATTAAAATTTACTTTGATTTTCAAATAAATTAAGACCCAAAAAAAAAATTTGGGATATGCAGACCTATCGTGAATAATTTTTCACGCGGAATCGGAAAAGAGAGTTTTAATTTTTAAGATAAAGCTAAAGAACATTTTGGAAATTTTTAATGCAAATTTGTTTATTGTTGTATGCCGACTCCGAACGGCTTATGTTCTCATAAAACTTTACATGGCAATTTTCACTCTCTGAGATTTGCCATTGTCTGCAGAGAGGTGGAGGCCGAACAGAAATATAAATTAAATTGAAAAACCATTCTGTCTGAGCTGGGGTTTGAACCGGGGTTCTTAAGCTGTATTATAGTATTTTCATAATAAATATCAACGCTAGTTAAATCTGAATTGAAAATTTATTAACACTTCACGTTTTACGCCATAACTTCTGAACCCTTGAATAGCATACTTTAATTTTATATCGTTGGAAAGGGGAACGTAAAAAAAATTTAAATTGTGAAAATGAAAAAAGTTAGCACCTGCTGCTGGCATGGTATGAAACTCTGAAATTAAGAATGAATCAGCTTACTGCAATTTTTTCTTTAAAATAGACGAAATAACCGTTCTAATGATACGCTATTACGAAAATTAGACGCTGTCTCAAATTAGACCCTATTGTGCCATCCGCATAACTGTGGGTCCGCGAAAAAAATCTAAAATCAAAAATCAAATTGCTTGAGAAATTTTTTTAAATTTTGTAGGAAAAAACATGCATTGATATCAAAGGCATTGTGTTAAATTTTAAAACGTGATGATTTTTTTAGTGTATATATATCCCATATTTGTAGACACTGCTTGAATTAGACTAATCAACCTGTAACGTTAATCGAATACCTTGATTTTTGCGATTACTGAAATATTTTTTTTACCAAACTTCCAAAAAAATTTCACATTTAAGAAAAAAATTTCACATCCAAAAAAGTTTAACAAGTAAAATCTAAAAATTAATTATTTAACATAAGTTTTAAAGTAACCAATGAACATATAATTTATAGGAAATTTATTTGATAAACAAATATTCAATTAAATGTATTATTTTATTGTACATATACGGTTGCATGAGATCACTATTGTGCAAATTTTTGTTGTACAAAAATTAACAAAAATCATAAAAGAAGCTTAGTTGCATTTTTAAGAATAAAAAGTTAATAATTCTTAAAGTGTAAAAACTTTCAATGTTAAAGCTAAGAAGCATATACAGATAATTTGAATTTTTAACTAGCTCTCATATGACATGGCATTTATTAGCAATAGTTGTTCCAGTTTAACGAAAATTTTTTACCTTTTCTGTCATAAAAACAATAACGCTATCTGTTATTTTTTCGACGATGTTAATTTTCTTCAAAATGTTTTTGTGGTGCGATGGCAACCCGTGACATGAAATGAAATACAACAAATTTGCAGCCCTGGTATTTTTTACTTATCTTTGTTTCTTATTCATATTCTCATTCGTATTCCTGAACTTATTGTAAATGGAACGCCATAAGCGCACATAAAATTTTTCCTGATTTAAGACAGAATGTAAGTTTGAATTATTAATTTATAACTTTGTACTATTTAATAATCTTATAGATAAATAAACTGTAGTAAATATGTTTTTGGGTCGCCATGTAATAATATTTTGGCGACAGGATCGCCACATAATTTTATTCGCGAAATAGCATCGCCATGTAAGGGTTCGCGATTATTTAAAAAAGGACTCGCGGATTTACTATTAATATTTTAAGGTCCTGCCTAATTGGTTGCCGGCGAAGTTCGCCGCTGGCGCTATTTTTGTTTTTATTACATTTACAGCCGTTCACTATAAAAAGTGCAGAGGCTAAAAAGTTGAAGTCGGCAGCTATTAAAGCTCAAGACTTATTTAAATTGAATTAGTAGGCAGCTTGTTAGAAGTTCAAAACTAATTGATTTATTTTCAAATATGTTCATCCTTTTGTAGTAAGCATAACGGTATTTTGTCTTAAAACTATTTAACAATTGTTTGTGTAGTTTAGAATGTAAATAGAATCATATGTTCTTTAATTAGTGTAAAAGTAATAGTAGAATATCGTAATACATATTTGTAGTTTAGTATTAATAGTTTAATATGTGTGAATGAGTAGAATAGAAAACGTAAACATAATCATATGTTAACATATTTGTGTAGGAGTAAAAAGTATAATATAATATCATATGTTTTGTATTCAGCCATATGGGTACATGTGTGCGAATGAGATAGATAGTAGTGCTTAGTATAAACATATGTTCTTATTGTTTGAATAATATCTTAGTATACCGTAGAGGTGTATTACTTTAACTTAGTTTGAATATTATTGTGCATGTTCTTACAGTAGAGGTCTTTATATTATTACTTATTTTAAGAAAAGCTTGTTTTATAATGAAATACATTAATGTAAATTAAATATTTAAATAATATGTATAGGTATACTACAAAACACCTCATAACACGCTAGACATTCATGTAATAAATGTACGAATGCACACACTCATGCACAAGTTGCTTTGTGTCCCACCGTGTTGTAAAGTTTATTTACTCTGTCAGAAGAAATTGCGGCCAGCAGCCAACAATTTTATTTATATTCTTGGTTTGGTGCGTTTGTCGGAGGTGTTCTGTGGTAAGCTTGGACATCATCATCATAGCAGTTTTGTGTTTCGCCTGCCTGGAGCGCTAGCTGTAAGCGTCATTTTGTACTTGCCTGCGCTACAGTGGTTGACTCGCACACACACACAAACATATATATGTACGCCGTCTGCTGTTGAACATTTTCCAGCACTTTGTGATTCGCCTGTGTGGAGCGCTCGCTGTAAGCGTCATTTATTTTTGCCTGCGCAACAGTAGTGCGCACACACACACAGATATATAAAGTACGCAGCCTGCTGTGGAACATTTTGGAAGCATTTTTCGAATCGCCTGTGTGGAGCGCTAGCTGGAAACGCCATTTTGTTCTTGCCGGCGTTACAGTAGTGTGCTAACGCATACACACAACATGATAACGCATACACACGCTGCCTGTTTTGTTAAATATTTGCTAAAAGTTTTTTCATTTCGCCTGTGTGGAGCGCCAGCTGTAAGCTCGCCTGCGTTGCAGCAATACGCTCACTCAAAGCAAACACGTCTAGTTACGCCGCCTTGTTAATTGAGGATTTCGTTAACATATTTTATCTCGCCATTTTGGACTCGCATACTTACGCTGCTTGGTTAATTGAGGACTTCGCTAACATATTTCACCTTGCCATTTTGGATTCGCACATTTGCTTACACCGCCTGCTTTACTGAGGGCTACGCTAACAATTGTTCACCTCGCCAATGTGGAGCGCTAGCTGCTGGCGTTATTGGTTCTTGACTGTGCACACACAAACATTAACACAAACCTATATTACAATTGTAAGTAGTTTTTTATAATTTATATTTTTAAATTTGGGGTATGCTTAGAAGAAGCAAGCGAATAAATAAATCAGTAGTACCAAATTATTTGAAAGAATTCGAAATTAATATGACCAGTCTATCGGGGTCGTCGAGTCCAGGTTCAGGGGAATCAAGCCCGAATGGCACAATTATAGAAGAAGCAGAGTCAAGTAAAACAATTAAAGTGTTAATGAGGCGTTTGAAAGCGCTCGAAGTGAGCAGCCAGCTCAACGCTTAGCTTTTACTTGAGTCCGAACAAAAAAGAGCTGATCTAGTGAAGCGATTAGGTGATGGGCAAGTCGGTGGGTCGACGTCATTAGTTGAAAACAACATAGCTTCACCATCGATAGGTACAGTTAGTGGTCCTGCAACGGTAGGTGTGGGTACGTCTTCAGCCGCTCTAACAGCAGCAGAAAATATAATTTCTCCAATTTTTAATACATCGATGGCAGCTACAACAACAGCCTTTTATACCCCTGCATATGGTTCGTCCACGAGTGCTGCCATTCCAATAACAACAACTTTCAATACGCCTGCGTATGGTCCGTACATGAGTTCTGCTATGCGAACTGCAACATTTTTTAACCCTCCGTCCTATTTTCCGACGTCGCCTTCAATTCCGAGCCAACCTAGCGTATACACTTGGTATGCCACACCTCGTAAACTTTTAGACTTCCCTGAATTTGATGGCAAACCTGAGGTTTGGCCTGTTTTTAGCACATCATTTCGCGAAACGGCGAATGCATACGGATATACACTGTTGGAGAATACATTTCGTTTGCGAAAGTGTTTGAAGGGAGCGGCTAGAGAAGAAGTTGAAAGTCTCTTGATAAATCCGCACAACGTACCAAGAATTATTGAACATCTTATCATTTAGATCGTTTGGTACCGTTTGCTACGAAGGTACAAAATTTGACTACGTTTTTACAAAATGCTAACGCAGCTCATTTTTTGGGAAACCGCACGTTGCTCGATGAGCTGGTTGCCAAAATGCCAATGACAAAACGGATCGAATGGGCAAGTCATTCGATATTGTTTAAGCCATATCCGACTTTATTAAACTTTAGCGAATGGATTGCACAGGTGGCTAAAATAATATGTAAAGCTACGTTTAGTTCTCCAGTGACACCAATTGCTACTGGTAGGTCAGCGGTGCCACAACGGCCTGGAACAAAGCCATTAATGACAGTGTCTGAGGGCAACCCAGAGCAGGTGCAAAAGGTTCTTGTTTGCATAGAGTGCGGTGGGCCACATTTTTTGTCAAATTGTAATGGGTTTTTAAAGAAAGGTACTTCTGAGCGTTGGGAAACTGTCAAAAACAAACGGCTGTGTTTCTGTTGTTTGATGAAAGGGCACGGCTTAACTAGTTGTAGACGCAAAAAGATATGTAAGGAGACCGGATGCAAGAAAATGCATCATTTTCTTTTGCATGAAAAACAGCAGACCAGCAACAGAACACAAACACAGACAGTTAATGCGACAAGCCTGCATAATTTTGACTCCAAAACTACCAAATTGTTGTTTAAGTTGCTTCCAGTTGAGCTGCGAGGTAAAAATAATCATGTTATAAAAACATTCGCCTTTCTTGATGAAGGTTCGTCGGTGACGCTTGTGGATGAAACTCTTGCTGATGATCTGGGATACAAAGCTGAGAAGAAGTCTCCGTCATTGCAGTGGTTTGGTGGAAAAGCCACAAAGGTGAATTCGATGCCATTGAGAGTTGAAATTAAAAGAATTAATAAGAAAAACAAGTGGTTTAGCCTGAATGCCCAGACGGTGCCAAATTTGAATCTTCCAGTCCAAACGGTAAATTTGTCAGAGTTGCACGATAAATATCATGAGTTGAAAAATTTACCAATCGCAGAATATTGTGATGCCAACCCGAGAATTTTAATTGGTTTAGATAACTGCCACGTTATACCGAACACGAAGACTATTAAAGTCAGTCAACATATGATAGCGGCCAACACTCCACTTGGATGGGTTGTTTATGGTAAAACAGGTACGGACACGTCATCATATCAACTTTCAATTGTTATGCATGCGCACCAAGATATCGATGAAAAAATTGAAGATTTAGTTGCAGATTATTTCACAACAGAGAACTTTGACACAGCAGTGTGCAAGCAGGTGGTTGAATCTAAAGATGTGAGTCGCGCTAGAAAAATTTTGCAAAAAAACAACATTGAAAGCTGGAAATTTTTTTGAAACTGGTCTGCTATGGAAATCGGACAAAGTTGAGTTTCCGGATAATAAGAAAATGGCCCAGATGCGCCTTAGCTCCATAAAAAGAAAACTTAGTAGAAATAGTGAGTTTGAGAAGGCGTATTGTAGTTCAATGGAAAATTATATTGAAAAAGGTTATGCCCGAAAGCTAACAATAAGAGAAGCTGCAATTAAAACTCCAAGAACTTGGTATCTTCCGCAGTTTGCAGTGTTTAACCCAAACAAGCCTGGCAAGCTACGCATAGTTTTTGATGCCGCAGCAGAAATGGATGGAATTTCACTTAATTCTCAGTTGCTTAAACTCAGATGATAACCAACCGTTGTTAAAAATATTATTTCGTTTTCGAGAAAAGCCAATTGGTCTATGCGCAGACATCAAAGAAATGTTTCTTCGTATTCGAATAAGAGAAGAAGATACTCAAAGTCAACGGTTCTTTTGGAGCAAAGGTTTAGATGAGTCACCAGACACATACGTTATGAACGCCATGATATTTGGCGCCACTTGTTCGCCTTGCAGCGCGCAGTTCGTGAAAAATAAAAATGCAATGGAAGTCGTATCCGATCAGCCCGAAGTTATTGATGCAGTCCTGAGGAGTCATTACGTGGATGACTTTGTAGCAAGTTTTCGCAATGAAGATGAAGCTTTACAAATTGGAAACGCTGTAAAACGCACGCATGCAGAAGCAAATTTTGAACTTCGCGGATTTGTGTCAAATTCAACGCGCGTGCAGAGCAGTTTAAATAATGACGTTATCAATCTGGTGGCAACTGAAAATATTAAGGCATTGAATAATGTTGACAAGGTCTTGGGTATGCATTGGAATAGTTCGGTGGATGAGTTCATTTTTAAGTTAAACATGCATCGTGTAGATCCAGAAATTATAGCCGGTGAAAAACGTCCAACCAAAAGGCAACTGCTCAGTCTAGTCATGTCAGTTTATGACCCATTTGGAATGTTAACTGACTTCGTAATTTATGGCAAAATTTTAATTCAGAAACACTGGCGCACCGGCACAAATTGGGATGAAGAAGTTCCGAATCAGATATTTACTCGTTTTACACAGTGGTTAAAAAGATTAAAAATGGTCGACAAATTTCATTTGCATCGATGCTATTCTCCAGGGTTTATAAACTCAAATGCCACTTTGGAGTTGCATGTATTTGTGGATGCGAGTGAGGCAGCATTCGCTGCAGTTGCATATTGGCGAATCATTACACTTGAGAAAATTTATGTTTGTTTTATTGCGGGAAAAACCAAATGTGCCCCCTTGAAAATGCTTTCAATTCCACGCCTGGAGTTGCAAGTGGCGGTTTTGGGAACCAGGTTAAAAAACACCATAATTGAGAGCCACTCAATTCTGCCAAAAAGAACCGTGCTATGGACTGATTCAAAAACGGTCGTGTCTTGGATCAAATCAGACCACAGGCAGTATAAGCCATTCGTCGCTCACAGGGTCAGCGAAATACTTGAGACAACTAACGAAAATAATTGACAATGGTTATCTACAAAATTAAATGTAGCAGATATGGCAACTAGGGCAAAGTTTCCAATTTCTTACGAGCCGAACAGTGAATGGATAGAGGGACCAGAATTTTTAAAAAACGCGGAAGAGTCTTGGCCAATTAAAAAATTCGAGCAAAGCAGTACGATAGAAGAAAGGCGAAG
Organism: Dichetophora obliterata; assembly: GCA_963920525.1. Lineage (NCBI taxonomy): Eukaryota > Metazoa > Arthropoda > Insecta > Diptera > Sciomyzidae > Dichetophora > Dichetophora obliterata. Next base: position 15,125,287 of record OY986440.1, on the reverse strand, counting down.
TTGTTTTTTGATTACTGCCACAGAAAGAGTTATAGATTTTTCCAGATACTCGAATTTTCTCAAGGTTTTAAGAATTACCGCATGGATTTTGAGGCCACTCAGAAATGTTTGTGAAAAGGTTAATGGAGTTAAAACGTCTAACTTGAGCCCCGAACTGACGAGTGAAGAAATTCAAATAGCAGAAAATACGTTGTGTAGGATGGTGCAGCGAGAAGAATTTTCGAAAGAGGTAACGGAGTTACAAAATGGCATGTCGGTGTCAAGAGATAGCTGTATTTTTGAATTATCGCCACAGCTCAACGAAAATGGTCTCCTATGTGTATTTGGTAGTATTTGGCACTTTCCTTGCCGGAGTCATCGCGACATCCAATTATATTGCCAACTAAACATGCATTCACAGATTTGGTGGTCAGACGATACCACGAAAAATTTCACCATCAAAACGAAGAGCTAATTGTCAACGAAATAAGGAGAAAATTTTGGATTCCTCGGTTACGTGCAACAGTCAAACGAATAAAATCAGCGTGTCAGCAATGTAAAAATGATAGAGCCAAGCCAAACCCTCCTTTAATGGGTCAATTGCCACCAGACCGCGTAACTCCATTCGTGCGGCCACTTACCTTCACAGGCTTAGATTATTTTGGGCCAATGCTTGTATCGATCGGAAGGATAAGTTAGAAACGATGGGCTTCATTGTTTACGTGCTTAACCACCAGAGCAATCCATATCGAATTAGCTGCTGATTTCTCAACTGATGCCTGCATAATTTGTATTAGAAACTTTGTAAATAGGCGAGGAGTTCCGGTTAAAATAAGATCCGACATGGGAACTAATTTTGTTGGTGCCGATGGCGAAATAAAAAAGGTGTCAGATATTTTTGACCAGCATCATATTCAAAGTGAATTATCAAAAAACCAAATCAAGTGGGAGTTCAATTGCCCTGGAAATTCGAGTAGCGGAGGTTGCTGGGAGCGGCTGATACAATCAACTAAGAAAGTTTTCGCTAAAACTTGGAAGGAGCAAGCGCCACAGGTAGAAACACTACGCAGTCTACTAATTAAGGCAGAAAATATAGTTAACAGTCGTCCGTTGACGCATTTACCCATTTCACACGAAGATGAAGACCCACTGACCCCCAATCACTTCCTACTAGGTTCAACAAATTCAACTCAAACCCGCGGCGAAGAAAATGTGTGCACTAGAAAACAATACCGAATAAGTCAACAACTTAAAAATTGCTTCTGGCGTCGTTGGATCAGAGAATACTTACCGACACTCACTAAACGTACCAAATGGTTTAAAAATCAACAGCCAATTAAAATTGGAGATGTTGTCTTAATATGTGGCGAAAATTTGCCACGTAGCCAGTGGAAAAAAGGGAGAATCGTGTCTAATTTTGCGGCGAAAGATGGTGTTATTCGTAATGCGGAAGTAAAAACTGGAGCAGGAACTTCTACGGCGACCAGTCTCGAAACTTGCTGTATTAGACGTAGTTCGTGAAGCCCCGTAGGACCTTCACGGGGGATGGAATGTGGTGCGATGGCAACCCGTGACATAAAATAAAATACAACAAATTTGCAGCCCTGGTATTTTTTACTTATCTTTGTTTCTTATTCATATTCTCATTCGTATTCTTGAACTTATTGTAAATGGAACGCCATAAGCGCACATAAAACTTTTCCTGATTTAAGACAGAATGTAAGTTTGAATTATTAATTTATAACTTTGTACTATTTAATAATCTTATAGATAAATAAACAGCTCATAACATGCTAGACATTCATGTAATAAATGTACGAATGCACACACGCATGCAAGTCGCTATGTGTGCCACCGTGTTGTAAAGTTTATTTACTCTGTCAGAAGAAATTGCGGCCAGCAGCCAACAGTTTTTATAATTTTTACAGAATAGTCAAGCATAATTTATGTGAAAGATGTATACCAATATCTCTTTCCGATTAAAAGCTATCGCTTATAATCTATAAATCTAACTAATTTTCTTTTTGCTTCAAATATTTTTGCTCTTTCAGATCCCGCTCTATCCCGCAAAAGACATAAGCATACAGGTAGCCTCTTTTTTGGTGATCTCAGGGATCTTGTGGAAGTAGATTATAGGCGTCTACTGCTTTTTACTATTAGTACAAGTTGTTTCTGCGGCAGTGCTTAGGAGAGCGGGAGGCGAAGAATCGATCCCCTGTGTTATCACAACGGACGAAATATGTGGTCTATGTGGCCGCCTTGAATTTTTAACAACATTTTTTAGTTATGTATAACAATTTTCTTCAATATCCATGTCGCTTTTTAATCCAAATTTAAAAAAATGTTCATTGAGTTAAGCAGGGTTATTTTTTTTCGTAGCAAACAAGATCGATAACATTGAAAAGGGCCGATATTTTTAATAGATTTTTGCAAGTAACACAAAACAGTGTTTCCAGTGTAAAGTGAGGAAACATTTTAAAAAAAGATTTTGTCTTGTTTCGTCTCTGTAAAAATTTACCAAAATGGAATTAAGTTTCACGTTTTCACATCGAAAAAAAAAATTACCAGTTTTGGTAAAATTTTCACATTTTGGCAACGCTGGATGCATTGATATATCCATCAATAAGCCGATTCCTGAAGATTGGTGCAACGTTGCCGGTATCAGACCCTCGTTTGCGTCGCTTCGAAGACTCAAAACATACATTAGAAGTAAAACTGGAGAAGAGAGGCTCAATGGGTTAGACCTTCTACGATTATTATGATATATAGATTAGTTATGATATAAAGATTATTTTATATAAAAAAAATTGGAAGTCTAAATAAAAAAAAAATTTAAAAGCCCCTCGAAATTTTTTTCTGGGTATGCGCCTGTCCATGGTTGTTACAGACTTTATTGTTTGACACATCTATAACTGCAACACATATATGTAGATATGATAGATGGCTTTATTTATATTAAATATATTCCATAATAACTCACCACATCAATTTCAGTATTAGAATGTCCCATATTACAGATGATACAACCACTCTTCATTTTATCCATGTGTTCGCGAGTAACTACATTTTTATTTCCCGTTGCAGTAACAACAATGTCTACGCTTCGTATAACTTCGTTAAGTTTTACTACACGGAAACCGTCCATACTAATATAAAATATATACAAAGAATTGTGTATTCCTTAGGCATAAATTTTTCGCAACTACATACCTGGCTTGAAGGGCACAAATTGGATCGATTTCAGTGATGTAAACAATACAGCCGTGTCCTTTGAGAGCTTGAGCGCAACCTTTTCCAACCTCTCCATAGCCGCATATAACAACCTGCTTACCGCCGAACATAACATCAGTCGAACGCTTCAAACTATGTAAATTTTAATAAAAAAAAGAAAGTAAAATTGAACACACTAATTACAAACACTTTTAACCAACCTGTCCAAAATGGACTCCTTGCAGCTGTATAAATTGTCAAATTTAGTTTTTGTTACTGAGTCATTGACATTCATGGCTGGAACTGTCAACTTGCCAGATTTCGACAGCTGATACAAACGATGCACACCTGTAACACTCTCTTCTACAATACCCTTAACCATCTTAAACATAGCTGGATATTTCTTAAGCATTAGATGAGTAGCATCGCCGCCATCGTCTAGTATCATGTTGGGTTGCCAGTTTTCAGCATTAACACAATTGTCGATACACCACCAGAAATCTTCTTCAGTTTCACCACGCCAAGCAAAAATCGGATAGCCAGCTTCAGCTAAGGCGGCAGCAACTTCATTCTGTAATAAATAGGCAAAAGGTAGAATATTTGATTCTAGCAGTTAGTGTTTAAAAATGTGTTTACCTGTGTTGAATATATATTACAGGCTGCCCAACGCACCGAAGCGCCCAACTCCACGAGAGTTTCTATAAGCACAGCTGTTTGCGCATTGATATGTGTGCATCCCACGATTTTGGCATTTTTAAGCGGTTTATCATCGGCAGCACGCTTGCGCAGTGCCATTATACCTGGCATTTCCTGCTCTGCAATTTCGATCTCTCGTCTACCGAAAGCGTGCTGGCTGGCAATGTTACGCACACAAAAGTCGGAAGAGCCTTTGGAATTTTTTTGACCCTTTTCGCGTGGCGGTACATCATCGTCTCCGGAACTGCTACCTGTGTAGGAAGCTAAAAGATTAACATTGAGAAGCGATTATTTTTTTGTTTCTTTTTTGTTAATTTATGTAAATAAGATGCATATTTTTTTTTTAGTAACTTTGGCAAATACAGATCGGATCTTTTATGCTTTATTTTAAGAGATTTCCAATGATAAAAAGCAATGTTAGTTTTCAGTTTTGACTTAAAAATAAATACCGGCTAACAGTAGCGGACGTCGGACTTACCAGAGCTATACGAATCCGTGGAAGATGCTGATAATGAACGGCTCCTGTAACGACTGGTTTTTTTGAGGGCGCCAGATTGCTTGGATTCTTGCTAAATAAATGCAAAAAAAGAAATCAAGAAAATAAATCAATGATCATTTTATTTAAAAAACATGCATAGATTTTGAGACACTTGATGCTCACTACACAACAGTAGTTAAAAAAGAACTCTGATGCGGTTACAAGGAAATCTTTATATTTTGATTTACACAAAAAGCAAAACATCGTATAAAAAATGCTAAATTCAACTGCTTTGCAAAGATGGGGGGGGGGGGGTGTTTTTAAGTTAAGTCACGGTAAGGAAATTGACAAAAGCCATTCTGGTGAACTGAGCAAACTTTTTGATATTTGTTAATAGTAATGCTTATTATGCTTGTAACGAAGTTAAGTTAGATGGGCATCGAACTAAATTTCCAAGTTTTGGTTTGAAATCTGGTGTTGTAAAGTTTTGATTTCAAATCTTCTATGCTTGATATAAAATCGGGAAATAGATTAATTGCAAGATATTAAATTTTGAATGTTAGTTTTAAACTTAATTTGAAACTGCTACATTGTCTTAACCCATTAACCGCGGTTGGGTATTTTTTTCACCCATTAAAAAGCTTCAGCAGAACTGATCATATCACAGGATTGGTAACAGCTAAGTGTTTTTTCTTTGTTGCTTTAAGAAAACATAGGGCTATAAATTGTTTTTGGAGTGTTTCAAGAAATTTTAACTTTAAATACTACATTTTCAAAGACAAAATAGATTCAGTTTAAAAAACAGATAATTTGTGTTATTATCATTTGTAAAAAAATCATATTTTAAGAAAATTTAAAAACTCTCTTAGCATATTACCCAACTATACCATTAACGACGCTTGAGAATTTTTATAACCAACTCATATCTCGACTACGGTGGAAATACAAAGTTGAAATTTGATGTAGTAGTTTCCGTGATCATTATAAGAAAGCACACGAAATTTAAAATCTTATGAAGGGTTTGAAAGCCGCGGTTAATAGATTAGTTGAATTTTTGTGTAAAAGGGTTTTTCATTTATGAGCAGACCCCCCCTCCCCCCTAGCGTATAGTTGTGATGCCGCTAATTAAAAAATTTATAAAAAAATTCAGTTTTTGAGCCGAAAATTAAAAACCAGCGGATTTAGCAAAGTTCAATTGAAAATAAGAAAAAACTGCCCCCAAAGTTATCTGTGTTTAATAAGTTTAATTATGTGACTTGGTATGGAAGATGGGCGTGGTTTGCATTCAATTAAAATTCAAAATATGGAAATTTAGAAAGGCACTTTATATGGGAGGTAGACTGTAAAAGCGCGCAGTTTAAGATGACCAGTTCCGTTAACATTGGTACACAGTACTCACCATAGCTCAGGGAACGATTTACCTGTTTTTTTTTTGCCAAAACAATTAAGCGCCGGAAAAGAATATTTTAACAATATAAAATTATTTGATGACGGGGGTCAAACACATATTCTGAAACCTTCGAACAAACACATATGCCTGGCCAGACCCCTATACATTTTTATGCTTTGAATTTCTAAGTATGTTCGTTTATTATTTTTGTCTTTAGACTTTTTTTTTGATTTGTTGATATATGTAGCTACCTAAATGTAAACAAATTGTTATTCATTTTGTGGAATGCATGAAAAAGAAATATAATCAACTTTAGAATGTTGTTGGCACACAGGATTAGTGCATTTGGTGCAGTAAAAACGTGTCTTCCTACGCAGCTTTTCGTCTTGCGTGGCACAAATTCTGCAATCTTTTCTGGAATTCAGTGTACTAGGGCCGCTTTGTTGGTTAGGCAGCATGTTGCTGGGAATATTCAACGGCTTTCCAAAGAAAGATTCAATGGCCAAACGGGTTTAATGTTGTCCCAAAATATGGTTGTTGTTCATGCGATTTTCAGTATTAGCAAGCACCCATTGTTTACTCAGTGTGTTCAAGAACATTCGTCGCTTCTCTTTTCTGGTTCCTTCTGTATTTTCATTGCATATGATGTAAGCGGCTATCCCATGACGTCTATCATGTTGCAAAAAAATGCTAATGGCCAAAGTCTGGTTGACCGTTTTGTGGAGCAATGCGTTAATGCGTAGAAACCGAACACAGATGAAAGCACTGGCCGTTTGCTGTCTTTTTTCACTTCTTTGGAAAGACACCTTTTGTTGGATCTAATGGTGCCAACGTATGATAGTCCAATCGACGAAAGACGTTTAGCTGCATCTAATGTTAGTTATCAGCAGAAAGAAGTTATCAGCACTAATAGTTCTGCCGCTGTTAGCGTATCGATTAGCCAAACTCATGACCACATTTTCGCCTTGGTTTGTCTCCCTCTTTACAGTGTACAGTTTTCCTTGCAACGGATATTTGCACCACCATACTTTTATGCCATACTTTGCGGGCTTTGATGGATGTAGCTGCTCATCGATGGTTACACTTTCGTATGGTTCAAAATTACTGGCAAGATTGTTATTCAAGAAGTTCCATATGTCGCTTTGTCAGTTTGTTTGAAATGCGCGCGTACGACTATCGTCAAATCGAATACAGCGCATCAAAGTAACAAATCGTGTATATGACATGGTTGCAAGGAATATTGGAAGTGCATCAGTTTGCCACATCAATCTAGAGAGCTGCATAGTATTACGACTGACGCCAAAAGCCAATAATGTCCCAATAAAAGCGTCAAGCTCAACACTTGTCATATCAACCCATCCTCGTGGTGTGCAGTTTGCATGTTCTGCGTTCCATTCGCGTGTAAATTTTTCTCCATATAGATTTGTTTGTATTACGGTGATGAACGTAATATTCGGTGAAGAGAAAAGCTTAAACACCTCAAGCGAAGTGGTCAGGTTTGTTTTTGGTCCACCTCTGAAATGCATGATGTTGTGCTGGCGGAATCTCACTGTAGCGGGTTCAGCTGTACTCCACTTGGTACCATCTTTTCCAAGCAAAAAACTGTCTGCAGCTTGAGTTGGTGCATTCTCACTTTCTTCTTCGAATATTTCATTTGCTTCAATTTCCAATTCATATTCAATGTCCGAGGCGTCAACTTCGGGTACAAAATCTGTGTTTTCACCGCTTTGGTCTTCAAATAAATCTAGTTCTTCGTCTGCTTCTGTGTGAATTGCGAAATCACGCTGTAACGCTGATGATAGTTGTTGTTGGAAATTATCAGTAAGGCTACCTGTACGCAAGCGCATATTGTACACATATTCTAAATCCTCTGCCATAACAACAGTAATAATTTCACTTCAGTTTCCGCACAAAAAATTTATATTTCGGACTGTCGATGTTGTATGTTCACTGAACATTGTTCAACATTCAATAATAAACTAACTGAACTCAAAACCAAAATCACAAACGAAAGAAAGAAATAAGAGAAAAATTAACACAAAAACTACCTGGAAGCAAACATCTGCATTGAATCTGCATTGAATAAAAACAACCCAAAATATAAAAAAAATACCTGGAAACAACAATCTGCATTGTATTTGCAGAAAAATAACTCAAAATGTGTGTAATAATTTATTTCATACAAACTGTATAGGGGTCTGGCCAGGCATATGTGTTTGTTCGAGGGGACTTTTTTTGCAGTTTTCTTCGTGTTGGAGCGATATTTACGAATTTTTTTTTAAAAATAGAAAGCCAACAATATTTCAGGCGGCTACCGCGAAATACAGGTATCTACCTAAACTAGAAGTATGTTTAATTAACGCTCAAAAATGAAATATGCCTGGCCAGAACCATGTGTTTGTCCAATGGTTAATGTAAAGAATTGTCTGTTTTATTAAAAAATTTAAAAATTAACCCTCTAGAAGCCATTTACCCTTGTTAAACAACATCGTTTCTTAATGTTTTTAAAATTATAGCTTTAAGCAAAACGTGTTTGTGTTTCTAAATAATAAATCAATTATTTACATCGTATGATTGAAAAATTTGTAAAATAAAAAGAAAATGAGCCCCTTAAAAAAACTTAAATCGTTAGTTGTTAAATGGGAGTATTTGATGTTTAACAAATTTTACAGGAACTAAAAAAATTTTCTTCCCACTACCCTATGATTATTTTGATTAATTTTGCGAACGATTATTATAGTGACCATAGAAACGGTTTCATTGTTACTCAGCCGTAATTAAAGTTTGGCGCATTGCTAAAGCGTTCTAAAATTGTGCAATATACGCCCTTTTAAAAAATTTAAACCAGAGTCATAGAAGTGTATGGTAAATGTCATAGAAAAATCATTAATTTTCAATGTTTTTTATTTTATAGTAGCTGAAACCCGGCGCGTTGCTGCCATGTTACCGTTGCTTAACTTCCATAAAATGTTATCAGTAAAACTGCATTCGTAAATTGCAGTCGAATACTGAATTTCGAGGCCACAAAACGACATTTTTAGCCATAACTTTTGATTGGAAAGTGATATGTTTTAATTTTTTCACAGAGATTATTTTTGAGACTTGACTTTTTTGTAAACAATATAAAAACAACACTTTGGAAAAAGTAAATTTCGCCATGAAAATCAGAGGGGGTACCCTTGTTGTTTGATGAAAAAAACAGTAAAATAATTTTTGCACTTAGCTGGAACAACTTTTGCAAATAAATGCTAGGACATATGAAAGGTAGTCAAGATGTGCAATTTTTACTTGTTTTTATTTTTACAACAAAAACAATTTTTGAGTCATTTTTTGAGTAAAAAGTCAATATCTTAGACAGTTTTTTTTTTTTTAAAAAATAAAATATTTATACACTGACCTAACGGTAAAAGTTAAACTATTTTTGTTAGGTCTCTTCATTGGACAAAATGAACAAAAGAAGAAAACATTTAAATTAAACGGTAAGTTCAAACTATTTTTGTGAAGTGCTTTTATAAGACTTTTGAACAAAAAAGTTTGAATGAAATATATTTATGAACAGGGGAGATATTTGCATGGAAAGTCAAAACTTTGATTTTCAAGTCGTTTTATCTCATTCTTAGATTACGATGTTTTATGAAAAGACGTTGTGCTAAAAATTACTAGTGTTCAAAACTTCTTAACGTTTTAAGTTCTACCGTGCGTGGCGGCCACACATACTTATATCGGGCTTGTTCGAGGCACTCAATAATGGCAGCAATACTGCAACACTGCTACTCATTGGCAGCTCTGTTGCAGATACTCAGCTGATTTTTTACCTGATTTTTTTAACGTTTCTTGTTATTATTTATTAAATCTTTCTGTTAGAAACTAACAATAATTCATCAAATCTTAACCTAAAAATAAATATACACAAATTCATAACCCGTGCTAGGAACAAATGTATAGTTAGCAAACATAATACGGGGGCATTCCATGGGAAATGGGAAAATGAGTTATTTTCTTAAATTGATATGATTATAGCCAATTTATTTTTAACGCAATGTATAATAGTTAAATTTACATTATCTGTTAAAATTATTTAGAAAAAACAATATTAAGTATTTTTTTCACTATGACAAGTTGTTGTTTATTGTGAACGAGTCGTACGATTTTTTTACAAGGCACAACAAGATGTCCCACCAGTCACAATTTCTACTCTCTATATTTTCTTTGTAGAAACTGAACTTGGTGCTAGCATTTAGTTTCTGTTGAAGTCTATTTAATCATTTCATAGCATAGTAAAAGACATCTGGCTATGTATAGTATTTGGGGTAAAATCTCGATTGACAGTGCAGAAGGCGGAGGGGAGGTATTTTTGACTGTCCCACCAGTCACACTCCTTTAACCAATGAAATATCACCAAAATATTTATGAGTTATTTTTTTCGGTAAAATTTTTATAAGTCGGTTCAACTGCAAAATATCTATTTGATCATTGTATTGCATCAAAGTACCAAGTTACAGGTCTAAACATTAGGGATTCTGGATTAAGCTGTTTTTTTAGTATTTAGTATATTAGCTGTAAGCTAATTTTTGTTAGTATTTGACATAATTATAAATCTTTGTAGGGTTTGAATCGTATATGTTTCTTAGTTATAAATAGAGCGATTGATTAGAGCTGTGCTCACAAACGCGAGGCTAGACGGACGGACTGGAGGCTGGTCCAGCTCCAGCATATGCCAGGCGAGACGGGCGTGGTCCCGTTTTGTATAATCATGTTATACCTAAGACACATTGGCAGACTTAAACTTGTTTAAATCGCTTTTCTAGTTTAATTTTCTGCTAAACTATGTTTAGAATTCGTTTAGTCAAAACTAGGTTCCGAAAGTCGTTTATCGCAACTAAACGAGTTTTAACAGCTGATTTTAATATTCTTCTTTCTACACTTTCGTTGATAACTACTGTTCTCTCATTCAAGCACACACCCTGAAATTTTACGATTATAGTGTTGTTCGCTCGCCCATTGCCCATGTGTCAAAGCTATTATATTCTATTAGCTGTAGATTTATATGTGAAAGGATTAGAGCATTGCTCACATATGTAAGGCAAGACGGACGGGACCTCGCTCTGTATAATCATGTCGGATGAAGTTGAAGTCGTTCTTTGTATTTTTGATTAAGTGCACTAAGACTGCTTTTAACTAAAGGAACTTAGAAGAACTGGCTTTTCCCCAAAGCTGTGCTTCGTACGTCCAAATTGCTTTAATTACAGTATTGTATAGCAACACCTTATGTTCCAATTGGAGCCTTGAACTCCTGTTAAGTAGCCAGTTTAACTTAAGAGCCTTTGACTTAATTTTAATTTTGTTGGACTCTATATGCTTTCACCAGGTTAACCATCTATATAGATGCACAACCAGATAGTTCAAGTTATTCGCATGAGGAATCATAATTGTAGGAGATGTTTCAGTACGCAAAGTAAATGTAACGTGCGTACTTTTCAGTTAATTGATTCTTACTCTCCAGTTTCTCAACCATGTTTCCAGCGTTTGTAGATGTTCATTTAGGTCCTTGGATGCAACTCTAGGGTGCTCAAAATAGCTGTATCATCAGCAAATGTTGAAGTGACCAATGGATTGCCAGTTGGTAGATACCCTGTAAATATAAGGTACTAGCTGAACCCGGTGTGCTTCGCTACTCCCCTCGTTATAAAATAAAATTAAAAGTATTTTTATATTTTTCACGCCATCGAATTTTCGAAATAAGTCCACCCCAGCGCCACCTACCGTGTCCATTTATACACAAATTATTTTCTTATGATCAAACAAACATACATTCTGAATTTCAGTTAAATTGGTCCATAAATTCAAATTTTCGATATAAGTCCACCCCAGCGCCACCTATCGGGTCCAAATATAGCCTATGTTACCCACCGTACCAAGATGAACATTACCTGAAAATTTCATCAAAATCGGCCCAGCCGTTTTGGAGTCCATACGTTACATACATACACACATCCTATTTTATATATATAGATGTAGAAGATAGATAGATAGATAGATAATACTGGACTGAAGACGCTACCTTGAGAAACTCCAGCTGAAATTGGAAAATTAGATGTAACCAAGTTTTTACATTTTACTCTAAACTTTCTGTCACATACATTGGCGTCGGAAGCGGGGGGAAAGGGGGGCAGTTGCCCCCACTTTTTTAGCTAGATAAACAATTTAAAAAGAAAACTTCGAAAGTTATTAAAAAAATCAGTTTTTTTACAACGATAATATTTTTGTATTATATATTTTCCTCTTCTTTCTCTCTTCTTCATAAGCATGCTTGCGGATAACCATTTTCTTTCTCTGTGTTTGCAAAAAGATAGAACAAAATGTAGAGTTTCTACTGCAAGCCCACCACATCAGTTAAAGCACCTTTAAGTATGTAGCTTAATGCTTGTTAATTTTGCAACTCTGGTAAAAAAAAATTTGACATGTTCTTAGGGGCTTTCCATATTGGACGACATGTTGTACGATAAGTAAGATGGAAAACTAATGAGACTATTTGATTGAGCGTTCGAACGATCCAACTTGTAAAGAAACATCATTAATTGCAAGCTCTCAAGCAGAACACATCCGGCTAATAGCTAAGCAACTTTTAGATACCCTGCAAGAGCAGTAATTTTACATAGTTGTACAATATTGTACAATCGGCAGAAAAAACCAAAAATTTCGACTAACGTTTTAGCTTACGCATGGTACTACATGTTGTACAATCTGCCATGTTGGTCCAATGTTTTGGACCATGCGAAAGCCCCTACTGTGAATTAGCTGATGAAAATCCACCTCGACTTTTTGAACAAACATCAAATCCGGTTCCTTCAGTACAGTTGCCATTATATGATCGGCTACGAAAAGATTATTTCGAAATTTTAGATCTTCTCTCAAATGAGATAACGGCTAGATTCGATCAAACAGGTTGATATTTGACTTTTTTTTTATTTTTGCATGTTTACACCAGCTTCACTCAACCGACTCACTTTGATTTAACATTCGGTGAGTCGGTTGAGTGAAGCTAGTGTAAACTGGCACTTTGTAAATCTTATTGTACATTTAAACAGATCTTGACACTCTGGAATCGTTGGAAAATATTGTAATCGAAGCCTTTAACGGAAAAGTGCCTTCTGAACAAAATCTAAAAACAAAACTAGATCTTTATGCAGATGACTTTGATGTGAGCGACCTCCACGCGCAACTTAAATTGCTGAAGCAATTGCCTGGCCAAACACCTTCAAATTGTAGTGGCATTGTATCCAAATTTGCAAAAAAATCGGATACTGTAAAAAAACTTTTAAATGAAGTTGAAAAACTTATTGCTTTGCTTTTGACTGTGCCTGCATCAGCAGCTTCATCTGAGCGTTCTTTTAGTGCACTAAGACGACTTAAAACGTATCTTCGAGCAACTATGACACAGAAACGACTCACTCATGCGGCACTTATACACATTCACAAAGATAAAACCGAAGAATTGAATTCGATGGAGGTGGTGAAAGAGTTTGTTTCTCGCAAGGACAGAAAAAACATTTTGGAATAATTTAAATTGATATAACTTTTTGTATCTTATTGCATTTAAACCATGTAAAGATATACCTAGTCTTGCTTTATAAAAGCAACCATTATTTCTTTTATTTTCATATTACCATATGAAAGATCCTTTAAAGAATGATCTCTAATATTGAAATTGGAAGAACTTTTAAAAATAATGAAATTTTAATATTTTTTATATATTTTTATATTTTTTTTTTATTTTAAACTAAAATAAAAAATTTGTTTATTCACATTCATGTTTCTTTGAAGAAATTTTGGTGAACTTTTTTTGCACCACCAATGTACTGCCCCCCTATTTGTACTGCCCCCCCCCCATTTGTACTGCCCCCCAGATGAAATTAGCTTCCGACGCGCTTGGTCACATAGGTATGATTCTAGGATTTTATGGCAGTAAACAGGTAACAAAAGTTTTATTTTGTATATCAAACCTTCATGTCAGACCCTATCAAATGCCTGAGCAATATCTAAGAAAATCGCAGAACAGTATTTTTTTTTCTTCAAAAGCTTTCCTTATTTCATTTGTAATACGGTTCACTTGCTCTATAGTACCATGTTGCTTTCGAAAGCCGAATTGATGGGATGGGAAAATTCTTGTTTATTCCATATGTGACTGTAACTTAGTTAGCAGTAAATTTTCAAACAGTTTTGAAAGTATAGGAAACAAACTTATTGGTCTGTAAGAGGATTTTGGGTTGGGTCTTTTCCAGGTTTGGGAATCATTGTTATCAATGAAACTTTCCAAGACATTGGGAAATAACCAATCCTCAATATTGCATTAAATATATGTGGTAATATTTTGAGAGCAATACTTGGAGACTCTTTTATCATTTTTGGAGTAATAATATCAAACCCTGGTGCTTTCTTAGTATAAAGTTGTGTTTTAATAATTTCTTCAATATCTTCGACTTTCAGCGGGCTTTCCCTCGCTTGAGTAGGTAAGTTAGATATCTCAAAATTGTTACAGGTTGAATTCGGCTGAAATACAGGCAAATGCTTTTTCTTCACCACTCCTCGCCCATCTCTAATTTAGCTCGTTATCTCGTTAGCTCGTAAGGGCGCTTCACACTCTTTTGGAATTTTTATGTTTTTATTTGCCTTCTATAAGGAATAATTGGTTGCTACTGTTGGAGATAACTTTTGCGTATATAGCTTTAAATTTTGTTCTAACTCAGTATTAAGTAATTCTTTTAGTCGCCTGACAGCTGAAAGGAGTTTTTGCTTAGCTTGAGGCGATCTCCTTTGCTGCCATTCTCTTCTTAGAATTCTTTTTTATCTAAGAAGTTCTATTGAGGTTTCCTTTTGACTTTGTGGTTGAGTAACTTTATTTACACTTGGCTATGCAGATTTAATATCACCGGGGAGTGATCAGACGATAAATCAGAGCTGGTTTCCACTGTAATTGATTGTCGACCAATGTTCTAACATATTGCAAAATCCATGAGATCAGGTATCTTTTGTGGGTCAGAAGGCCTGTAAGTTGGCTGACCGGAAGATATAAAATTTTAATTATTTTTTCTATTTATAAAGACTGAAAAAGTTAATCGCGAACACCAAAATGTACAGTGGCGGACAAAAGTGGATACATAAATTAAAATTTTTGATGAATTAGTAGTACCTCTTTTTTTATTAGAGATAACCAAGTAATTATTTTTACATTGTATACTTTAAACGCTTTTCTTAAATTATGATTAAAAAAGCAAATGCCAATTCAAATCAAGAACACAATAAAAAAAAATTCTACTCAAGCAACATTTATCCAGTTTTGTCCATTCTTAGTTTCGTTGCGTACAATAGGATTTACCGTTGCAATTGCCTTTCTTTGAGCTTACTATTTATTTGTACGCTATTCTTCAGTCTAATTCGAGCAATTGAAAAGTAAACAAGTGTTTAAAATAAGTTTAATTTTAATCGAAATCAGAATGAAAAAATTTTAGTTCAAGTCGAAAACCAAATATTAAGCTTAAGAGAAAAAGGATATCCTTCTCGGAATATAGCAGTAAAGTTTAAGATATGTCATCAGACAGTTAATTTAGTAAGAAAACGTGAACGGTAAGGAAATTATTGGCATCGATCCGATGAAAGAATTCAAAGGCACCAAGTTAAACAAACTGTGAAGCACGGTGGTGGTCATTTAATGGTGTGGGGCTGCTTCACATGGTGGAATCTTGGCCCATTGGTTAAGATCGATGGAATTATGAGAAAGGAAGAATATCTAAGCTTCGTCGATGAATGCGCTTATCCAGTAGATGAGATTGTGTTTCAACAGGATGGAGATCCGAAGCACACTGCGATTATTGTAAAAAAATGGTTGGCTGACCAACAATTTCAAATAATACAGCCTGCACAAAGCCCGGATTTAAATCCAATTGAAAATTTGTGGCCTATTATAAAAAGAATGCTTTCGCACCACGAACGTGCTCCAACTAATACGGCCGAACTCTGGGATAGAGTTAATACTGAAAGGACCAAAATTCCACACCAAACAATGCAAAATTTAGTGGAAAGTATGCCAAAACGTATTGCAAGTGTTTTAACAAACAGAGGACTTTGGACAATTGAAATGGACAAAACTGAATAAATGTTGTTTGCAAAGAATCTTTAATTAGTTTGAGTTTTTTTATATAAATTAACATTCTTTATTTCTTAATTATTTCAAGAAGATAGTTTCAAGTTTAAAATGTTAAAATAATGACTTAAATATGTCTAATAAAAAAAAAGTTCTAAGTCATTAGCTAAAAATTTTCATATATGTATCCACTTTTGTCCGCCACTGTATGTTTTGCATTGTAGTCACCTGCTGCTATGAATGTCACTAAAAAACTCAATAAATTGCAAGTTTGACACACGATACTTTGGGGAGAAATAAACTGCGCTCAGTGCGATATTTTCGGACATGCATTGCAAAGATATAGATGTTGCTTGTAAGTAGTCTAGCAAAATCCTCTAAAGGATAGTGTTTTAATAGATTTTTTATAAGTATTCCTGTTTCCCCTCGTGCTTTTCCATCAGGGTGATTTGTTTTATAAAAATTAAATCCTTCAGTTAAGAAATAAGCAATTCAAATTGTCTTTTACGTTTGTTTCGCCTAATCAATAATTTACGTATGGTTCCAATCAATTCCTCTAAATCTTTCCTTTCTATCACTTTCCTTTCGGCTCAAAGACAAAACCATGTTTGTATAAGGCGCATGACGTGGTTCTTTAAGCTATTAAAAAAAAAAAAAAAAATAAAAAAATATTCGTATTTGTTAAGTGAGTTTCGGATATTAACATGATATCAATATCACTGGCAGTTAGAAACTTTTAATTTCAAGTTTAAATAGGCTGATGCCATTAGCGTTCCAGTGACACCATTTTTACCTAAATATTGCAAATATTTTGCGCTGCTTTTGTGATCGAACGTGAGACTTTCGTAATAACTTTTTTTTTTATAAAATTTGCGATTGATAACTTGTTATTAGCACATGGAAAATCAAGAAAACAAAGGTTTTTGCGGAAAAGAAAGTTTGTTTTTGACCGAAATTTTAAGGAAGAGGACAGTGACGAAAACTGCAGTTTTTTAAATTTTTCGCTGAAAGTTTGTATAAATAAAAACTGTATGTTCAATTTATTTGCATAGAATATGAACTTATGTTTTTTGTAATGTTTTTGCTTATTACAATAAATTTTTTTGAATAAAGAATTGAATGCAACGGAACCAATTGAAAAAATTAAAACTAAAAATTACAGATTATTATCGATTTGCGCCGCGGCACTTTCGTTCGTGGTTCATGTGTGGATGGTCTTGCATCGTCATCAGGTCATCCTCCATCTTCTTCTTCTTCTTTTTCTACTTTATTAATTCTTTCGTGCGTATCAGGGTCATTGAGTTTGGTCAGGTAACACGTGTATGTGCATGCACATATTAATATGAAAATTCACTAGTGTAGAGCTGAAGGTTCAATCTTTCGAATGGTATTGGTTTTTATGAGTTTGTTTAATTTTTTTAGTACTCTTATTTACATTAAAAGGTTGTCTGGGCGCTGAGCCCGTAAGCCAGGTACGGACCAAAGGTTAATAATAAATTCTCAGTAAGAATTTTTATTTTGATGATGTCTAAGGGAAAGAGGATGCAACTTTCCCCCATGCGATCGCGCTTAGACATAACAGATAATTAAGTTAAATAATAAGCACCACGAATAGCGTTGGCAACTTCCTTGTGGCAGATATCTGCCAGCTTATCCTCAGAACAGTATTGGAACTAATACTTTGGAATATTGGAATAATTAACAATAATTAGGAATATATACATTAGGGCGGGTCGATTTATTTTTCGACAATTTCCCTATGATTTCCGTATTCTATGGGTTATTCCATGAAAATTTGCCAAAGGAACCATACCTCTATCGTTAAAATCGAGTCCCCTACTTTTTGTTGGTAGATTTTTTCCCAAATTGACGTTCGTATGAAATATTACCTACACGTTCACATCCATAACTCAAAAACTATCGATCGGGTTTAATCGCCAGTAGGCGCGTTGGAAAGGTGAGCTCATTTTGATCAATTTACAAAAAAAAATCTCCAACATTGGTCCAACGGTTTAAAAGTTACGGGCATTTTTGTTCAAATTTTGGAGCATTTTTCCATATTTTTCATGATTTTGTCCAAGAATATTACTTTTATGGCCATTTTTTGGCTCAAATTTTTTGATAATAGGTTGATAGATACTTTATTATCTCTTAATTTGAATTTTTGTAGAAAAAAAAATAAAAAGGGGAAAAAACAAAAAGTTGGTGTTATGTGTTATTTTGTTTTAGCAATACCGCATGAATTAATCAACCGAATTCGATAAATTTGGGCTTAAACTCTTCGTTTTGAATTGTAAATTGAATTAAATAATGGATTGAGTCAAAAAAATGGCCACGAAAGTAATATTCTTGGACAAAATCATGAAAAAAATGGAAAAATGGTCCAAAATTTGGACAAAAATGCCCGTAACTTTTGAACCGTTGGACCAATATTGGAGATTTTCTTTTGTAAATTGATCAAAATGAGCTCACCTTTCCAACGCGCCTACTGGTGATTAAGCCCGATCGATAGTTTTTGAGTTATGGATGTGAACGTGGAGGTAATATTTCATACGAACGTCAATTTGGGAAGAAATCTACCAACAAAAAGTAGGGGACTCGATTTTAACGATAGAGGTATGGTTCCTTCGGCAAATTTTCATGGAATAACCCGTAGAATACGGAAATCATAGGGAAATTGGTGAATTTTTTCACTCCCTACAAATCGACCCGCCCTAATATACATGCTTTGCAGACCACTCATCAGTTTAGTGTTAAATTTTTAGAGTAAAATATTTATAAAATTTATTGTTCCCTTTTTAGTTTAAGATAGCTATCGCAATATGAAGGCTTAACCCTTTAAAGTACAAAATGAAAATAAAAACAAACATAAATATTTTCAATTGAAAAAGGATCAACTCTTCAAAAAATGTATAGTCACAAAAAATGCTTAAAAATATCCAAAGTTACGTGTGCATCATTACAGACTATTTAAACCATTAAAAAAGGCCAATTTTTCAGTGCGAGTTTAAGCTCTAGTTAAATTAAACTGAGGCTAACTCACCAAAATTGGACGATTAAACTCGGTTTAACTAGATATTTTAGCATTTTTTGAAGTTAAATTGACTTAAATTATCATATAATTAGTGTCCTACCGAAACCGGAATTTTGGCCGAAACCGAATATTCGGCCATTTTGTAATATTCGACCGAAACCGAAACTGTTTATTAATATGAAAATTTAAGTTTTTACAAATGATTGTTTTTATTAAAAGAAAACAAAAGTACTACTAGTACAAAACAAGTATTATTTGAATATTGAAGTTTATAATAATTAATTGATGATTACTATAATAATAAATGAGATAATTTTTTATTTTATTTTTTAAGTACAGGGTTGCCAATATTCGAAGCGCCCATTTTATTTTTAAATAAATCAAAGAAACCACAATTTTTTGTCTGTTCGTCATGAATATCATTTAATTGAGTTCAAGTAGATTTGCTTACATTATTTCTTGAATATGATATCTCGTAAATGGTCGCCATTGGCCTCTACGACATATTGTGCCCGTTTTGCAGCATTTTCCATGGTTTTCTTCAACATTTCGATGGGAATGGCGGTTATTTCTTGACGGATGTTGGTTTTCAGCTCTTCTAGGGTCTTTGGCTTGTTGACGTAAGCCTTTGATTTCAAATAACCCCACAAAAAGAAGTCTGGAGGCGTTAAATCTGGTGATCTTGGCGGCCAATCGAAATCACCATTTTTTGACATCAAACGGCCAGGGAACAATTGCTTCAAAAAATCGATTGTAGTGCGGCTTGTGTGTGGTGGCGCGCCATCTTGTTGAAACCAGTAGTGCCTGATACGCTTTCGACGAACGATTGGCATGAAAAAATTGTTTATCATATCGCGATAACGCTCCTGATTGACAGTAACTCTGTGGCCATTATCATCTTCGAAAAAGAACGGCCCAATGAGCATTTTAGCACAAACGCCGCACCAAACAGTGACTTTTGCATCGTGAAGAGGTACCTCTTGAATCTCTTGTGGATTTTCAGTGGCATAAATACGGCAATTTTGTTTGTTTACCGTTCCGTTCAACTGAAAATGAGCTTCATAGCTCATGATAATTTTATGCCAAAATTGCTCGTCTTCTTCAGCCATTTCGATGACTCTTTGGGCCCATTCCAATCGACGTGGCTTATCGGTAGGCAACAATTTGTTTACCAATTGAATTTTGTACGGAAACAAATTCAAATCAACACGTAAAATGCGTTGTAAAGTGGATCGGGGAATGCCGAGCTGCTGACAACGGCGATTTTGGGATGTTGTTGGTGACTGCCCAATACTGGCTCGTACGGCTGCAATATTCTCATCCGATCGCCTTGGTCGCTTTTTATTTGGCCTCTTTGGGTTACCAAGAGTATTACCAGTTGTAAATCTTTCATACAAACGATAAATTGTTTTGTTGGAAGGCGCACTTTTCACTTTATTTATTTTTTTGAAAGCACGTTGAGTTTTTGACTTGTTTTGTTGAATGTAAATTTCAACAATTTTAGAGCGTTCGCGTGGCGTGTACTGTTCCATTGTAAACATTTGCTTGGAATGACGCTTCAAACGCGGTATGTCATTAGTCGATTTGGCATCACTGCGGAAAGTTACAGTGTTGCCAGATGGGCGCTTCGAATGTACACACTCTACACCTGTACACACTCAAAATAGTATGCACCTACAATGTACATTTTTTTAGAACTACAAAGTATTTCTATTTTTCTTAAAGATTTAGTATTATAAAAATAGAAATATGTATTTCGTTTTCTTTTCCTTTATTCAACACACACAGAATTTTTTCGGAAGTTTAATTATCAATTTTTGGCTTAAGTATCTATAAAACTTTAATGGTAATTGCAATAGAGATGATAATATCGAAAATGATAGTATCGAACGCATAAAATTAACCAAAATGTTTTGCGTTAACACGATAAATCAAACCACGAATAGACGAATTCACAATTTTTGTTTACAATGCGTTGTAAATATTTTAACTAAACCAAACTTATATATTTGAATTAAATGACTGATGCAAGAAATTTATTAGATTATACGGATTTTAACCTCCTAAATCCAAATACAAATTTCTGGCCGCTGGCAATTGGTTTAGAAGTTATAGGCCTCCAATATTGCAAAATGGGCTACAAAACTTTATGTTTGGGCTACAAATCAAAAGAAAGGTAATGCGAGTACCTATTCAACGAGGTATGTATCAAACATGAAAATCCATTCATAACTTTTTAAGATATACCTATATAGCAAGATTTGTACACTGAACCAAATATTGTTCTTAAAATAAAGGAATCTCATTCATACATCGAAATTCATTGATTTTTAAGAACTATTCATTGGCTCAAAGAACGAGTTCTTTGGCTCAATGAATCGTTGTTCTTAATTTTAATGAACTGTTCTTTATTCGGAAGAACTTGCGTTCATTAACATTTTGGTTCAGTTGTTGTGGTGTTTGTTATAACTGATAAAAAGTTGCATAACAAAACAAACACATTTTTGAAAATATACCTTGATATTTTTTACAATTTCTAAGGACAGAGTTACATATTTTAACAGTTTTATAAATCATTATTTTATTATTTTTCTTCATTTCAAAGGAATAACTTAAAGCAGTTTTTAAAGAACGTAATCTTAAATTCAATGTACAATACATTGATTTCAATGTACAGTGGTTATTTAAAAAGTAATAAGTTTTTATGTTAGAACTTCTATTGCATTTAAAGAACGTATTCTTACATTGAAAAGAATTGCTCTTGTATTCAAGCAACGTGTTCTTACACTTAAGGAACACTTAAGTAAGTCGTTCTTACACTTAAGGAACTTGTTCTTACACTCAAGAAACTTGTTCTTACATTCAAAGAACGTGTTCTTACACTCAAAGAACTTGTTCTTACATTCAAGGAACTAATTTCTTAAGTTAATGTACAGTACATTGATTTCAATGTAACGTTCTTTAAACGTAAGAACTTGTTCTTATATTCAAAGAACAAATTTCTTAAAAACTAAAAGAGTAACGGTAAAGTTATTTTCGCAATGGAACGCAAGTAAGAACGAGTAAGAACGTCATTATAATTTCAGTGCAACACGAGAGAGAAGTGTTATAAAGTTTTAGTAAAAACAATAAATCTAAATAAAAAGCAAACGAACGAATTAAATTTGTAAAAACGCGTGTGAATTAATTTGGGAAACATTGGAATTTGGAATTAATTTGGGAAACATTGTCGAAGGTAAGTAACTTTACAAAAACAGACTCCATCGTTCACGAAAGGCAGCATCATGTAAGCATCTCCCATAAGGAAGTCGCTAAGCCAATTACGTTTCGAAAAGCACCAAGTATAAAGCCACTTCTAGCTGCGTAACACAAAGTTACTCCAGAATGCCTCATATAAAATGTGGCGCTGCTTTTTATTAACAGTGGGTGTTGCTGCGCAGCCACAGTGGGTGATGTTACAAAGAGTGCAATGCTTTTTATGAGCAGAAGAAAAATTTTCAAGACAGGCTTCCTTAGCAGTTTTCCAACAACAGCTGTGCAAAATCACCATCTGTTCATCAGCAGCCTTAAAAATGAAGCTGACAGTGTTACTATTCACGTTTTTTGGTGCTTCTGGTTTATAGCTTTATAGCTGGTGCTTTTCGAAACGTAATTGGCTTAGCGCCTTCCTTATGGGAGATGCTTACATGATGAAATTATTTTAAAAATTTCATATGTTTTGTTCTTTTCCGTCACCTGGTCAAGGTTTTTTGTCTATTTTGTTATGAAAGTTATGTTATATTTATTTATCAAACTTTTTTACTTAATATAGCTGTTAATTCCCGAAATGTTATGTTTTGTTTGCAAACAGAAATTTAACTTTTTAAATGTGTTAATACACCATTTAAAAAAGTCACATAACTTAAATACACAAAACACATTTCGCTGTTATGACCAAGGTTGCGGACTTCTTTTGAAAAACTTATCGAGCTACAAAAAACATTTAATACGAATTCACGATGCGCAAAATGAATCAAAAAGTAATCTTAAAAACGAAAATTTTTTTGAAAATGTTACATTTTCAAATGAAGATGAAATTAACCAAGAAAGTCCTGAGAAAAATGGCTTCCAACAATTACCTCAGCTTACTTTCTCTCCAAGATGTTCAAAAGAATACATCAAACCATCAGCTCCTGATTTTCAATTAAACCTTCATGAATTGTTCGAAAGTTCTCTTAAATTCTCTGTTGTATTACACGCCAACAACAGTTTTTCAAGAAAAGATGTATATATGACATTAAAAAAAAGTATCAGATCTAATAGTTAAACCAATTCTTGATATTTTAAAAAGCTTCGCCCAAGCTAGACTTCGTGAACATGATTTGCTCTACAACGAAATAACAAGCATCATAAGCAATTGTAAACATCCTTTTTATCGTATTGATTCTGATTATTTGTTATCACAAAAACTGAAAAAGTGGATATATGAACGATATTAAGGAATTTACTATAAACAGTGAAATCGATACAATACATTGTGCAGGACAACTAAAACTTGGTGAAAAAATAAGTAAAGGCGTTATTTTACCATTGCATTCGCAATTTAAAATGTTATTTGAGACTGGGGACTTTCTTAGTAAAATGATGGAAAATATAAAATTTTTAGAGCAAAATGAAAAGTTTATCAATTTTATTCAAGGGGATAATAAAATTACCAATTACTCTATTACCAATTCAATTCATTGGGTTTTTATTTTATAAGTACAATAAGAACTATGTTCTTTTACAGTACAAAGTCTAAAAACAAGATACATTTTGAATTTAGTAAATTAAATTAATACATTAAATTTATATTATACATATAGTTTAAATTAAATTAAAAAATTATATTGGAAAAAATTAGCAAACAATTAAATCAATTTATATTTATTTGTTTAAGTTAAGAGAGAAAGAAAAAGAAACGAAAAATAGAAAATAAGGTAACGATAAGAAAACTGAGTAAAAGAGTAAAAGAACTGTTTACCTAGTAAATGTACAGTGAAGAATAATGTTCCAAAATGGCATGTTTGAAATTTGCTATTCTGACTATAGATTTTATACAATTCGGTAATGCGTTCCATAATCTGATGGCGTTTATAAAAAATAATCTTGTAGAATTCAAAAAATTAAAGCATGGAATGACAAGTATTTGGTTTCTTAACGATTGACAAAATTGTAATTTTTCAAATAAATAGCTAGGCGTTCTGATTTGAATTAGTTTGTGTAAAAAGATGCAATTCCTGGCATTTAAGTAACTTATAACGTCACAACCTAGTATCAAGTTTTTAAATTGAGCTGTGTTCATGAGTACGCAGCCCATAAACATAACGCGTAGCATGATTATACGCAACTTGTAATTTACGTTGTGATTGTGAATCTAATTTACTGTAGACAAGTTCACCATATGTGATCACAGGAAGGATTAATTAAACAACAAGCTTGCGTCTTGTATCAACTGGTGTATAATCAGCTGACAATCTAAGGTTCCGCAGGATGAAATATATTTTACGGACAACATCGTTAATGTGATCTGTGCACGTGAGAGAACAATTGATTTTAAAGCCAAGACTTCGAACACAACTGACTAGTTTAAGGTTCTTGTCACCAATTGAAAGATCAGGAATATCCCCGTGATGAATTTTTGCTTTGGATATGGGCAACACATGTGATTTTAGCGCATTTAACTGAAGATAATTTTGTTTAGCCCACTGGTAAATACTGTTCAGATCTTCATTTAGCTTATATACCAAATCTTCCATAAGGTTTGTTTTACCAGATAGGTATAGCTGAATGTCATCAGCATAAGCATGTAATGACGCGTATGTGCAGGTATTGAAAATGTCATTGATAAACAATGAAAATAGAAGTGGACCAAGAACGGATCCCTGGGGCACACCACTGCAAACTAATTTCTGCTGCGAAAATCTACTACTAACTTTTACTCTTTGTACCCTACCTGTTAAGTAGCTATTCAATAGTTTTACAGCATTCTCACTAAATCTATAAAAGTATTTTAGCTTGTGACAAAGAAGTGCATGATTAACGGTGTCGAATGCTTTAGAGAAATCAAGCAGACAAAGAAGAGTTACTTTACCATCATCATAAAAGGACCTAATGTCATCCAAGACTTTGAGGGTAGCCGTCGAGCAGCTGTGACCTGCCCGAAACCCAGATTGTAGAGGAGATAAAAGATTATTTAGTGCTAAAAATGACGACATTTGGTCAGCCATAATAGCTTCACAAACCTTCGATAGGGACGACAGGATACTTATTGGTCTAAAATCACTTGGTTCAGAAGCTGTAGTCTTTTTTGCCACAGGTGTTATTAAAGCAGTTTTCCAAGAACTAGGAAAGGAAGATGTAGTAAAGCAATAATTTATTATGTGGGTAAGAGGGCTCAAAACATGAGCTAAAATAATTTTAATAAATTTTATATTAATACCATCTTCACCAACGGCATTCGATTTCACTTTCATTACAGACTTTGCTACATCATTTTCCGTAACCGTTGAAAACTGAAAGCATTGTTGGGTAGGAGACTCAGGAGATTCGAAAGATATATTTTGCGGAGAGTTGGTGTTGAGGAGAAAAAAATCATTAAGAATGTCTGGATCAATAGGGCAGTCAGAGGTTTGCCTATTACCAATGCTTAGCTTTTTAAGGTTACTCCACAGAACCTTAGGAGGAAGAGATGCTTTAAGTTTGGCACTACAATAATTTATTTTCAACTGCCTGATAATCGACACTGAGGCATTTCTGGCACACCTATAGTCTTCCCATTTCTCAACTGAAGGGTTTCTTTTCCATACACTTCGCAACTTGTTTCGCTTTTTTATAGCATGCTGGACGTTACTTGTAAACCAAGGGTAGGAAGCATTTTTAATAGTGACAGTTTTTAACGGTACATGTTTAGCAAAAATATCATTAATTTCATTAGTAAATGTACACAGCTTATCTTCTACGGACAGACAGAACCAAACCTCGTTCCACGGAACTAAAAGTACATCACGATACAAAGACGGATAATCAATTGACTTAAAATCATAGTAGGAGAACGTGTTTGACACTAGAGAACGCGACAAATTTATATTAATTGTACAGAAAATAAGTTCATGATCAGATATGAAATAAATTTGTGGAAGAAGAAGTCTAAGTTATATCCGAACAAACAACTCATTCCATATTTTTTATATAGCGACGACTTCGAAGTTAATAACCCTCTTGGATCGCATGTTTTAACTCACTCGGTTTGTAATTTTTATTACTTATTTCCTTGTGTACCTACTAACGATTCAAAATTGGAAAACATTTATTTAGCTGCTGTGATAAGATCAAAAGATATAAAATCGTATGGAAACAAGAATTGTTTAGAACCATTAATAAACGAACTTTTATCACTTGAAGAAGAAGGTCTTCGAATAAATGCGCCAGATGGAAAGATATATCAGGTTTATTTTATATTGGGTCTTATTTTAGGCGATAACCTGGGACTCAACACATTGTTAGGTTTCAATAAATCTTTTTCTGGCACTTTTTGTCGATTTTGTAGATCTGGAAAAGAAAAATGTCAGAACTTATGTGTTGAACAACCTAACCAAATGCGCGATTCTTTAAATTATAAGAATGATGTTGGAAAAAAAAAATCCACAGAAACAGGCGTTTTAAATGAATGTTGCTTAAACAAGATTCCTTCTTTTCATGTAGTAGACAATTTTTCCGTAGATGTTATGCATGATATATTTGAGGGAATTTGCCACTATGATCTTTGCCATATTATTAAGAATTTCATTAAAAAAAAAAAGGTTTTTTCATTAGAAACTCTAAATCAAAGAAAGAACACATTCGAATATGGACCAATTGAAATAGGCAATATATCAAACAAAATTACTAATGCCCATTTGAAAAACCATCATTTAAGAATGTCTGCTAGCGAAATGCTTACTTTTATATTATACTAGCTGGAACCCGGCGCGTTGCTGCCACGCCCCCGTTGCCAAACTTCCATAAAATGTTATCAGTGAACCTGCATTGGGTTGATCTAAATTTGGGTTGAATGAGAGGTGCCACGCCCCTTTGTTTAACTCCCATAAAATTTGATTAGTGAAACGGCATGTGTAAATCGTGGTAGAATAATGAATTCTTAGGCTATAACTTCAAAGCTATTCGATATCGCAAATCGCATATTTGGGTTGTATGGGAGGTGCCACGCCCCCTGAATGGCGTGTGTAAATTTTGGTAGAATACCGAATTCCGAGGCTGTGCGAGCTGTAACTGAAAAGCTATTCGATATCGCAAATTATGGGAGGTTGCCACACCATACGTCCATAAAATGTTATCAGTAAAACGACATGTGCAAATTGTGCTCGAATACCGAGGCTGTGGAGGTCTATAACGCCAAAGCTATTCGATATCGCAAATTCTGGTTGCAAGGGAGGAGCCACGCCCCTTGTACAACGCCCATAAAATGTTATCAGTAAAACAGCACGTGTAAATTGTCGTCGAATACTGAATTCCGGGGCTGTGTGAATTATAACGCAAAAGCTATTCAAAATATTAAATGTGGGTTTTAAGGGAGGTGCCACGCTCCCTTTCCCAACGCCCATAAAATTTTATCAGTAAAACGGCACGTGTAAATTGTGGTCGAAAACCCAATTCCATGGCTGTGCGAACTATAACTCAAAAGCTATTCGATATCTCAAATTTGGGTTGTATGGGAGGTGCCACGCCCCCTTGCCCAACACCATAAAATGTTATCAGTTAAACTTAATGTGTAAATTGAGTTCGAATATTAAATTCCGAGCCTGTGCGGTCTGTAACTAAAAAGCTATTCGATATCGCAAATTTGGGTTGTATGAGAGTGCCACGCCCCCTTGTCCAACGCCCATTTTTCTTTCTGTAAAAAACGTTTGTAGACTATTACAAACATTTTAAAAAAGTTAGCCAAATTGGCGCAGGCGTTCTGCGATTTTAGGTATATATAAAAAAGTGGGCGTAAAAGTGGGAGTGGTCAATTTTTCTTCAGTAAAAACTTAAAATGGATTACTACGAACATTTAAAAAATAAATTAGCCAAATCGGTGTAGCTCGGTGAGATAAATAAAAAAGTGGGCGTGGTCATTTTTTCTTTCCGTAAAAACCTAAGTTGGACTATTACGAACATTTTAAAAAAATATCCAAATCGGTCCAGCCGTTCTCAACTGATGCAATTACCAACGAACGACATTTGATTTTTATTTCTATAGATATCAAAACAGTGGGCGCAAAA
This sequence comes from Dichetophora obliterata, assembly GCA_963920525.1. Lineage (NCBI taxonomy): Eukaryota > Metazoa > Arthropoda > Insecta > Diptera > Sciomyzidae > Dichetophora > Dichetophora obliterata. Next base: position 15,097,077 of record OY986440.1, on the reverse strand, counting down.
GTGGGCGTGGTCAATTTTTCTTTCAGTAAACACTTAAATTGGATTACTACGAACATTTGAAAAAAAATTATCCAAATCGGTCCAGCCGTTTTCCGATTTTAGATAAATTGAAAAAAGTGGGCGCAAAAGTGGGCGTGGTCAATTTTTCTTTCCGACAAAACTTAAATTGGATTACTATGAACATTAAAAAAAAAATTATCCAAATCGGTCCAGCCGTTTTCCGATTTTAGATAAATCAAAAAAAGTGGGCGCAAAGTGGGCGTGGTCAATTTTTCTTTCCGTAAAAATCTAAGTTGGACTATAACGAACATTTAAAAAAAAAAATTATCCAAATCGGTTCAGCCGTTCTCAACTGATGCAATTACCAACGAACGACATTTGATTTTTATTTATATAGATTTGCCTTTAATGATAGATCTTGTTCCTCTTGATGACGATGTTTGGAGTTTTCTATTAAATTTACTAGAAATAATTGATTTGGTTCTTTGCTTCGAAACAACTAATGATTTGATAAAAACTTTAAGATGTAAAATAGAAACTCACCATAAGCAATATATTCTTCTATTTAACGACACTTTAAAGCCAAAATTTCACCTAATTACACATTACCCAACAGTTTTAAAGAATTCGGGACCCCTGAGAAATTATTGGAGTTTTAAATATGAAGCAAATCACAAACAGTTTAAATTGTGCTCACATGCAATAACTTCAAGAAAAAATATTTGCCTTACATTGGCTAAAAAATTCCAGCTAAAATTTGCCAACTGCATTCTAAATTTTAATGACAATATTTGCAAATATGTGGTTTTTGAAAAATATGAAATTATAAGTGGCCTTTCTTCCTTAATAAGTAGTAAGTTAAAAACACAGCCAGATAAAGTGAAATATTTTAGTCAGCTTGAATACAATGGAGTAAAATTCAAAAACGGTTATTATGTATCAACGTTATCAAATGATTATTACATTTATATTATTTTAAACTTAGCTCAGAACGGTACAAATGTTTAACTATTTTGCCAGCAACTTAAATCCGTTGTATATGACCCTCATTACACTGCATTCAATATTGATCCCACTATTTTAGGGGAATACAAAATTTTTTAGCTTTGAAGCAATTGTTGGACCACCATTAACTGTAATAAAAACTGCCAAAGGAAAAAGCATGTTACGTATTAAGGAATACTTTATTTCATAAACGCAAATTTTATTCAAAACCACTAATTTGTTATTAAACTTTTACTTTAACCATCATATCATTCTGATATTAACATTGTTGCTGCTTTTAAGATGGAGGAAACAGAAAACCTTATCTCTTTCCTTAGATATGAGTCATTAGAAAATGAAAACCAAACCGAAAGAACGACGCAACTCGGTAATATTATAGAAATACAGACTCTTCCAAAAATCGCACCGATAACGACAAATGAGCCCATTTATATAAACACAACATCAAACCATTCTCCAAACATATTCACTTATCCGGAAAATAACGATGCAGATATAAATTTGAAATTACTTTTAAAAAGCTGGAAATTAGAACACTTAGAAGATTTTCTTATATGTCTTATCCTTCTAATTTTGTTGCTTCTTTTTACACGACATTTATTTCTTATTTACATTTATCTTTTAATGATATAGCCGAAAAAATAACAATTGAAGTTCTAAAAATTATTAAACAGCATCATATCACTGCGTTGTTCCAAAATCATAAAATGGGTGACCTAATTTTGTTCGAGCATCACTTAACAGAATGGAAAAAAACTTTTTTGTCAGTTGAAGTATCTTCTCCTACAGTTACTCGCGGAAATGAACCGACGATTCCTTACGGCGTTTCTTCAATAGCAAATCCTTCTTCCCCAGGATGCAGCTCCCCGGAATCTACAGATACTTTTATAACACTGTCTGATATTTTAAACGAAACACAAAATGCTTCGGTTTTAACGGAATTTTATGATGAGCAATCTAAATTTCTTGATAAGCACCGCCAAATGTTATTAAATATTGTATGCAGTTACTTTCAACAATACAATTTCCACATGTCGTTGTCAACAAGCTACAGACTAGAGCGGGAAATCTGAGCTCGTTTTCCTACAGAAAAGCTTGAATATTATAGAACTGGAAAAAGAGGCAAAATTTATTCTAAATTTTGCAATGCCAAAATTTCTTTCAAGTCTATCAAGAGAGCATCATGTAATCCAGTTTCCCCAGTTTCCACCAATGGAACATATAAAAAATCTGCGAGATTGTTTAGTACAATAAGTAATTAATTTTAAACTTTAAGTAATTAAATGTAAACTTTACATTTCACTGACTTTGTGTATTGTGTTTTCTTGAACGTCCTGAAAGCGATGCAGAAGACTGTGTCAGGAGTCTTAAATTTGACAACTTGTCTGCTGCCGAGTTTGACAGCTCTTGGCAAGCATGCAGCCAGTATAGGCTAAATGAAATCATAAATAATACATCTTCTCTAGCTGAAATTTTTAACAAATGGCCAGAATACAAGAAACCAACTGGATTTCGCTTGGTAAATATTGTCTAATTATAAATATTTTAAAAAACTTCAAAAATTTATTTCAGATCGACAAGGATTTCAGCGTGATTTTTGGATCTAGATCAGGAGTTCTCGGAGACTGGGAGGAACATTTCAATTTAATTAAGAGTTTTCTCTGCAACGAAAACCACATAAAAGATAAAGCAATAAAAGCATTGTTAGCCACCTTAGACGGGTTGGATGCCCATAGTGGTAAATTTCTTAGTTTCTATAGTTATTATAATAGTTAGCATACACTGAGGGAAATAACGAATATTAGAAATGTTCACGCCCGTGCATAAATTCGATTTAAATATTTAGATACGTGGATAAATAAAATAAATTTATGCATTAAACTAATTCTTATATTGATCTAGATCCAAGTATACGTTGCATATAATATTTTCAAAATTGAGTTCATGTTTACAATCAAATAAATCACATTACATGGCACTTAATTTGAAATGATTTTATGTTTGCTGCAAGGTTCGGTTGTCTGCATTATTTCAATTGATTCGTGGCCTAAAGTATCTAGCACGCTATGGCAAGGATCCAACATGCTGCTTATAGATACACCACAAAAAATTCGATTGAACCAAGGATGCAAATGCAACTGGCAGACATACGACAGCGGATAACTTTAAAATCAAGTTCATAAATACTTATTTTAAAATAAAGAACTAATTTTGGTGCCTTTGTAAAAATGATGTTCTAACTAAAAAAATAAAATAATTAAACATCATATTGAATATTGAAAAATTTATTTATTAAATTATATTAAATTCCATCTAAATACGTTCATATTTTATTCAGGAAATAATTATTTAAAAAGTTTTAATATAACGCGTGCATTATTTGAATAAAAAAGTTATATAAATTTATTTTGAATATTTACGTATTTTTTTATGCATTAATTTAATACTTCCTTCCTTTTATTTAGCTTTATTAGTAATAATTGCCATTTTAAATGTATGTTTATTATAATAATGTTCTTATTTTTTAATGTAGATGCCGCTGCTGTTAAGCTGTTATGGTCAATTCATGCTTACCTGGTACCTACACTAAAACTTATAAAGAAAGATAATAGTGGGAAAAAACAAGTCGTTAGATTTACCATAAAAAGTTCACAAGAAGCGTTTATTTACGTGGGCAGCAATATTCAAGAAACAGAGGAGCATTTACGATTCTTGAAGAATAAGTCTGAAAATATTCAACCGTTCATTATTGCTGTTGGCGATAAAGAGTTAAAGTCGTTTTCAAATTTTTATGTTTATTTAGACGGAATTAAATTTGAGTTTCCAACTTTTTTAAGAACAGTTGATATATGTTTTAAGAGTTTCCACTTGTTTAATTTAGAGTACCCCTTAGCATGCTCTCAATTTTGGTCATTTATTGAAGTCTATTTTTATAAAATTAATTTGAACAAAAACAAAAGTTCAAAAGTTTTTATTATGTCGGAAGCTTTAAAAATAAATACATAAAATAAATAAATAAATTGTTAATATCACATTTCTTATTTGTACTTATTTCAGGCACAGAATAAATTAGAATGATTTCTTTATGCAATTTTTATGCTGAGTCTAGTTCTGGTTTCAGTTTTCTCACCACCCATCATCATTCTGATATTATTTCTTGATGTAGGTTGTTAACAATGAAAAAACTGAGTACAGGGCTACACTCAGGGTACTTATATATCTTTAAATATTACACTAACGTCCATGTCCGAAATTAGCTTCCACCAGTAAAATATGTAAGAAGATTTCTTTGTTTGAAAGTAAGTAAAAATCATAATATGTAGTATTTTGGACCAGAAAACCGCTATTTTTCGAATTTTTTGTTGTGGTAGGTCAAACTTTGCATTTTTCACTTTCAGAAATGGGGCCTAATATAACATTTTCAAAGATTCATGAGGATTGGATCACTAGAATAAAGTGTGGGGATGGTTAAAAAAAAACATTTAAATGCCCACTAAAAATTCCTAAAAAATCACTTGCGAAACTTAAATTATTTATAAAGGACCAGGGTAAAGAAAGGGTTAATTGTTGGTATTTTCACTAAAATTTAATGTATCCATTCATTGAGGTAATGAACTACATACCTTAATTCAATGTACATTGTTCATTAACTATAAGAACTTTTTACCTTAATTGTATGTATCAGTCCTTTGTGACAATGAACTGCATACATTAAGTCAATGTAAATTGTTTTTTACATATAAGAAATTTTTCATAAATTTAATGAATCAGTTCTTTGTAGCAAGGAACTGCGTACTTTAAATCAAGGAATCTTTTCTTTATATGCTAGAACTATTTCATACATTTAAAGAAACTTTTCTTTGGCTGTAAGAAAATGTTCATAGAAATCAAAGAACTTTGTACTTACACACAATGAAATGTTCTTTGATTATAATCAACAATTCATAAATACTGTTACTTTTAAGAACTTCAAGAAAAGTTAAGAACAAAGTTTCATCGCGCGTAAGAACGCATGCTTTGGACCAATTTTAATGTATGATACATTGAGACAATGAACTTTTTCTTTGTTATTAAGTACGTTTTTGGTTCTGTGTAGGCTATTTTTTCCAACTTTGAAGGCCTTTAACTTCTAAACTAATAGCGAGCGGCCTGAAATTTTTTCAGATTTGGAGTAAGGAGGCCAAAATCCATATAATCTGCAAAAAAATAATTTAAATTAGAGTTGTCGCTATTCTTGAAATGTTCCGAAATTTTTACCAAAAGTTTCGGCTGGTTTCAGCTATTCGGTCTCAATATGGCCGAATAACCAAAACTGGCAGTAACCGAAACCGAATATTCGGTCGGACACTACATATAATGTGTTTCGTTTTTGCCTAAACCGAGTTTAAACGTCCAATTTTGGTGAGTTAATCTCAGTTCAATTTGACTAGAGTTTAAACTCGCACTAAAAAATTGGCCCTAAGTAACACATATTTTATGTTCAAGAACGTCTTGCATAACGGAATAAAACACCTTTCTAATCACTTTATAATACTGAATTAGTAGTTATTGGAATTTATGTTATTTTTTTTGTTTTAACCGAAAGTATTTTAAAAGATCTCGGAAAATAGAAAAATAAATAATGTGTACTAGTGTGTAGCAGTGTTTATAAATTTATTAAAATGGAAACCTTAAAATATTTCACGTAATATCAAAAATGGACCTGCCCCACTTTCAAAATAAACGGCTTATATGTAAAGAGTAAGAATTCGGAGTCGTGTGGGTTCAAGTATCACCTTGGACCAAATAATAGCACTACTAGCATGCCTCTGTTTGCGTAGCCCTAGCTTAATTGCCCACTGGGAAGACTTTTTTACCCACACAAAAAACAAACGCATAGTGGAAATGTGATTTTTTTTTTGCATGCATACCGATGTTGTTAACATGATGTTGTTACTATGTATTAACATATAATGCGTGCAGTTAAAGAATATCTCTTTAATTTTTATTATACAAACAATTTAACAATCATACATAATGCCAATTGCTTAAAATCCATTAAAACAAACGAAACGAAACAAAATGAACACAAAATGCTATATTAATTTCATTATAACAAAAAAATATAAAAGTAAAGATCGATAATTTTATCGTTTTTGTGGTAGGTATTTTATCTGTTTTTTTTTATTATTATTACTTCTCTCTTAATGACAACAACACAAAAGCAACAAAAACAACAAGCATAAACAATGATACATATTCTTACCATTTCATGGAGTTGGTCACCAAAAAAATTCTGAGAAAACGAGGAAAAACTTGGTGCTGCTTCCAAATCCTAAATGTAAAAGTTATACAAATTCCAATTTTTGAGAGTGGCAGGGTTGTAAAAATTGACCTTAACGCTAAATTTATAATATACATATATTTTTATGTGCCTGCGATGAGGCGAAATAAAGCAAAGTCAGTCGAAATTACGCACGAAATTGCGTTAATTTAAAATTTACGAATATCGTTTACGCTTGCTTTATCTGAGGCACATATCATATATATATATATATACATATATGTATATGATTAATCATTTTTACATTTTATGGTATTTGGGTGTGCTTGTGAAATGTTTGTTTAATATTTTATGTTTGTGTGTGTGTATGTGTGTTCTTTTTAAAATTTTTTTAAACACATTTTTGGACTAAGTTTTTGAAGTAAAACTAATACAGGAAGGAGGGAATAAGATCTATTCACCACAAACAAAAACAATCCATTTAAAAGCAAGAATTTTTTTATTAATAAGCAATAAGAATAACAAAAACACTGATAGTAAAAAAATTACAGTTGTAGTTGCAGTTTTAAGAGAGAAAAGTAGTGTGTAGATTTTGCGCAGATATGGTTATACCACTAACACATAAGAACATAATTTTTTAAACGATCCAAGGAATCTATTTTATGACAAACATGAACATGAACACATGAATGCTATACTACACTAAAACAAAACCCACACAAACACACGCATCCACCAGACACTGAAAATGAAATAAATTAATGAATGAATTCCTCCCCCCCCCCTTATTGCCACATACGCTAAGAATTATAAAAAAACCGACCTGAATATTTCTTTAAGGCTATAAAACATAGAAAAAAATTGAAAAAGAAAAAAAAAAGAAAAAAAAAGAAAAAAAAAAAAAAGAAAAAAAAACAGCGAACTTGATTTGAAGTCGGTTAATTAGTACTAGAGTTTGCCAATGACCCTTTTCACTGTCACCTTTCGACCTACACTGTGATATGAAATCTCTTACATTGTCAGATGAGCGTAAAAAAAGATAAAAAGGACTCTATTTCTATTTTCAGTTTGTCGCTCAGTGCTAACCATCGACTTTTTACACAAAAATACGTTGTACTGAGAAAAGTTACAGTTTTCGAGATCTCGTCATAAATTTGATGTCAAAATAACGGGAATTTTTCAAAATTTACTGTTTGTAAGAAATTTCATCTTCCCAATATACATTCGCACATGTTACATAAAAAAATGCTTGTTGTAGGGTATCCGTAAGAGATAGCAAAAAATGTCTGCAATATTTTTTGTACATCTCTTAGCAATGTCTAAGATTTGCTCTTACACCGTGTTCTTCCATCTCTTATAGCTTAGCTTTTATTTAAAAAATTATGTTTTAACGCTCATATTTCAGGTCAAAGGTCACAAAAACTATTCTAATTCATTTAAAAGAAAACTTATCCAAATCGGTTGAGAAACACGGGGAAAATGGTACTGAACTGTTTTGCCTACGTCTATTTATAAAGGGTGTTTTTTAATTTTTTTTTTTTTAAAGATCAAAGAACCAAGGCATGCGCCTTATACAAACAAGGTTTGGTCTTTGACCTGAAAGGAAAGGGATAGATTATTAGAAGAAGAATTGATTGGAACCATACGTGAATTATTGATTAGGCCTTTTGGATTTTTAGTTTTTTCCACTACATACAATTCTTAAATGTAGGTAGGAAAGAACAAAGAAAGTAAAAAGAACTACGCCCGAGCCCGGATTCGAACCAGGGACCTCTGAGTTGATAGTCTAGCGCACTCTCCACTAGACTACAAAGGATGCAGTTTTGTGTTAGCTGCATTAGAAGTTTCGATGGTTGTTGTCTATGGTTTGACAGTTGATAATGTCAAACTGTGTTGACATTTATATTAAGTAAGGTTTGGCAATTAATCATGCATCATTTAACGCCAGAACAACGCTTCCCAATTATGGAAATTTACTTTGAAAAAAATAAATCTGTTCGCGAAGTTTATAAAGCACTTCGTCCATTTTACGGTCAACATAATCGGCCTAGTGAGCAAGCAATTTGTGTAGTTATTCATAGTTTTCGCAATAATTTTACTATTCTATATATTGCCGCTGTAGCGCGAAGTGTAGAAGACGCCGAAATGTCGATTCGTCGCCGTTCTCAAATTGTTGGCCTTTATTCTTCGACTACGTAAAAGAACGTAAGGATCTTTGCTTATGACAACATCGATGACATTGCGTTCCAACAAGACGGAATTTGTTGCAAAATCAATTTGGTGACAACTTTATTGCCGGAAGTGGTCCTGTTAACTGGCCCTCTCGTTCGTGCGACTGAACGCCTCTCGATAAGCAGATGTGTAAGAGAGCTCAAACTTATTCATTAAATTTTCTTGGTTCGAAGATGTGATGTTATATGTATGATATTTATATAACAAGAAAAGATGGCTACAGGATTGGGAATCACGAGAAAATTTTTCATTTCTACGCCATTTAGCGATGGCCATTGACCATTTAGATGGCCATTGACCATGAATCGTCCTTGTCCGATAAGTAGTTTGTTTTTATGGCGAAAAAACAAAAAAAAAAATTCACCAAAAGGGGCATGAAAATAAAATTGCAGTTACGATTATTTTTAAGGATGCAGTTTTGTGTCTAGATTAATTACAAACATTTTGTTGTATAAATCGTCCTTGTATGATGTATAGTTTGGCAGTTATGTAAAAAAACGATATAAATGGCCAGCACATGCTTACGCTTTTGGTAGTACTACGACATGCGCGAGATGCATATTGCAATAGTAATTGTGTATTATCTACATATTTCAGGTTTCAATTTAAAAATGTTAACAAAATCCTAAATCTGGTGAAATTCTTAAAAATTTGATTCGAAATACGAACTTCCGGTTTCGAAATGGAAAAATTGTTCGAATTTCGAATTTGATCCCGGAATTCTTAAATACAACCAATTTTCTATGTAAGTTCATAAACAAATAACTTTTTTAAAGTTTTTTTGACCTACAAAAATGTTTTTTAAAAAATCGTGTTTTTCCAAAATCTAACGCCCATCATTGTTTTTTGTGGTCCGCTACACGTAGATGTCAAATACGCTATGTCAAATAAAAACTTGTAAGGAATTATCTTCCGCTGGGTATAGTATATGTATTCCTAATAATGTATGTTTTGTAAATTTGATGACGTCACTTTTTTAAAGGATGAGCGTGGTGTTCATCTAATTTTGTCAAAAATCAAATGCAGAACACGTTAAAGATATGGAAGATTAAGTGTTAAATATGCTGTTAAATATGTTGCATATTTAAAAGAGATTGGCCGAATTTTTATACGGTTTTGTCAAATTTCAAAATCAACCTGAATTTTAATATTCTTAGCGTATGTGCATAATCTAAATATTTATTCCTGTAAGAGTCCCCTTATTCCAAGAAATCTACAAGCGCTACAGAAACACTTGATCTATCATAAGAAAGGTCTTGAGCTGTTGGCATGCACAAAATTGTTTAATTTTTAATAGGAGATACCGTTAAGCAGATTCGAGAGTTTAAAGTTGAAAAATGGCAGAAAGACGTAAGACACGAACTCGCTTTAGTGCGAATGAGAAACCGTGATTCCCAAAGCGAATAATTTAGCAATTTCGGGAACAATTTTTTTATTTCTGTTTTTATATTTTTCTTTGGTAACAGTTCTTCAAAAATAGTTTTGAAGTTTAAAGACTTTTTTTAATAAATACTTTAAATAATTAAATGAAAATAATCTGCTTATAAAGGGTGGTTAAATTTTAAGGGCCGATGTTGATTTTGATTAAAACACAAATTATTTATTGAATTTGCCATTGAATTTGCCGCGCAAGAGAGCCATTGTTTCGTTAGCTGTGTGGCAAGTGGCACCGTCCTGTTGAAACCACATATCGTCCACATCCACGATCGTTATCATCTCACGATAGCGAACACCATTCACAGTAACTGCCAGCCCATAAACCGCACCGCACCAAACAGCCATTCTTTGTGGGTGCATTGGATTTTCGACAATCACTCTTGGATTATCATTCGCCTAAATACGGCAATTCTGCTTATTAACGAATCTACTGAGGTGAAAATGTACCTCATCACTGAAGATGATTTTCTTCGAAAATTGATCATCCACTGTTGCCATTTCTTGCCACCATTCTGACCATTGCCGACGCTTGAAATGGTCAAGAGGCTTTAGTTCTTGAGTCAATTGCACCTTGTAAACGTGTAAATGCTAGTCTTTACGCATAATGTTCATCAACGACGAGCGTGAGAGGTGCAATTGTTGGGCACGACGACGAATTGAGGTGGACGGCTCTTCAGCCACACTATCGCGAACAGCAGTAATATTTTCTGCAGTACGAGCTATACGAGCATGCACTGGTGTTTTCACATCTCCTACAGACCCGGTTTGCTCAAATTTTTGCACGATTTTTCTGATTGTACGCACATTTGGACGATTAAATTGACCGAAAAAATCACGAAGTGCACGATATGCATTTTGATTTGAACGTCCATTTTCATAATAAGCCTTAATAACTTTTACGCGTTGCTCGACTGTGTATATTTCCATGGTTCAAATTGAATTAGTCTGAAATTGAGAAATGTCAAATGAAATGCAGAAAAAACTTGACGTTTAGGTGTGGTTCATATTCAACATCGGCCCTTAAAATTTAACCACCCTTTATATCTATTTCAGTAAGGATTTCTGAGATGTCAGCATTGGCAGGATCTAGAATGGTCAATAAGGTATCGAATGAAAGTGCTGGATGTGGGGAGGCGTGGACAATTTGGTTGGTTTTTCGATTAGTGATCAACAAAATATGAGCGTTTAAAGATAATTTCTTAAATAAAATCTAAACTAAAAGAGATGAAAGAACATGGTGTAAGAAGACATTTAAGACATTGTTAAGATGTACAACAAACAATACAGACATTTTTCGCTATCTCTTACGGATACCCAACAATAAGAATTTTTTATGTAACATGTGTGAATACATATTATGATGGTGAAATTTCTTCCAAATAATAAAATGAAAAAATTCCCGTTATTTTGGCATTAAATTGATGGCGATATCTCGAAAAATGTAGTTTAACGTATGTTTGTTTTAACGAATATTTTCCACGGATAGTATGTTAAAAAAAATCCCGATATTATGGCACCAAAATTTTTGCGATATCTCGAAAACTGTAGATTTTCTCAGTACAACACATTTCCTTGAAGCAAAATCATCGATTCAGAATGAGAAAAAAACTATCGAAATTTTAAGTTTTGATTTCAAGCAAATATCTCAGCCATTTCCAATCTATTCCATCAAATGGTTTTTGTCTGAAAGTTCAACTAAATAACTTTCGAAAAAATTAAATAACGTAATAAATAGGCCAAAAAATCTTTTAGTTGTACATCATTTATTTGCAAAAATTGCTTAATTTTGGCACATAGTTCAATAAACAGTTTCTTTCATCGAAAATCATGAGCTACCACCTAAGTTATACAGCTTAAAAAATAATTTATATGAAAAAATTTTAAATATTTCAAACCACTCCATGGCAAGTGGTGTAAAAATATAATGGCCAGGAGGGAATTAAAACTTTACAACATTGTGTGACAGGGGGTGGGGTATAAATAATATAAGGTGAGGGTCCAAAATTTTTGTATAACGAATTGAGAATATGTAAGAAAAACCCAAAAATTTTAGAAAATAAGAATGCAGAGTGGCCTCGTGTAGAGGGGAAGGGCGGTCAAGATTTTGTGACAGCGTGGGGCATAAAGGAAAAGGGGTTAAATAGACCAAAATCGTGCTTAAAATATTTTTAATATTTGGACTTTTTTTTAAAAAAAACGCAGTATGTTTCGATTATTCCAAAACAAAAACTATTATTTTGTTGTCTTAACTGAAAAGTACGGAATGACTTAAAATTTACTTAACGTTCACTCCTGTTTTTTACTCTTTATACAGCAACACGTTATATTTCTAAAATTTTTTTTTTTACAATGCAGATTAGAATAGTTCAACTGAAAACAGTATTACATTTTGTCACATGTTCGTACAAATTTTCTTAAACGTATTCAGTTTTTATTTGAAGAAAATCTTGGAAAATCTCCAACATAAATGTAAATAAACACTATTTGAAGCACACAACACACAATTTTATTTTCATTTACTTTTTGTGTGTAACGGAGTTAGCGTGTTGTTGATCATGAATTCTTCGTTTTAATATTTGCTTGTGCGTCACAAACTCAAACAAAGATCGATCTCAACAATTCTCTGTGTTTCAGTTTAACACTTCCCAGCCAGCCATGAAACCGACTGTTCCAGCAAAACGGAGTTAAAAACGGCAGTATCTGATTTGCTGGTATGAAAACGGCATGTTTTTGTATCTTTAAACCGTTCTCTATAATTATAAAGTCCCTTTTTATATTTTTCAAGAACTTTGCTTTGCTTCTTTTTTCCATCCGTTATCCATCAAACTCTAAAACATGCATTGAATGTTAACTGTCAACCTATTGAAACTTGTGGGATAAGGATATATATTCACTATTTTATCTGGACAATGAAACAGGTGACCAGTCCAGAATTTCAACGCAAAACATATGCAACTCAGAAAAAGGTAAGCCCATAAAGAATTACCTAAATCATAATATTAATAAAAAACTTTTACTATGCATTCTAGAATGCTCAAAGTCGAAATTGGATTGCCTTATAGAACGTAGTAAAATCTTGATGGATGAAAACAAAAATACAGCTAAATTATTATTAAGGATAACTGAAGAAGTAATTGGACTGCGAAGAGAAATGAGAGAATTAAAAAAATTATACGTCAAAAACAACTCATGCACTAAAATTATTCCCGAAAAACCAATTCAAAATAACTTAGAATTTCAAAACTTTGAAAATTAAATTCAATCTAATGAGGAAAAATTTTCGAATCTGGTAAGTTCACTGTTCAAATTGTACTAAAACCATGGTTGGTTATTTGAATATGCATTCATATTATTTTTATTTTTGTCTGACTAGGAAAATGATCTTTTACGTTGTGGTTCTGTGGATCCTTCAAAATTTGTAAAGGAAAATTGGAGGCGCCTATCAGCGAAAATTTAGCTCAAAGTTTTACTTGGAAAGGGACTGCAGAAAAGAACAGTGTACGAAGCTTAAGCATAACTTTAGCATTAAGAAGTAAGACCATGAAAAAATTCTTAATGTTGTTATTAAATATTTGACATTTTACAGATTCCTACAGACAAAGATTTCCTTCAATACATGACGGAGAATTTGAGAAGTCTTCACAATTGTTTTTCCATTACATAAGGGATAAAGCAAATCGTAAGAGAGAGAAAGCATGATGGAAATATATAAACTGTTTTTTAAATTAGTTTTTTCTCAGTAAGATATTGTCGTTGCAAAAGTAAACAAGCGAATCTGAAAAATTAAATTTTTCATTTCCAATGAAAATTCAATGGAAAATTAAAAATAAAATTTTCAGATTCGTTAGTTTACTTTTGCAACGACGATATGTTATGAATAATTACTTTTTATTTTGTTTTGATTTTATTTATGAACACCTTACGTTTAGATGCATAAATATGTAAAACTTATATATTACAAAAACCATTTAAGAATTAAATTAATAATAAATTTAAATCACAAGTTTATTCATCATAAATCAGTATGAAAATGTTTATTTAATTTTATGTGTTTAAATCCGCGTTTGGATTTTCGGAGGTTTTAGGTTTGAGCCTAAGCACATAAACTTGGACTACGAATGTTTTTAGTTTTTACAAACAGCACTTGAACTGTTTGTGGAGAGTTAATACACTTTAAAACGTTTTGATTACTAACTGACTGCTTTATTAAGTTTTTCGCCTTTTTATAAGCGAAAAACCATATTGAAAAAGTATATATTCAAACAAAATAAGCAAACTTAAATATATTGCAGTGTGCGTATTGCAGTGTGCGTATTGCAGTGTGCACAAAAATAACCTTGGCCATGAGTTGGTTTGTCAGCATATTTGACGAGCATATGAAAATAACAAAACAAAAGGGATCATATTTCCATGTGCTGTTTGGACATACAGTTGTTTGATTTAAAGCTTAAACTGCTTTTGTTTTTACTTCATGTTGTTGAGGTTACTCGCGTTCAAAGCCAAGGTTGTTTTTGAGGAAAATGCACTGACTCAAAACCTTGAAATGCACGATTCTCTGACCATGAAAATTGACTCTGTATAGTCAAAAAAAGCGTGCGAGTTCAGTGACTCTGAATCCGTACATTCTCCCCCTGGTGAGATCTGAAGTTAAAAAGATCTCACTTAGTTGACTTATGTCACGGTGACTACAAAATCAGATGTTGTTGATCTCTGACGTGGTAGTGAGGTTGAGGAAATCGTGCTTCTGTCAATTGGAGTTGGTGCTTTTTTGATTTTTCTTTCCAAATGATGTAACTTGTGATTATAATGGACAAAACCAATGCAGTATATCCAATTGCTGAGTAATGGTAGTTGAATTTTTGGATCTGTGCTGGTAGATCTAGATATTGTTGGTGCGCTAATGACTTCTGAAGTTCGGTTAGGTTTTGTAGCTGAGTATAGTATTGATCAGTTTCCTTGATAAGAGCCTCAGTTTTCTTGGGTTTTATGACGTCTATCACTTGACCTAGGCTAGTGTATGATACTTGACGGCTGCTGAAATATGTTTTTTGTCCTGGGGCTTCAGAGATAGTATGCCAGATCCCTTCAAAGTGAGTTGTTGACTTTGGCCTTCACATACAGCAGTTATTCGTGAGGGGGTGCTTACAGCTTACATCCATTGATTGTTGTTTGACATTTGAATCCATGTTGAATTTGTTTTTAAGGGTGCTACGTTGCACTCTGGTCGAGTTTCGTTGTTAAACAGCTGTATTTCACAGGAACATATTTCCGAACCTTTATTGTATTTTGATTGTATATTGGTACATAAGTATGATTCTGCTTTTATGAGAATACAGGCGTTAAGTTGGGTTTCGCTAATGGGAAGATATTGATCTCTGTGTGCGTTAACGGCGATAATGTCATCGCATGGCTTGATTGCAATTATGCTGTTGTTTACTAACGTCGGCACTGGGAACATTTTATAGAGTTCGAATATTTCTTGATCACACAGAGGTATTGAAATTTTAAAAATGACGTGGCCTCTTGTTAACTGTTCTTCCACGGTCATAAGTAAAGTAGAGTTGTATGCGATCCTCATGTTCGACAGGTAGTCGCAGTGTTGGTGTCAAATGATTTCGAATTTTTACCAATTCCTCTAGTAATTGGTTTGGTGTAAGTAAAATTGGACTGATTTTCCCGTGGTGGGTGTCCGTTAGAATGTCTATGATGGATGTCTGGATGCGTTGCAGATTTGCTGCTGTGACTGTAAGTTGTGTGGCTAATGAGATGAAAATTTGGAACATTTTGAATTGATAATTTGTGTCAAGATCCTTAACCTTTGCGTCGATGTTGTCAAATTTATTTTTAGTTGCTGCTTGGTCTTGTTTTATAATGTTGATGGTTGCATCCAGAATCGATGTTTGATTTTTGAGTAAGAGTTAAAGATGCCCCTCATTTTCTTTGACCTTTTCGATGGTTTTGATCATTTGCTCAGCATATTCGGAGTCTAAAACTCCAAACAATGAATTTGCGATATTTTCTACGATGTTCAAAGCACCTCTTTTAATTCTGTTAGCTTTAAAGCGATTAGTGTCTACAAAGTTAGGTGCACTTTTTTTAGATTTGGTTGTAGTAAGAAGATTATTGTCCTGTTTGAGTACTTCTTCAAGATTGTTAAAAGTGTGTACGATGGATTCGCATACACTCTTTTGAAAATGTATGAGTTTGAGTTCTTGACAAAGGTGCCGCAAAGCTGCTGTTCCATTCGTGAAAGATTCAGTTTCTTTCCAATAAGGACTAAGATCATAAAACACAATAAGTTGCCATTTTGTTCTAGACGTTTTCATTGATGCAATTCCTTCGAAGTGGATCCCTAAGTTGGAGTCAAATTCATAGTTCTTGACTTCGGTTGCCAATATAAGAGGTAGCATGAGTACCGAAATTAATAATACCGATGCTAGGTTGAGGGATGATGATCTTCTCCTTTTACGTGCTACGTCTGTGCCATTGTCGTTATGATGACTGGGTGCCTCGTGATATGTAGAACCAGTAATGACAGGAACTTCTGCTTGGTTGTCTTCTATTGGTAGGGGAGCTAATCGATGTATTGGGCGTTTAAATATTCCTGAAGCTGTTTTGACATCAGCTACACGTACCATGCCATCTTCTCCCTTATAAATTCTCGTGATTCGTCCCAGTGGCCATTGAAGTACCGGGCAGTTGTCTTCCTTGATGATAACAACGGAACCTTCCTTGATGTCGTTTGCTTGTTCTCTCCATTTGTGTCTGTATTGGAGTTCGTTAAGATAGTCACGAGACCATATTTGCCAAAAGTCGTGTTTGATCTGTGACACAGTTTTCCATCTGGTTCCTAAAGATGACTTCATCTCCACTGCTCTTGCATCGACTTGTGCTGTAAGTGGTTCCCCGATCAAAAAATGTCCCGGAGAAAGTGCACTTAAATCATTAGGATCGTTTAACATGGGGCTGATTGGTCTCGAGTTTAATATTGCTTCAATCTCCACTACAATGGTTTCCAGTTCTTCATATGTGAGAGATGCCGATGCAGCACTTCATTGAAGCAGATTTTTTGCGGATTTCACGGCTGCCTCCCACAAACCTTCAAAGTGAGGAGCCCTGGGAGGGATGAAATGAAAATGTATTCCTTTTTTATTCCACGTGTTAATTATCTGTTCTTGAGCGTTGACTGAATGAATTGCTGGTGATAGTTCAGCAAGTTGGTTTTTCGCTCCAACAAAGTTGGTTGCGTTGTCACTGTAGAGGTTTTGACAGTGACCCCTTCGACCGATAAACCTTTTAAGGGCTCCGATGAACGCGTCAGTTGACAGGTCGCTTACAATTTCCAAATGAACTGCTTTTGTGGC
Source organism: Dichetophora obliterata (assembly GCA_963920525.1). Lineage (NCBI taxonomy): Eukaryota > Metazoa > Arthropoda > Insecta > Diptera > Sciomyzidae > Dichetophora > Dichetophora obliterata. The sequence continues at coordinate 15,079,776 of OY986440.1, read as the reverse complement.
GAAGCAGCAGAAGATGGCCAAATATGCCTTTGTTGGTCTTTTCTCGCGTAATTTGTAGTGCACCCAAAGTGGTCCACAATAATCTACACCAGCATTGATAAATGGCCGTGCTGGATTGATATAACTTCCGAGTAAGCCATCGTCCACATAAAAATTGTTCTCCAATGCCGTGGCTCCCAGGGGGTATTTCGTGCGATTTTCTTTGGCTAGCTCCAACAAACATTTGATGGCAAAATATGGCGCTGCTTTGGTCCCGTAAGTCACTGTGTTTAGCTGATAATATTTAATCTCTTCTTCGGGATCATTCCTCTAAATGATAACTTGATGCATCCTATCATGGGGGTTGATTAAGATTTGCCTATACATTTTCTGAATGTCTGTAGTGAAAACATATCTTGGTGTTCGAAAGCGTAGTAAGATGGTAAACAAATCATTTTGAATGATCGGCCCAGTGTGCATTACGTCATTTAATGACAATCCTGATGACGTCTTCGCGGAAGCGTTTAACACTACTCGTAACTTGGTACTGCTACTATCTGGTTTGCTAATGCAATGGTGTGGAATAACGTAGTGTGGTCTACGCCAAATTTCTGGATTTGACACTTCAGTCATGTGCCCCAAACTTTTATATTCTTTCATTAAGTTAGTGTACGAAAACTTGAGTTCAGGGTTTTTGCCTAGCCGCCTCTCTACCGCCATGAAACGATGAAGAACCATTTGTTTTGATTCTCCTAATGCTGCTGGATTGTCCGTGAAGGGAATTTTTGCCACAAATCGTCCATCGGAGTTTCTTTGAGTGTTATGAGAAAAATGCAATTCACATCGTTTTTCTGCGGCTGTGAATTGCGAATTGGGGTTTTCAACTTCTTCCAATTTCCAGAACCTTTCGATTAATGCACTTGTATTTCCATCAGCTTCACTAAAAATGCCGCATGTTGCGGAAGTAACTTTGGTTTCTTCTACCTGGCCAGACACCACCCATCCAAACACAGTATTTTGTAGACTTGGGAGATCGTTGCTTAATTTGATTTGACCAATTGAAAGTACTTGTAAGAAAAATTCTGCACCGAGTAGCACATCTATGTAGCCGGTCTGAAAGAATGTAGGATCAGCGAGTGGTATATTCGGTTGGATATTCCATGACGACACATCTATAAATTTTGATGGCTGAGCGCTTACAATTTTTGGTAACACCAGCGCTTCAAGCCGTGCCTGGAATCCATTTATTGTGGATCACATTGTTACACTAATTCGTGATTTACAATCCTTCTTGTTGGCTCCAATCCCTTCTATACTGAATGACGCTTGTTTTTGTTTTGTTGGAGTCCTAGCTTCTTAACAAGTCTCTCCGTGACGAGATTAACTTGAGAGCCAGAATCCAACACCGCTCTGCATGTAAGCTCTCGTCCACTGTTTGTTATTAGTTGTATACAAACAGTGCTGAGCATAACGTATTTGTTGCAAGTAGAGCCATCTGCAAGCGCGTCGGAAGCGAATTTCATCTGGGGGGGCAGTACAAATGGGGGGGCAGTACAAATGGTGGTGCAAAAAAAGTTCACCAAAATTTCTTCACATGAAACATGAAGAAGAGAGAAAGAAGAGGAAAATATAAACTACAAAAATATTATCGTTGTAAAAAAACTGATATTTTCAATAAATTTTTCTTTTAAATTGTTTATCTAGCTAAAAAAGTGGGGGGCAACTGCCCCCCCTTTTCCCCCGCTTCCGACGCCAATGGCCATCTGACGTGGATAAACTAACAGGTTTCGAAAACGATGTGGGTGTCTTTAGTGCCTTTGATGTCGTGGCTCCTTTGGATGATGGTGTGGAGTCCGTTGTGCAATGGTTGTCAATGTGTAGTAATGTGTTGTGTTTTTTGCTGCACCTTGTGCAGCTGCGTGACGGGCAGTTACTTGCTAAATGTTAATCTTTTAAACAGTTGACGCACAGCTGGTTGTCCTTGACAACTTGAAGCCGCTCTGCTGATTTTAACAGCAAAAATGATGGGCACGCAAATAATGGATGTGTTCCAATTCTGCATACCTTGCATTTATAGTTTTTATCTTGGTGTGTTGAAATGACTGACGTGCATGATTTTGATGTCGCCTGTTTGTTATTGTGCTCAACTGCTTCCAGGGACTGAAATTGGGCTGTCAAAAAGGCCAGGAAGTCCTGCATGTTGGGTAAACTTCTTGGATCCTTTAACGACTGTTCATATCGAATATGAGTTGACATCAGGCACTCTTTCGTAGTGTCATGAAAGTTTTTAATTGATGATACAGATGATCCGTTGAATGATTGATCCAACAGCTTTTGAATTAGCGTAGAGCACAAAACTCTTAGGTTGTTGTATCTCTCTTGCAGCATTCCCCATGCAATCTCATAATTGTTTTCAGTGAGAGCCAAATGCCTAATGAGTTGTTCGGCTTCTCCAATGAGGTTTGTTTTTAAATACCACATTTTGTGTATTTTTGGTAACGCTTGCTGGTCCACCAGTTGTGAAAACATGTCAAAAAAATTGACGTAATTTTAAATAATTACCATCAAATTGTGGAATGGTAACTCGCGGTAATCTTAAATGTTCTTGATTTGTGGGATTTGTTTGTGGTTCGTCAGCTGGGTGTGATAGTTGTATCCGAACAGCATATACTCGAGTTTCGCATGCCACACATTGTTCATAATTGTAGCCAATTTCGATTGGTTGCTCACAGTTTTCCCACAAGTTGTAATTTAAAGTTTCTATTTCCAACCAAAGGTTGTTTATTTGTTGAATATTTGCCTCATGAAATCTTGACTGGTCATCTGGATACTTGGTCAAGCTATCCAATAAACGGTTGAGCGAATTCAGCAAGGCTTGTTGTCTTCTGATCATCTTGGTAAGGTTTGTTGCTGCGGATGAATCAAATGATGAACGACTGTGAGTAGCAGCGGCTGAATCAGATTGTTGCTCTGTTGCTGTTGCTGAGGTGAAAATGCCTACGTCTTTTCCTGTAGAATCCTTGCTTAATGTTTCTAAGCGCTGGACTTCGTCTTGAAAAATTTTAATATAGCTGGTTGCTAAATTGTTTATTTGGTCGTAGTATCCTGAGGTAAAATATTCATGCTCCATGGGCTGATTGGTAAGTGTTTGAAGCCGATTGTCGTTTTCTTCGAACTCTTCCCAATATTTGGTAAGACGCTGCAATCGCTCATTGTAATAACTTGCGACCTTTTTCCTGTCTGGTGAATCCTTCTTAAAGTTTCTGATGAGTGTTTGGGTCTCGTCTGCAATTCCTTTTTGTATTTCCAAGGTTTGTTGAAAAGTAGCCATATTATTCAAAGACACCAAGCAGGAGTTTAATTAAAGATGATTTAGTAGAGTGAGTCCACCCGGGGGCGCCAATGTTTAAATCCGCGTTTGGATTTTCGGAGGTTTTAGGTTTGAGCCTAAGCACATAAACTTGTACTACGAATGTTTTTAGTTTTTACAAACAGCACTTGAACTGTTTGTGGAGAGTTAATACACTTTAAAACGTTTTGATTACTAACTGACTGCTTTATTAAGTTTTTCGCCTTTTTATAAGCGAAAAACCATATTGAAAAAATATATATTCAAACAAAATAAGCAAACTTAAATATATTGCAGTGTGCGTATTGCAGTGTGCACAAAAATAACCTTGGCCATGAGTTGGTTTGTCAGCATATTTGACGAGCATATGAAAATAACAAAACAAAAGGGATCATATTTCCATGTGCTGTTTGGACATACAGTTGTTTGATTTAAAGCTTAAACTGCTTTTGTTTTTACTTCATGTTGTTGAGGTTACTCGCGTTCAAAGCCAAGGTTGTTTTTGAGGAAAATGCACTGACTCAAAACCTTGAAATGCACGATTCTCTGACCATGAAAATTGACTCTGCATAGTCAAAAAAAACGTGCGAGTTCAGTGACTCTGAATCCGTACATTATGTTCTTTTTGAAAATTACTAAGTTTGTAATTTTTGTCGATTCTTTTGATTTCATATTCTTACTTAATCTTGAAAAAAATACATATGTAAAAAATTATAACAATTAAACATACAATAAAAACTAAAAAAATTAATCAACGAATTAGAAACATAAAACAAAAGTTTTTTACAATTTAATTACAATCGTATTAATTTTTGAAACGGAAGGTGTTTATGCCACACACAGTGTATGCTTTGGTAACAACTAAAAGGTCCGTTTCAGTGCTTTTAAGAGTTATGCTTTGGTAAACGGTCCGCTTCAGTGCTTTTAAAAGTGCACTTTTTCATAACATTTCAAATGTACGTTTCTGTAACATTCTGCAAGTATTTGTTTGTACCATTTTTCTTATATGTTAACGGATTTTCATTTCATATGTAAAACGTACCGTTTTCATGCTGTTTTCAACAGCAGAAACGTATGAACACACACAGCGAGAAGGTAATAAAACTTGACGTTTTCGCACCGATTGGCTAGCTGGGTTATGTTTGCGTCAAAATGTTCATGTTGGAGATTTCAGGCCTTTGTCAAAACCAAAACAAAGACAATTTTCCCAACATTAAGAAGTGGTGTTTGCAAAATTGTCTTTGTTTGTGCCGGCCATTAAGATCGATCACTACCGTCGTGTGGCGTAAAAACCAAATGCTGTTCTGGTTGCTGTGCAGCGTATTGAACTGGTTTTTGGCCAAATGTAGCAAATTTCAGCGTCAATTAGAAAATATTTTGCGCTGAAATAGTGTCAGTTGCAAATATATCAATGAAAAGCAATGCAAAGGCAAAGTTTTGTTATAAATAATACGCAACTTTTAATGACAAAAAACAAAACAATTTACTTGCCCCGTTGAAACATGCAGAAAAGATCTAGCTAGCTAAGTACAAAGTGTATTTCAAATTTAGTTGAAACTCTTGAAAACTATCGAAAACTGTAGCTTTTCTAAGCATAACGTATTTTTGTGTGAAAAGTCGTTGGTTGCTAAAAATAACGGTATACGATATTGTGACATCAAAATTATTGCGATATCTCGAAAACTAGATTTTCTCGGTACAACACATTTCCTTGAAGAAAGGCTATCGCCTTAGAATGAGAAAAAAACTAAAATTTTTTTTGTCTGAAAGTTAAATCAAATAACTTTGGAAAAAAAAAAGAAAAGATTAAGTGTTTTATATTGTTTTCAAAAAACCTCTGAAATAAAAAAAGCAGATGCGTCGCTGGAACCACGAGAGTAGCGAAGCTTTTTCGCAGTTTCATAAGTTTGCTAATTTAATGGTTTTTTTAATAAAAAAATTTAAATACCATAATGTTAACTAAAAACAATTATATTCCCACCAGTAAATTTTATTAGCTTACATTATTATTTAACATTAATTTTGAATTATTTTTGTAAATGGTAATGAAATTATTGGTTTTAATGTATAAAATATATTTGTATATTTGTTGGAAATTGAGAAAAGAAAATAAAATTAAGTCATTCACGATTGTTTTTGGAAACAAAGCTAGAGTTATCATGGCGAATGGAAGTGAACATCTAATGAATTTTATTCAATGTGCTGACTTGCTGAATTCTAACCTTGGCTCATCTACTAATTCACCGGCTGCACCAAATCCTAACCCTAGCTCATCTACTGGCATGGTTTGATTTTACTTTTTTTTAAGACTTTTTGATATTGTAATCTTTTCTTTAATTTAATTTTTTACATACACATGTATTATTTGGAATCTTATTTGTATTTGACTCTATCTTTGTTTTGAACGCGTTTAAATTGGAACAATGAATTATCTTGTAAGCTCTATTTACAGTGGTTATAACCAACCTTGCAATTTAAATTTAATATTATCTTAGTATGTCTTCAATTATATTCTCTTTAATTACCTGTACTACTATTTATATAAGTTAAAAAATTCCGTAATTCTGTAATCTCATATCAACCCTTAGTAATCAATATACTTTAATTTAACTATGCTATTTTTTTCACGACATTCTTCGATTCTTTCATAATTTTTAACTAGAAATAGTCATGTGTTCTTTACATATAAGCAATTTTTATATTCATTCTTACTTTAATATTTCGAGTATTTTCGAGTCCTTATTTTTTTCTCATTATCTAGGGCACCCTTTTTAAAATACTTAATTTTGATGTCACATAATGTTAATCTTGGTCCAATTGTCAGCGATAACACCTATTTATCATCTAGTTTAAAAAATTTAGGACAAAATTTAAACATTGAACACATTAATTGTCAAAGTATTAAGCCATCGTTATCTTCGTCTAAATTTGATGAACTAAGATGCATTCTTAGAAATAGCACTTTAGACATTGTTGCTATCACTGAAACATGGCTTAAACCACATATTTCTAGCAGATCCGTTGAAATACCTGGTTTTATTTTTTGTCGCAATGATCAACCTGGTAATAGAGGGGGGGGGGGAGTTGGTTTGTACATTTCTGATAAATTAAAATTCACTGTTATTTTTCAGTCTTCAGAGTATGGCGAATCAGAGTATGGAGATCAAACGAAGAATAACTCTTGCCAACAGGTGTTACTTTGGGCTCTGTAGGCAATTGAGAAGCAGAGCCCTCTCTCGACGAACGAAAATCACGCTCTATAAATCGCTCATCATGCCCGTCCTACTTTATGCATCACAAACCTGGACGCTGAGCTGTTCAGATGAAAAGACTTTAGGAGCATTCGAGAGAAAGATTCTTCGTAAGATCTACGGACCAATCTGCGTCAATGGCGAGTACCGAATACGGTGGAATGATGAACTGTATGAGCTGTACGCTGACATCGACATAGTCAAGCGCATTAAAATCGAGCGGCTTCGCTGGCTAGGTCATGTTCAGCGCATGAAAGACGATGCTCCAGTGAAGAAAACATTTGATTCGGTACCCAGCGGCGGTCAACGCAGAAGATGACGACCGCATCTTCGTTGGAAAGACCAAGTAGAGGACAACCTGACGAAGCTTGGAATTTCCAACTGGCGCCAGCAAGCGAAAGACAGAAATGGCTGGCGCAAATTCTTAGATGAGGCCAAGACCGACATACGGTTGTAGCGCCAACTAAGTAAGTAAGAGTATGGCATTTGTGAGGCTCTTTTTATTGAAACTATTCATGATGCATCAAAAATTTTGGAAGCTTCTGAAGATTCCTTAAGTAATTTACTTATTCAATATTCTAATGTTGTTGTTATGGGTGATTTCAACAATGATATGTTAAGTTTTTGAAAGTTTCTCAATATTCGTTCTGTTTGACAGCGACTTAATCTTTCCTGCGTACACAACTCATTGCCTACACACTTTGATGTTAGCCAATATAGTGTTTCTTTGATTGACTATTGTTTTTTGAGTAATAGAGATTTTCTGCATCGGTCTGGCCAAATGCAATGTCCCCTGGCATTTCCCACCATGCACTTATTTTTATATCTATCAGTATTCCTATATAGCGCTATAATAATGATACGCTCTATCGTAATTATAATAAAATTAACCATGAAACCCTTGCAAACAGAATTTTGTCAGTCTGATATTGATAGAATTTACTCTACTAGTGATGTTAATGAGCAACTCCTTATAATAAATACTCATTTACATTCTTTACTTTCTTTAGTTCCTATGTCTCAATATCGTCCTAACATTAATACTAATAACTGGATGAAATCTAAAGAAATTCTTTACATTAGATCGCTTCGTGATCTCGCTTTTAAAGCTCATATTGAAGACCACTGTATACAAAAATGGAGAACATTCTGTAAATATAGAAACCGCACTAAATCTACTATTCGAAAATTAAAAATGAGTGCTCATAGTCGTATGTTTAACAAAACAAACAGTAAGCAAATGTGGGATATTATAAAAAAAAAAATGGATGCTCGAATACTGATCATACAACTATTAATGTCGATGTAGATGAAATTAATACATGCTTTGTATCACAATAATCCTTAGCGGCTGTAGATGTCAACTTTGACCAAATAAATGAAGATGGTTTTTCTTTTCGTGCCAGTGATCATCATGAACTGCTTTTAGCTTTCACTAAAATTAAATCTAATGCTTGTGGTCATGACAACATTCCTTTTAAATTCTTAAAAATTGTTTCCCCGTATTTAGAAGACTATCTGCTATATTTTGTAACTCCATTTTTACCACATCTGAATTTCCAAATGCTTGGAAGACGGCATGTGTTGTACCTATAAAAAAAAGTCAGATCTTTCTAATGACTTAGATAATTTCCGACTAATTAGTGTCCTACCAGCTCTATCTCGACATGTCGAAAGCGTTCGACTTAGTAAATCATGGAAAGCTCATTTTAAAGTTAGCTAGTGATTTTGAATTTTCTAAAACTGCGTGCAAATTACTTTTTTCTTATTTGAGAACGTAAACAATTTGTAAACAACAACAACTCTTCTTCAAATGTTTTAAATGTTGCTAGTGGTGTTCCTCAAGGTTCGGTGCTTGGTCCCATCTTATTTATGTTATACCTTAATAGCCTTACTAATTGCGTTGACAGAAATGTTTGTACACCTTTTATTTTTGCTGATGATATTCAGCTCTTATTTTCTGGTGAGTATCAGTTTCTTGATGTTTTGGAATCACTCGTAAATTACAACACCTTGAATATATCATCCTGGATGACAATTCCTAAAAATTAATGCTTCCAAAACAAAAGAGGAGGAGACTTGAATCTTTCTATTCATATAAATAACTCACATATTGACTTCGTTGATAAATGTTTAGGTTGATAAATGTTTAGGTGTGATATTAGACAAAAACCTTTCTTTTGAATCACATATTAATTCCCTGTGCTCGAAAATAAACTTCACGCTAAGAAAACTCTAAAGCATGCATCTACATTTACCTATTATATTATGTAATAGAATAGTTAGATTTGTGTATAACGTCAGACTTCGTCATCATATATCTTCTTATGTTTTACAATTTCTGAATTGCAGTTTTGAAAACTTCAATAAAATTGGACTTCTTTTGCACTTTTACAAGAGTATAAAAAATCAATTACCGCATTACCTAGTAAGTAGGTTTGTATTCTCACATTCCTCCAGAAATGTCCAAATTTTTTTTCCTACTATTGCCTGCTCTCTATTTAAAAGATCTTTCCAGGTTAGAGTTACTCGGCGCTTGAACAAATTACCAAGAAGCCTTAAAACTTTCACTTCTATGAAATTATTTAAGAAAAATCTACTTACATTCTGCCAAGATTTAAATTTGTGATAGTAGATATTGTCTTATTTGTCTTTGTAAACTCGTGAAATCTAATAAATTTTATCGCTGTGGACCATTATTCCGTTCTATTTAATAGAATCAACATACAGTTTCCTGTTTTAGAAAATTGTTATTTAGTGCGGTTTACCTTTACAATTTTGGGAAGTATACAGAATGAAAAAATGCAGATTTAAGCAAATTGTTTTTATGGTTTATTTTTGAATTAAAACAATGATAATATATTTCATGTATATATTAGTATTACAGTTGAAGCACATACAAATATATTCTATAATTTTCTTCTTTTCAAAAAATATCAAACGTATATTATATAGATGTAATGTCATCGATATTTCTAGCAAATATTACATACAGTGGCCCACAACGAAATTCGGGCAGGCATTTCTTAGCACTTTCGCATTGGTTTCAGAAATGAAAATGTAAGAAGAAACTTGGAGCAATTATTTTTTCAAATGTTCTTTATTGGTGAGCAAAATTAAACAGAAACATAGTTAAAAAATTAGAACATAACGGTAAAACAAAATTAAATCAAACCAAAGCCTTAAAAGCGAGCTCACATTGAAAGTCGGGCAGATAAGGAATTCAATGCTAAAACTAAAAATTTAATATTTTGTTGCCAATGCTTTTTCTTATATGACTTCCTGCAGCCTTTTTGAAATGGGTGCAGCCAAATTTTTTAAAACTTCAGCTCCAATCTGAGTCCACTCTTCACTTAGGATACTTTTTTTTAGGATTGGATCTTTAGTTGCCCATCTCTGATACTGCACTCAGGGTTCGAGTTCATGTCATAGATGTTCTATAACATTTTAATCTGGGCCTTGTGAGGATGTTTTTTTTGACATTTGGACAAATATTAAATACACAATTCTTTACCAATAGCGTCGTATGTTTCAGGTCATTGTTTGGTAAAACTAAGAATTGTCTGCAATTCCTTATTTACCCGCACTTTCTTTTACTTGAGCCATGAGAATATCGAGGAACATATTTTTGTCCATTATACCTTCAATAAAATTAATCCTTCAAACATCAGACGCACCCCCAAACCATGCCTGATCCTCTACCATGCTTAATCGTATGTTTAGAATTTGTATTGCAAAATTCTTCATTCGGTTTTCGCTTTCCATCTGATTCATATAAATTAAATAAACTCTCATCGGTAAACAAAACTTGCTCTAAAAGTTTATTGTTTGAAAGTGCCAAAGATCCTAATGTTTTCTGTTTAATAACCCTTGCTCCAGAATAGAAAGTCTTTGCTCATCTGCTCATGCACGAAATTAGGGCGTTATATTACATATTTATTTCTAATACAGTGCCTTTTTCGTGCTACTCCTTAACTTAAACAACTTTTACTCAAAACTCTTCAAATTGTGTCTGAGTGTAAAATCTTTTTCAAATTGAGTTTTAACATGACCTCTAGTTAAAGTGCAAATAAAAATGGGCCTTTTATTATTTCTCTTAAAAAATACCTTTCATCTTTGGAGCTAAGTTTATTTTTAGCTACTGTACGTCCTTTATCTCCTACTAATTTGGGATAACTACCTTGTCGTGGTGTAGGGGCTTAAATTGCAGCGCAGCGGGCTATGACGACGGGAACCTCGGCTCCAGGGAGCCTTGGTTCCTGTTAGGGCCACCCATGTCGTACAGGCTGTTGAGAGGCAATGAACTAAAACTTATCCCACCCTTAACTCCGGGGTCGAGGGATGGCGCCCACCGAGTTTAAAGTTTGCAGCCAAGGGTAATCTGTGCTGTATTCTAGCGTATCCCCTCTCTGACCTGGCCGAACCAGAGAGAAACACTGGCTTTACCATGGTATTGGGGCTCGCCATGGCCGACCTTTTCTTTCCCCTTCTAGTCAAACACTAAATACCATACCCGAGACCACCAGCCACAGTGGCTCGACAAAACCATCCACATCCTGCTCCAATGTGACCACCAGCCATAGTGGTCCGAAGAGCAGGAAATCCCACGGCGCGCTACTGAAAGCGAAATATACCAAGGCTCTGTTCATTCTTGCCAAGATAGACAAAAATGCGGAGCAGGGTACGGTTCAGGAGCGCCACGTGGAAGACAGATAAAAATGCGAGGCTACGATTGATGAGTACCTGAAGTACCAGGCTACTCAGCCTGCTGACGCAGCCAATTCAAAGCGAAATCGGTTGCAAGATGCGATCGACAACGTTGCGAAGAGGGCAAAGGTCAGCGGCAAGTCAACCGTGGTTGAGCAACCGACAACCAGCCAACGCGCCTTTAGTGAGGTGGCCAGGGATCACCTACAGGTGGCGCTGATTGACGCAAACTCAAACAGCCACAAGCAGATTTCGGAAGAGTGGGGCAACATCGAAGCCAAGTTGTCCGAGATGGTCATTGAGCATCTTCTCGGCAACAAGGGTGGTGCGCTTCCATCTTTCGAATCTGCGGATGTAGTGCGAGGATTCCGGGTGATCAAATGCGAGGATCAGTTCTCCAAAGAATTCCTAAGCGAGTGCGTCTCTAAGATCAGGGACGCATGGGACGGATTAAGCCTTAAGCTAATCCCGGCTAAGGATATTCCGAGGAGACCTCGTGCTCGCATTTGGTTGCCTAAGATGAAGCTTGAGAAAAGTAAGCTCATCGAAATCCTCTAACTGCACAACCCAGACATTCCCATGAACGACTGGGCTGTCATCAAGACTGAGGACCTTCAGCGTAACAGCATGACCTTCCTACTGCTTATCTCAGACGAGTGCCTGGGTGCTCTGGAGAAAGCGGGCAACACCCTTAGGTTTGGCATCCGTCGTGCCAAACTAAAGATCTTTAAAGACCCGTCCGCGGAAGAAGGCGTCAGCGTCGATGATATCCTCGATTCCCTTACAATCGAGGATCCGACGGTGCCTTCCACGCAGCAGCCACAACAACCACCAGCCACGTAATGCAACTATCGATATTACAGGTTAACCTGCAGCACGCCAGATGTGCTGCTGATAATCTGGCCATCCTCATGATGGAGGATGGTATCGACGTGGCCATTATACAGGAGCCCTGGGTCAGAGACTCAGTAGTAAAAGGGTTCCAGAAAAACCACTACAACATCTACTACAAGAGAACAGCAGGTAAACCAAGAACTTGCATTGTAGCCAAAAAGCACATACACTTATTTCTACTCCCTAACCTTAGCTCTTCAGACCTGACAGTTGTCAAACTGGAGGGCGCCAACAATCTTTTCATAGCCTCAGCCTATATGGGCCACGACAGGGAAGCTCTTCCAGACGAGGCGAAGCGATTAGTGGCTACGGCAATGCTGGACAACACCAACACAATTTTGGGCTGCGATGCCAATGCGAGACACACACTATGGGGCAGCTCTGAGAGCTAGAGGTGAGCTTTTATTCGACTTTATAATTAACTCTAATCTAAACATATGCAATAAAGGAAATACACCTACTTTCACCTTTCCAAGTACTGACAACTTCACAGGCTGGAGTGAGGTCTTGGATATTACCCTTCTATCCGAAAACGAGTCTCTTAAAGTAGTCAATTGGAGAGTTTCGAGAAAAAGTTCCTTCTCGGATCACAGCTTGATCCTCTTTGATTTGAATCTTGAAACAGGGGCACCTCTTCCATTTCGTAACCCCAAACGTACTGACTGGGCCAAATTTGCCAAAGTGGCTCGCCCAAAAATCCGTTCTTTAGCCTACAAACAAATCTCAACTGCGGAGGAGTTAGACTCTTCCGTGGAGGCCCTAGAGAAAACCATGCAGGTTGCCTTTAGAGTCTCATGTCCCATTAGCAGGGGTAAGAAGAAATCTCTTCCTCCGTGGTGGAGCAAAGATTTATCCGACCTTAGGAAAAGGGTTAGGAAAACTTTCAACTCGTGTCACAGACAGTGTCTTTGGCAACCTTACAGAGACATCCTCAAAACCTACAAGCAAGCAATTCGAGACGCGAAAAAGCATTCTTGGCAGGAATACACCCAATCGATCGACAATATAAAAGAATCGGCAAGACTAAGCAAAATTCTGTCCAAAGAAAGCACCAGTCCATCTTTCATTCGGAAAGACGATGGTACGTGGACAGAATCTACCAATGAATCCCTGGAACACTTACTCAACACACACTTTCCCGGCTGCAGGAGCAACTGCAATGAGAACTTAGGTATATAATCACCTGAGGCAACTGCGGCGGTTCCGACTGGCTCCTTTATCTCAATGGAAAGGGTTATCTGGGCCTTAAGCAGCTTCTCTCCATACAAATCACCAGGTCCCGACGGCATACTTCCAATAATGTTGCAGAAGCTACAAGATGTAGTTGCACCTATCCTACTCTCTATCTTCACTAAGTGTCTCTGCCTTAACTACACTCCAAGGAGCTGGAGAAGAGTTAAGGTAATATTTATACCCAAAGCTGGGAGGAGAGGTCACGAATCAGCCAAGGATTTTAGACCAATAAGCCTCACATCATTCGCACTGAAAACCCTAGAGCGTGTACTGGATATTCATCTCAGGGACGTTCTAAAGGGTGCTAACATATCCAACGCCCAACACGCATACCTCAAGGGCAGATCCACAGATACCGCCCTACACGAGGTTATTACCACTATTGAAAGATCAATATACTTTAAACAATACACTCTTGCGGCCTTCTTAGACATAGAAGGGGCTTTTAACAATATTCATACTAGGGCCATTTTTGATTCTCTTACCAACCTTGGCGTACAAGCACCGGTGAGAAACTGGATAGTCTCAATGCTCAGAAACAGAATAATCCAGGCAGACCTGGGTGGCTGCCAACTCACGAGATTTGTCAGTAGGGGTACTCCGCAAGGAGAAGTAATTTCCCCCCTACTCTGGCTCATCGCCATGAATGAATTTCTTAATACACTAAATTGCAATGGGGTCAAAGTGGTGGCTTATGCGGATGACGTGGTTGTTATGGTATCAGGACTGTTCCCCTCTACGCTCAGTGAGCTAATGGAGGTTGCTTTGGGAAAACTCAGTGTCTGGGCTGCCAGGTGCGGCCTTGGAGTTAACCCTAGCAAGACGGAACTGATGTTATTCACCACAAAAACCAAAGCGCCACAATTTGTCCTTCCAAAGCTCAACAACCAACCTCTTACACTATCCAGTAGCGCAAAATACCTAGGTGTCATTCTGGATCCTAAGCTAAGCTGGAAAACTAACATCGAACAAAGGGTCAAGAAGGCCTGTATAGCCTTCTACGCCTGCAAAAAAACCTTTGGTAGGAAATGGGGTCTTCAACCAAAAATGCTCTTATGGCTATACACAGCAGTAGTGCGACCTATCTTGGCGTATGGTGCACTAGTATGGTGGCCTGCACTGAATAAAGCATACAACACAACAAAACTAGCTCGGATCCAGCGATCCGCATGCATAGGTATCACAGGGGTATCCGCTCATGCCCCACTGATGCACTTAATGTCCTGACACATTTACTCCCCATAGATTTACACATTAAGCTTACCGCAACAAACAGTGCAGTCAGACTCAGAGAGTCGTACAACTGGCGAAATAGACCATATGGACACAGCAACATTCTTAATCCGCTACCTCAGGAACTGATTCCTGGAAAAACGGACTACGACACTCCCAAACTCGACTTCACGAAATCCTTTACAACCAAATTTCCCACCAGGGTGGAATGGCGCAATGGGGGAATTGATCTAGCCTTCGATGTGTCCTTTTACACGGATGGCTCCAAGATGGAGTGCGGAGTGGGAGCGGGCATATACTCTGAGAAACTGGGGGTGGCGGACTCTTTTCGTCTACCAAACTCAGCCAGCGTCTTTCAGGCCGAGTTTTTTGCGATAACAGAAGCTTGTCGCACCTTAAGGAGAGCTAACACCAACCACCTTAACGCAGCTATTCTGACGGATAGCCAAGCTGCCGTTAAATTTTTAGCTGCGATCAGTACCAACTCCAAACTGGTAAGGCAGTGTAAGGATGAACTGGCCCGGCTAAGTCAGCAACTTAGCATTACCATAATCTGGGTTCCCGGCC
Source organism: Dichetophora obliterata (assembly GCA_963920525.1). NCBI lineage: Eukaryota > Metazoa > Arthropoda > Insecta > Diptera > Sciomyzidae > Dichetophora > Dichetophora obliterata. The sequence goes on along the minus strand of OY986440.1, from coordinate 15,064,563 downwards.
ATAGGAACATTTATGGTAATGAAAAGGCGGATGAATTGGCCAGGCGGGGTTCTTCCCTTGACGCTTCCAGAGCGGAACCAGTCGAAGTTCCACTGAACACAGTCAAGGGAGGAATTCGTTCTTACTACTTAACCTTAGCCGGTCGTAGATGGAGAGAACTACCAACCTGCAGCACATCAAGAAAAATATGGCCCCTTTACAACATAGGCAGAACTCAACAGATGCTCTCAAAGCCCCGGAGCGACATAGCCAGATTAACGGCTATTATTACGGGTCACTGGTGCATTGGAGTTCATGCCGAGAGAATCGGACTACCTTTCAACACCCACTGTCGCAGCTGCGATGACCCAAATGAAAAAGAAACACTAACACATTTTCTGTGCACCTGCCCGGCCCTGGCCAGATCCAGACTCACAACGCTTGGCAGGCCCTTCCTCAGCAACCTAGAGGAACTCTCAACAACAAAAATCAACAATCTCCTAACATTCATCAATCGCACCGGATGGTTATAACCTAGCAGTGCGCTGCCCAGTCAACCAACAGAAACACGAGGTTATGGTATCAAAACGGCTCACTAGAGCTACTTGGATTCTACTTGCATGTAGAATCACCATCTAAACCAACCAACCAACGTCCTTTATTGCATATTCTCTTATCTTGTATATAATGCTTGATTATATCGTGCACTGTTGATTTACTTTTTAAGGCGATTTGTGAAATTTGTCTCTCGGATTTTCCTTTCAAATAATAATCTATCACGATCTGCCTTTCTGCCAGTGTTGATTGATTCACTTTTCGAGAAATGTTTATTTTTTTAAGTTTTGCGTTTGACTGAAGTTATTCCAACAGTAGTAAAAAGTTGTAAGCAGGAATAACGGTTTAAGGACCACAATTTGCATTTTTTCCTTACTTGCCCGACTTTCAATGTGAGCTCGTTTTTATAGGTTTGTTTCGATTTAAATTTGTTTCACCGTTATGTTCTAATTTTTTAATTATATTTGTGTTTAATTTTGTTCACCAAAAAAAAATGTTTTGAAAAAAATGTATATTGCAATATTCTTCATACATTTTCATTTCTGAAATCAATCATGCGAAAGTGCTAAGAAATGCCTGCCCGACTTTCGTTGTGAGCCACTGTAGTTGTCCCTAATCGTGTTGTGCAAATATTTGGATCGCTTATCATTCGCAAATTGTATTTATCAAAACAATGCATAAAATTTATATGAAATTGATTTTTTTTTTTTTTATATTTCAAAAGTAAAGTATTTCTAACGTTATTTTCACTTCTACAGACAGCCGTTTTAGTAGGTGTCCAGCCAGAGTGTTTCGTCTAGATTCATTCTCTTTACACTCATTTATCTCGAAATTCCTTTTTTCTGCATTGTGTTGTAGAAAAAACAAAACTATTCAGCCGAATCATCTGAAATTTAGATATGCTATTCACAACATCAGTGGCAATCGCTGTGACTAGAATCAATGTTTTATTTAAAAAATCGTATATTTTACACTTAAGGACTGCGCCGAATAAAATTGTCCCAAAACGATAAAATCTCTTTAATAGTTGTTCGATTTAAATAAAATAAAGAGTTTTATTTTTCAAATTCTTTTCAAATAACATACAAATTGTGAGAAATTAGAAATATTTAGTTTTTAATAAAAAATTTTAGTTTTTTAGGAAAGCCTTCCATTAAGGTTTTTATGGTAGCGTCCGATAAAGTCACAGCTGCTAGGTTCCACTTTCTTTTTTAGTTGTTTGGACTTCCCTCTTAACTGAAGCCCAGTATATCTCGATCGGTCTAAGTACTGAGCAGTTTAGTGGATTAGCATCTCTAGGCACCAAAATTACTTCATTCCGTTGGAACCAATCTAAGGCCGCTTTGCTGTAGTGACATGAAGCAAGGTCAGGCCAAAACAACGTGGACACTAAAGGTCTGCAGCGAACCATCCGTTCTACTTGTACAAACAGATAATATTGGTACAAATACAACAAGGAGTAGAACAGAACATATGCTTATATGCTTTGGAATGAGCAGAGAGCTTATCATCTCTTTCTCTGGCTCTCATTATAGTGTAAGCTTTTTTCTCTTTATCTGTTCCATTAAGTGGAGTATCTGTTTTAACCCTTTTTTAAATGGATATATCCATTCAATATGGATATTCTAGATCATTCTCTTTGTATTGATGTTGTGTTTTCCTATTTCTATTCTACTAAAAGAAAGTAATGGTGAGTGACTTTCTGTGAATGGACGTTTTTCGTATTTTTGGCAAATTTAAAACATAAAAAAGTAATTAAATGCATTGTACTTGCATAAACTGTTTCTTTTTTTGTTGTTTATTTCGCTCTTCATTCTTTATGCTTGCTACGTCACATACTCCAGATGTTCCAAATAAAGATAACAGTATTATCGATATATCTGTTTGTTCTGTATGTGCTCAAACTAGTGTTTTTGATACTTGGTAAAATCACTCTCTCATACCTATTCCATCATTATCTAAAAGAAAAATATTCCATGCATACTCAATGCTTAGAGAGCGAAACAAATACAAGTAGATATAAGAAAAAATAACAACACACAACTGGTGTACTTGGATGGTTCTTTGCAGAGCTTTCCACTGGACACTTCATGTCCAAGAATGGCACTTTCATTGCCTTGATTTGATCATGTGGACCCCTTTTTTTGCCAAAACCAATCTTCCGATCAGTGCACAACTCCTCCTTAAAGTGTTTTATTACGCGAGAAATCGTTTTTCTGTTAGCTCCTACCTGAAGGAAGGACCACTATGGATTTTCATAAAACATTTTAATAATTTGTTTTGGCACTTCCAGTTCCCTTGCCATTTTCGCGTTAAATAAATTTCCATAAAATTGAAGCAACACATAATATTTTTTAAAACTTATTTCAAAGCTACTATGATTAATATTTTTAAATTTTAAACTTCGAATTGCACAGTACGGAAAGAAATGTATGGGACAATTTTATTCGGCGCAGTCCTTAATACCCGGTAGAAAACAAGCTGTTTTAAGGATTTAATTTTTCAAAAGCCCGTCAGTCAATTTTCAATATTTTTTTCTTTCTAGTGCCAGCCATAGCTGCACTCATAGTGATTAATACCGTCCATGTCCCTTTTCCTTGAGAGCGTCTCATTTGAACATGATCAACAATTTTTTACATTAAAAAAAAATTTTATGATGAATGAATGAGTGTTACAATATACCTTAAAAGTTTAAATATCGTTGTTCAACATTTTAACTTTTTTTAAAAATCCTAAAAATACCTTAAATTTTCGAGCGCTAGACTAAATGCCTGTGAGCATTCATGACTGAATTCGCAATTAAAATTTACTCCTTAAACAATTGGCATCTTGTGATACTTTTTAAAGCGTTCAATGGAACCTTGCTACTTTTGTTGTTTGGATAGCTAATGCACAATGGTCTGTTCGGAAATGCATCATGATGCGCAAACTGCTTTTTAGCATAAACAAAATGTTCGAAAAAGGCCCAATTGGCAGCACTGCAAACGTCAAACATTCTAAAATGTAATTTTTTTTATCAAGCGTAGCTCATCATTCGCATCAATAAAATTCACGCTGCAATTTGGACGCTTAAAAAATGCCAGTTGTGCGCATACTGCAAAGCGTGATGCATTTCCGAACAGACCCAATGCTTTTGATCGATTATTATGATCGATTACTGCATCATAGCTTCATGCATCCACAATAGAACATATTGGATAGCTAATGCACAATCCTTTTAATATATTCTTGTCATATACTGCAACATAGCGTCAGTTAACCCTCTGCTGCACACGAAGCCATATATGGCTTTTCATTTTCAAATTCGAATTTCCAACGGATATATCTAGAAAGTTACGAAAAAGAACAGTTACTAAAATGCATTAGTAGACGCTTGTTAATGTGTGGTAAATGTTGTTGTCTCTTTTTTTTAAGCAGCTGCTAAAAAATCTCAGTTAAGTTTATCAGTGCATGTGGTTTTTTATTTTTAATTCAGAAAAACAGAGAATTAATAAAATAAAACATTGTTTTTTCTAAGTTACGTGTAAGTAAGTTTACTTATATATATTTTTATAGAGTTTATAGTCTACTGATTTATGTTTATGTGATTGTTTTACAATTGTACATGTAAAACTCATGAAATCACGCATTCCTTCGAATAGCCATAAATGACTTCTAACGGAAACGCAACTTCTTTTAAAAAAAAAAAATTTGTTTGCGTATCGAATTATTCTATTTCAAACATAAATCCAACAAACAATTTATTTTTTCTATCTGGATCATAATACGTGCAGTACAGGGTTAATACTTAATATTGAAATGAACCTATGAACGTAACGAATTGGTTTTGGATTAGATGGTGGCATGCTGGACCATCAGTCGCAATGGTGCGGGTTCAGTTTTTATTACTGTCATAGAAATATTTTTAATTTTATATTCTCTTGTAGTAATTGACGCAAGCAAAAAACAAAAACAATTTTAAGAAAAAGTGTCGTTTTTGATATTTCACTCAAGCAAATCACAAAACGAGGCGTAAAAAGTTGTTTTTGTTGTAAAGTTTTTTTTTTAATTTTCTTTTTTTCACGCTCTTTCATATATTAAATTGCTTCATTTTTACGCAAAAACATTTTCTATCATTAAAAATAATGGGCAACCTTTCCCCCACCCCACCCCCCCTATGATTTCTATGATGAAAATTAATTTGTTTAAAATGTACTTTTTTTACAATGTTCTACAGCTTAAAAACTAATTTCTGTGAAAAAAATGTAAAATATTTCAAACCACTCCATGGCTAGTGGTGTTAAAATATCATGGCTAGGAGGGAACTAAAACTTTGCGACATTGTGTGACAGGGGTGGTAGGGTATATATAATATGGGGTATGGGACCCAAAATGTGTGACATATATATGTGACCCTTAATAAGCACAATTTAAACTATAATTGTTGTATAACGAATTGTAAGAAAAACCCAAAACTTTTAGAAAATAAGAGTGCAGAGTGACCTCGTAGAGAGGGGAAGGGGGGGGTTATGATTTTGTGAAACCGTGTGACAAAAAGGACAAGGGTCTTAAATAGACCCAAACCGTGTGAAAAAATATTTTGAATATTTTGATCTTTTACGAAAAAACGCAGCTATGTTTCGATTCTTTCAAAACGAAAACTATTATTTTGCTGTCTTAACTGAGAAGTACGGAATGACTTTTTACATATAAGTATACAGCAACAAGTAATTTTTCTATAAAATTTTTTTTATCAATGCAGATTAGGATAGTTCAATTGAAAACAATTTAGTATTTTGTCAAGTGTTCGTTCAAATTTTGTTAAAACGTATTCAGTTTTTATCTGAAGTAAGATGGAAAATATATTGGGAATAAGCTTTGAGCTAAAAATTTGTTTTTGAATGACAGATACGGGGTGGGTGGTTTTAAATGAAAAGTTGGCGGTAAAAAAATAATAGGATCTCAGTGCTAAAATTTGATCTATCGAGGTGTTTTTAAAAGATATATCTTAGTTACTTTTTTTTTCATTGGGACTCCCAGAATGGGGAACACATTATTCTTTTTTGTGTTTTTGTTAGGGGACATTTCGAAGGGTGGCAAATATCAATGGGTACTCTGAAGGAAATTGTAGGTGATGAAAAATTAATAGAACCATATTTTATATTTGGCACCTAAAGAGGTTACACCGGCGTGCCATGTGAAATTTTTGTGAAATTAGAGCTATTTGCGGCCTTTATCTGAGTGCAAAAATTGTATTGGAATAAGGGAATGAGTTTATACCAATGCAAAAACTTCGTAAAGAGAAAAATTATATGAGTGAAAAACATTTGATCGCTATGAATATTTAACAAAAGAGCGCTCAATGGGCCCACAAGTGGGAAATTAAGGTGAATTCATTCGTACGTCAAATGAATAATAGTGATCAGAAGTAGTTTTAGCGAACCCTGTATTAAGTCATGTAGTTGTTGCTTACAACTTATTGGGTCAGTTACAGCTCTCTAGCACGGCTGTTAAATGGTTTAAAGTATTATCACTGTCAAATTGCAATAGTAGGTTCATTTTATATTAATTCATTAAGAGTTACTAAAATTGGATTGCTGAACAGAAACCACGCTCTAGACTCTAAAAAGAGTTTAACACAAGGATTTTATCTAAACAAGTCGTAATACTAATAATAAGACCTCTAAAGCTTATATCCAGCCCACCCGATTATCGGGGGACAATCACTAGTAAATTAATATTTGTGGAATGTTTGGAGACTTAACCGTTTTCATAACCACTTTCTTTGTATGGGATCTAACCACGTAGGCGTGATTTTTATATTGCTTTGACAAATTTTATATAGATATATATGATGAATATTTGAGACCAATGTGAATAAGTGCTTCAGTGCAAAATTGTTGTGCCACTTAAAGAGATTTGTTACATTTTGGTAAAGTGACTTTGTATGGGAGGTAGTCGCGATTTTCATTCGATTTTTCAATTATGTGGTGGTTTTTTTGCAACCAAAAATAATGTGTAAAGTTGCAAATCATTTCATTAACTTTTGTGTCATTTTGAGAGTTTTTACCGATATGATCAAGTCACATTGTATAGGAGGTAGGCGTGATTTTTATTCAATTTTAACAGATATATGGTGAATATTTTACTTCACTACATATTTTTTTCGGCATTTTTAGAGATTTTATTGTTTTGATAAGGTAACTTTGTATGAGAGGTAGGCGTGGTTTTCATACGATTTTGCTCATGCTCGAACTTAATTTTTGTTTTTTTAATATACGCACTAGAGTGGACCTTATTTGTTTGGGGAAAATTTCCAAGAACTTTATGGAGCGTCCCAACTGCGCAAACTGCGCTAATGGAAGAAAAAAAATTCGAGTAAAATTTTAATAAGATCGGATGCATTGAGACCAGAGACCGTACAGAGTATGCCTTTCATAATAAAAAGCAAAAAATAATAATTATCTTGTGACTTTTAAAATTTTGAGCAAAAAATAATAATTATTTCTGCTTTTTATTTTTTTACGACAAAAATAAAAATCAAAATTCGCCCGATACTTTTTTGGTCACAAAATAACTGGTATGTTTTGATTTTTATTTTTTAAAGCAAAAATAAAAAGTAAAAATTGCCTGATAATTTTTTGGTCACAAATAACTGGTAAGTTTTGATTTTTATTTTTTTAAGCAAAAATAAAAAGTAAAGTTTGTCCGATATTTTTTTGGTCACAAAATAACTGGTATGCTTTGATTTTTATTTTTTAATCCAAAAATAAAAAGCAAAATTTGCCCAACATATTTTAGAGCATAAAATAACTTGTTAATTAATGTTATTTTATTAATAAATAAAATTGATATCTATTTTTTATTCAAAAATTAAAAGCGTACGTTTAACGATTTGACGTGTTGTAAGTTAATGTTTGTTTTACTATTGATCCACTTTCGCTTAAGTTTAATGGTTTTTATTGCCGTTTCAAATAGACAAATCAAAGTTACACCAAAAGTTATTCGAAAGTTTAAAAAAATCTCATGCAAATAAAAAAGTACAAAATGTACAGAAGTTAGTTAACGAAGACTCTTAATTTGAATTAATATACCAAAATTTTAAAATAAGTTTGTTTTGATCGTTATTATATAATTCATTATAACATATATTATAATAACTAAATACCATGCCAATAAGATTTACTTGAATAAATATTATGTTCATTAACTATAATATTCCAAGCCTATTCCTTATTTCTTAAATTACATAACGTCTTCAAGAGGCATATCACATGCCATCATATACATCAAGGCATGAGCACCAACTGTCAAAATATACCACAGTATTTGCTTGTTGGTTATTCTATGCCATGGCATGTTTATTGAAATTTCTCGATTCCATTGAAATTCAGTTATGCAATACAGTTATTGCTAGAGATAGATGCCCTGAAAAATATCATAGCATTTATCGCATGGCTAAGTCGGTCTCCAATAGATTTTTAGATGCCGTGATGTATATGATGGCATGTGCTAAGCCCCATGGAGATGTTACAACTGCTGCTCATTAATCAATCAATAAAGAAACCAGAACACATTGAAAAATACATGTACTAATTTTTACGTAAGAATGGGAAGGGGCAAGAGCTTTTCTGACTTTTGCTGACGAGGGGGGGCTGGTCGGCTTAGAATTGCAAAAAACCTGCTTACATAATACTTGAACGGCCCCTTATGAAGCACTTACGAGATGACATAAATCCCTTAATATAAATTTTTCAAACGTAAGCTGAAATACTGATTTTGCTTTTAATTTTTAAATAAAAAATTTTAAATCAATGTTTACAAGTTATTTTGTTGTCCAAAATATGTTAGGCAAATTTTGCTTTTTATTTTTGGATTAAAAAATAAAAATCAAAACATACCAGTTATTTTGTGACCAAAAAAATATCGGGCAAACTTTACATTTTATTTTTGCTTTAAAAAATAAAAATCAAAACATACCAGTTATTTTGTGACCAAAAAGATATCGGGCAAACTTTACTTTTTATTTTTGCTTTAAAAAATAAAAATAAAATATACCAGTTATTTTGTGACCAAAAAAATATCGGGCAAACTTTACTTTTTATTTTTGCTTTAAAAAATAAAAATCAAAACATACCAGTTATTTTGTGACCAAAAAAATATCGGGTGAATTTTTATTTTTATTTTTATTTTTGCCTTAAAAAAATAAAAAGCAGAAATAATTATTATTTTTTGCTCAAAATTGTAAAAATCAAAATTTTAAAAATCAATATGAAATCAAGTTCTACAATGTGAGAGCATTCTAATTCTTTCTTCAAAACGGCGGTGCGACAATTTTTTCATAATGCTTTTTTTGTTTAAAAATCTTAAAATAATTATTGTTTACAGTCTCTGATTGAGACCCGTGCGCACACGGCTTAAAGTATGCACTAGTGCATGAAAGAAAAAAATTTTTTTTTTAGGAAACAGTTAAGATTTTTTTGTTTTTTCCACAAATTTTTCAGTTTAATAAGGTTATTCACCTTAAATTACTTGAATAACTCAGGGGGACAAAATTTTTATTTTTAGATTTTCCCAGCTTCAGTTTAATAAGGGTATTCACCTCAAATTACTCAAAAACTGTTGGTGCTAGAACACATGTAATAATAGTTTTGAAATCAGCTCACCAAGATTAGTCGAAAATAATGCAAATATTTCTCGGAAAATCCAAAAATAAAAAGTTTGTCCCCCTGAATTATTCAAGTAATTTAAGGTGAATACCCTAATAAAACTGAAAATTTTTTGGACAAAACAAAAAAATCTTAACTATTTCTTAATTCCAAATGGAATTGCATATGAAAACATTAAAAAACAAAAAAAAATTTTCTTTCATGCACTTGTGCAAATTTTAAACCAGTGTCGGGCAGCTTTGCACACCTATAGTTTCTCATCTTGAGAAATTAATTATTATTTTATTATAATTTAATTATAATTATACTATGTATTAATGAGCGCTTTAAAGCTCACACTGAAAACAAAGTAGTGCTAAAGCGCTTTTTGCAGAAATTTTACTAGGCCAATTCCAAAATGTGTGGGTAACCAAAACGTTATACTGTACCTTAGTGCGACCACTTCTTGAATATGCTTGCATAATTTGGAATCCAGCCTTTGACTCTCATAGCGACAAAATTGAATCCATTCAAAAACAATTCCTGCTTTTTGCGTTAAGAGATATCTTTGACCCCCGTGACTATAACAACTTGCCACCGTATGAACAAAGACTCAGGCTCCTCTCTCTGATGCCTCTATCATCAAGAACTTTACTGAGTTCATGTTTCACATTTGATGTTATTAACGGAGCTATTGATAGCGAATATATCTCCAGCAAAATTACACTAAATGACCCAATTAGACGTACTAGGCATACGCGGCTCCTAAATGAATATATTCACCACACTATTTACGCAAATAATGAACCCATTAGTAGGTGCTGTAGAATTTTTAATAATATTAGCGAGCCCTATTCACCATCCATACCAAAATCCACATTTAAGTGAACCCTCTCAAAGTCTCTCTTTGACTCGAAATAATTTGTCCTTTTTAAGCACTGCTCCCTACAGAGTTATGCTTCTTGGTCCTCTAGTCCCCCTCCGTCATCCCCTAAAAGTAGTACTTAAGATATACAGGGTTGCCAATATTCGAAGCGCCCATTTTATTTTTAAATAAATCAAAGAAACCACAATTTTTTGTCTGTTCGTCATGAATATCATTTAATTGGGTTCAAGTAGATTTGCTTACATTATTTCTTGAATATGATATCTCGTAAATGGTCGCCATTGGCCTCTACGACATATTGTGCCCGTTTTGCAGCATTTTCCATGGTTTTCTTCAACATTTCGATGGGAATGGCGGTTATTTCTTGACGGATGTTGGTTTTCAGCTCTTCTTGGGTCTTTGGCTTGTTGACGTAAGCCTTTGATTTCAAATAACCCCACAAAAAGAAGTCTGGAGGCGTTAAATCTGGTGATCTTGGCGGCCAACCGAAATCACCATTTTTTGACATCAAACGGCCAGGGAACAATTGCTTCAAAAAATCGATTGTAGTGCGGCTTGTGTGTGGTGGCGCGCCGTCTTGTTGAAACCAGTAGTGCCTGATACGCTTTCGACGAACGATTGGCATGAAAAAATTGTTTATCATATCGCGATAACGCTCCTGATTGACAGTAACTCTGTGGCCATTATCATCTTCGAAAAAGAACGGCCCAATGAGCATTTTAGCACAAACGCCGCACCAAACAGTGACTTTTGCATCGTGAAGAGGTACCTCTTGAATCTCTTGTGGATTTTTAGTGGCATAAATACGGCAATTTTGTTTGTTTACCGTTCCGTTCAACTGAAAATGAGCTTCATCGCTCATTGAGTTGAGTTTTCACTATTGACTTGTTTTGTTGAATGTAAATTTCAACAATTTTAGAGCGTTCGCGTGGCGTGTACTGTTCCATTGTAAACATTTGCTTGGAATGACGCTTCAAACGCGGTATGTCATTAGTCGATTTGGCATCACTGCGGAAAGTTACAGTGTTGCCAGATGGGCGCTTCGAATATTGACAACCCTGTACTTCCAAAAATTTTGCATTCATACAATTTATACAGAGTAGTCTTACGTTATATCTATGTCGATGCGCAATAACAGCTTAAGTCTTATTTCAAAGTTTCCAGAAATCTTGTTTCAAAGTTTTCAATCGCTATATAAGTAATATGAAAGGTTCTTTTGTTTTTGCTTCATATTTTTGGCTAAGATCATGCTAGAAGTTCTAGATTTTGTGTGTTCATAATGATATATACGTTGAACACAGCTATATCAATAACTCAGTTCTGTCTTAAATCGACTTAAGCTATTATTGCTTATCGACACAGATATAATATAATATATTCAAGGAACACGCAATCGCAGATCTCATCTGCTTGACATTCGCTTGAACACTGAAGCTTTGATCGTTCTGTAGGTGAGATAAATACATATTTTACTGCACAAACACAATCTCAAGTGTGCAAAAGCTGCCCGACACTGCTTTAAACCGTGTGGTTTATATGTATTTGAACTTGCTAAAATTTTTCACGGGTTTGAGCCCTTGGGGTGGTCTTTTTAAAATAAGGCCCACTCTAATACGCACATTAAGCCGGATCGAAATTTAGATTTCGCCGAGCACCGACTCAAAAGTAAGTCGGTCTCTTAAAAACTATTTCGGCATAATTTTTTTTATTGGAAAAATCCTCATGGAGCGGTTATGATTCTCCTGAACCCTTTTTTTGGCCAAAAAATTATGTTTTTTGCATGTAGCTTTTTTTTTTCTTCAGAATAATCGTATAAAAATTTTGGCCAAAAACAATTTTTAAATTTTTTTCTTTACAAACTCTTTTGAGACCCGAAAAAACCGATATTTCGTCATTTTCGGAATGATGTTTTTTAACACCTATTAAAAAAGTTAAAGCTATTAAAAAAGCTCATTAAAAAGTATATATATATATATCTTAACGAATACTGAGTACCACAAATATATAAAACATGAGAAATCTATATTCAAAGGGCTTTTTTCCACCTAATTATTATTTTATTGGGAGCGGTCCGAATGCTTGAAGGTCAAAATCTTGAAACAACCAAAATCTTGAAAAAAAAATAATCTAGAAAACACAAAATATGCATAAATCTGAAAAAAATCTTGAAATTTTGAGAAATGTTATTCTTTCGAATAAAAGGTATAATTTCCAGAAAAAAACGGAAAAGTGTTTAATTTCGTAAACAAAAATGTCAAATTTTGGCAAAATTCTAAATTTTTTAAATACTTATGGTCCCACACTTAGCCATTTTTTTTTTTGTCCATTTATGAACATTTTTTTGCAAAATTTGTCACTTTTCGAAATTTGGCACTTAGTCAAAATTAAATATGACATTTTTTGCAAAACTTGTACATTTTGAAATTTGACACTTATTCAAAATTTGATCATTTTTTTAGAATTTTGGCATTTATTCCAAATTTTATACTTTTTTCGATATTTGACTGAAATTTGAAACTTTTTTAAATAATGTTACAATTTGAGATTTATTTCAAAATTTGACAATTTCTGTGACTTGGAAATTATTCATTATTCAAAAAATTTGATACTTCTTTCAAAATTGGACACTTTTTGAAATAGTGTCAAATTTTTAATGAAGAAATCTTTAAAAACCTACGCGTAGAATGTATTCTTTAATTCTAAAACATTCTGTGCGTAGGTTTTTCAAGATTTTGAGTTTCAAGATTTTTTTTCAAGATTTTTTTAAGATTTTGATTTCAAGATTTTTTTCTTCAAGATTTTAAAATTCTGCAAAAAGGACCCAACCCTATTTAATTGCCACAATTACTGTTCGATTTTGACGAATCTTGGTATATATGAGGTTTTGGGTACTCAAAATCAAAATCTGGCAACCGTTTTTTAGTAAAGTGTCCACCAGATGGTGTTCCGGTACAAAATTCAGGATTTACAAAAACTCTTGTTCTAAGGCATGAAAAACAAACATAATATTGCTTCAAAAATAGCATCGAAAAAATAGCAGCGGTTTAAAAACCACACTATACACATCAATGGAAAGAAGAGCTCATTACCGTTCCAATAAGCTAAATATCATGTAAATACCATTAAAAATACATATTTTATAGGCGTTTTAAAAAACATATTTTCGAAAATGACAAAATATCGATTTTTTGGGGTCTCAAAAGAGTATGTAACGAACAAAAATTTTATCATTTCTTTTAGCCAAAATTTGTGTACAATCAAAATCTTCAGTATTTTGCACATCTCGGGTATGCATTCTGAAAAATTTTTTGGTCAAAAAAGGGGTTCAGGAGAACCTAAACCGCTTCATTTAAATTTCTCCGATCCAATAAAATATTATACCGAAATAGTTTTAAGGAGTCCCTCTAACTTTTGATTCGGTGTCCGGCTGACTTTTTTTTTCTCCATACAAATCGATCCGGCTTAACGCACATATACCAAATTTCAATACAATGCTTTAAAATTTCGGCTGTACCCTGTCGATAGCCAGACAGACATGGCGAAATCGACTCCGGAGGTGATGGATCAAGAATATATATAATTTTCTATATCTGTCTCCTTATCATATTAAAGACTTTAAACAATTGCTGGAGTGTGTTCGCATCACATATTTTGTTTGAATAAGAACAGAGCAAGTAATAAATTAGGTTGCGGCCAGAGTGAACGCTGATGCAGGCAGGTAGGCAGACAGGCGTGTGCAGTAACCTGCGAAGAAAGGAGAGAGAAATAAAGACAAGCTGTCTTTTATCTCGCTTGTTCACAGTCGCCTGCCATCCTGCCTATCAGAATCGGCATTCACTCTTTCCGCAACCTTAGAGATGTAAGAAAAATGCACCATAAAAAGGTTGCATATCATAAAGAAGATAAGTATACATTTAAACTGACATAGCGAGAACCAAGTTAAATGCAATTTCTCTATTTCACAGTGGTTTCATCTTATAATGTGGCTTACCACGGATTGCGTTAGCTTCATACAGAAGATACAGAAAATTATTAAAATAAGAAAATTAAAAAATAAAAAAATTATCTCTTTTTTTAGGGTAGAACTTTTTAAAAATACCTAAAATTAACTAAAAGCGAACAGGGCTTTTGAAATTGAAAAGGGTCTTAAATTCACTTCAAGTTATTTAAGGCTGCACTAACACAATCTCAAGTGTGTAAAAGCTAGCCGATCGATACTGTTTTAAAGCATTAAAAAAATGGAATAGAAGAAGAAGCAGTTTTTAAGCCCAAAAAATCATTTGGTCAATCTTAAAAACGCCACAGTCAACACTTGACGTAACACATAACAACATATACATTTGTGCAAGACATAAAAAGCAGTGAAGTTAAAATAATGATATAATGTGTCAAAAAAATCATAACATTAGTAATACCTAATGTATAAAATAAGCAAAGCATACAAAAGCAAAAAACCTCTGTTTTTAAAATAGATCAAATTTCAATTAGCTAAAGCACCAGAATTAAGAAACTAAAAATAACAACAAATTTTGACTAACTTTATAAATATCAACAGTAGCTCGTTTCTGTAGTCAGCTTTTCTGACGTTACATTGTTGAAAAAGTAAAACTGCATGCGCAAATTGAGGTCCAATACTGAATTCCGAGGCCACAAAACGATAGTTTTAGTCATAACTTTTGATTGGAAAGAGATATTGTGGTAATTTTTTTACATAAATTATTTCTGAAACTTGACTTTTTGTAAAAAAACGAAAAACATTTTGGAAAAAATAAATTTTGTCAAAAAAAATTAAATCAAGGATAACAAAAACAGTAAAACAATTTTGCGCAAAACTGGAAGAAGTTTTTGCAGAAGGTAGTCAAAAATCCAATCCAATTACTTTTTTATTAGTTTTACAAAAAAACAGCTTTTGAATAATTTTTTGAGTAAAAAGTCAATATATTTTACTGCCCTCCTAAGAAATAAAGTCATATCTCCATTTGAGTAGTTTTGAGATAATCAGCTTTTTCTTTTTTTAGCTTTCTAAAAAACAAAATAGAATGACCATTTTACTTAACGTTTTTCAGTCATTTTCAGTTGAAAATGGATAATCTTAGCTTAATACAAAAGTCAGAAACGCATTCACAGTTTCGAATCTGCCCTTATCGCAATTTTGGAATTTTGGCGTTTGTGACTTTCTTTCTTAGGACGGCAGTGTACCTTTTTGTTTAAAAAGTTTACAAAATATTTATACTGACCAAACAGTTCAGTTCAAACTATTTCTTGTGAAGAGTTTTTATTGAACTTTGAAATAAAAAAAATTTAACAAAATATATTTAAAACAGCGGAGATATTTGTATTGAAAGTAAAAACTTTGATTTCCGTGTCGTTTTTTTCTCATTCTTTGGTAACGATTTTTTATGACAAAATCGTTGAACTAAAAATTTATACAATTTTGAAGATAAAAATTTCTACAATTTTGAAGATATGTGAATGTTTTTGGTGTCAAAATAACAAAAAAAATTTTAAATTAAATTGACGAAAAATTGCGATACTACAAAGTATTATAATAACAAAATAACCGTTAGTTAAAAAAAGTCGGAGGGGCGTGTCAAAAACTGAGTATGTTACACTTTAATCTAGGATGCACTCAATATGTATACCAAATTTGAGCGAAACCCGTTGTGCCGTTTAGATTTGTATAACGGTCAAACAAACAAACAAACAGAAAATTTGTTTTATTTCTATAGATAAAATTTATTTTTCAAATCAAGTTTTGTTATGTTATAAACATCAATTGATGCAAAGTCAGATATTTTAAAAAGTGGAGATGGGAGGGAGTGTTGTCGATTTACTCAAATGTAGCACAACTTATAAACTTTATTTGTTATCATTAACTTCATCTCTCAGAGATGAATATTTGCCCAACATATCACTGATAATCGCTAAACAATTATTTCAAGCACAAGTAGAACACATTTCCATTACATGCAAGCACCGCTCATAAATTTTGATACAGCAAGACGAAAACATTAAAATGAATAAAAACACCAATAGAAGGAATCAATCAAAATCTGTGTGTGTGGTTTTTTTTTTATTTTTTTTATTTTTTTAATTTTTTTTTTGATAAATTCGAATGATATATTTTGATATGATGGCATTGTGATGACTTCTTTTTCTTGTCACAAAACAATTTAACAGAGCGGAAACATTTAAATTTCAAAGAGACGGAAGTTATTTGAATGTTATGTATGTATGTATGTCTATACTAATGTTTTAAGTGAAACTTAACCCACTGAACCACCTTTTCGAGTTGATAATTTTTCAATGAGTTCATAAATTTTTGTTTTCGAACTTAAGATTTTCGAAGACGTAAGTTTCGATGGTTCTTTTGATGATGTGTTTTTAGCAAAGTTTTTTGTATAAAACTCTGTTATATAACAAACAGAGCCTTTGAAAGTATCAAAGTACTACAAAATACTTTGCTACTTGGGAGGGGTATCAATTCTATGAGGCCACTAATGCCACTGTCCTGCAGAAAAACAGTATTTTTAATAGGACTACAATCAAAAAATCTTTTAAAGTTTCCAAAATTGAAACTGTTAACAAAAAACTTAACTTTAAAATCCTATTATAACTGTTCCTCTTGTCGAGTCGGTCCCAACTTTTTCATAAACCATCATTATCTAAGAATGAGAATGTTTTGGCTTTCGATGCAAATATCTCCGCTGTTTTTAAATATATTGAATTTTATTAAATATTTTTAAAATGCTGTTTTTATACTTTTTTTATGTGAAAAATATCTCTTTACAATTTAAAGTTACGGCTAAAAAGGAATTGGCTGTATGCGTTTCCGGCGCCGTCTATGGTTATTTGCCTAAAAGCAGACACTACATTTGTCCGAGTTGCACTTAATCTGTCAGTTCAACAGCTACTGCAACGCTTTAAATGTCTTTGAAGTTGGTTTGTGTACATGCTTAGGGTGCTTTCTTTTCTATCTCATTCTCTTGCAAGCTAAATGTTATAGGTGCTGTCGCTTTTTCGTTTCATCGAGTTTCAAATCACAACGAGGCTAAAAAAGTTGCACTTAAAATATGAACTCCTGTTCCAGCAACAAATGTTATCAACATTTAATTTTATTTCTCACCACCACAAACAGATGTATAAACTGAAGATGGTAGGTTAGGTTAAGATTAGGTTAAGGTGGCGGCAGGTCTTTAGACCAGCCCACTTAGACCAAATTATTGGTCCGTTGTGATACCACAGAATGGAAGAAAGGAGCAATCAACTGAAACTTTTTGTGTAGGATGTTCTTAATGTGGCAGAAGCTGTAGAAATATGTGATATTAAACCTGAAGCCGGTGTTATGCATTGACCTTAGTCAAATCAAGTTACTAAGCATTCCTCTCCACAAACTTTTCCTACCACCACCAACTACAACTTTTTGTCGTAAATTGATGTTTTAAAGTTTATTTGATTAGAAATAAGGAAAGAAAGGTTATTGCGTAGAACAATGGCCCGGCCAGGACTCGAACCAGGGACCCCCTGAGCAACAGTCAAGCGCGCATCCACTAGACTAGCGAGGCCGCCTGAAGATGGTAACAGTAATGCAATTTTAATAGAAAAAAAACTGTACGGATTCGAACATTCTCTTAACATACCTCCTTCGACTTTCAAATGAAATGTAAAATGTGAATTCACCAACTACACGAAATGTGTAAAAAACTTACTTACAAACTTTTATTTAATACAAATTTCTATTGACCTTAGGTTTACTAGTTTTTGCTAGATATATATAAGATTCCTAATGATTTTTTTTAATTTTGTGAAAGTGTTTTATTTGTTTTATAAATTCTCGTGTTACTATAAAACAAAAACAGCGTTGAATAGATAATCTGTTTTTATAGGGATATGAAATTTTTTTGAAAGGCATTGTTGAATGTGCAGCTTAACAACCACTGTGCCTTACCATCAGGTTTTAATACCCCTTGTCATTGCTTCATGTTTAACAAGTATACTTTTCCTTAAACGAGTATCAATAATTTATGATCGTGCAAAAACAAAAACTAATTCTATAAACACTTTGTAGATAGAGGGGCAAAGATAATAATTATTCTTAAAACTCTCATCCAGATAAATAACTTGGCTTGAGTACAGATAAGATTGCGGCGCATTTATCTTTTTGTACTTTAAATTTATGCCAAAAATTTCCCGAATTTGTTTTAAGACTTATAATAAATCTTAATAAAAACGACATAAGAAAAGACTAGAACAAAATAGAAATTGTTTTGCAGCTATTTATTGCAAAGCTTACTACATCAAAAATCGATAGTAAATTATTGGGTTACTCAGATTATTGTCTTCTATCTAAAGTTTAGTTCAGTTATTTTGTATGCATGTATTTAAAATATTACACGCAAATAAACTATTGGCAACCTGCGTTTCGACTCCTTCCCATTTCCCTTCTTTTTTTTCATTTTAGAATGAGTTTCAAAATTCATGCTAATGCAGTGATTAAAAAATGTGTAGTGTGCTTGCTTGGACGCAATTATGTCATTTCCTCTGATAAAAGAGGCCTTGACAATTCTTCTACTGGGTGCTCAAAATCTACAACGCCGTTCTCAATAAATTCGGCAAAGCGAGTCGTGCTCTGCAGAAGTAAGAATTAAATCTATTTGTAGCGGCTCAACTCTATCAAAGCCTTGTCGACCATATATATTAAGGAGCTGAAGAATCAATTCGACGAATTTTTAAAAGAAGTCAAATCGACTTGTATTGTACTTGACTCTGACGAAAAACAGCTGTAACAGTTCCAGTTTCTCACCCATCATGAACTCCTAGCTTACACATTTGAGGAAAAATTTGATTTTCTGACGAAACTCAACCATTTGAGCACAAACGTAATTTTATCAGCCTGCAAGAACAGTATCGCATCATTTTACGTAAATGATGTTAGTGGTGATGAGCTTTTTTCCGAGTGCGATTGGCAAAACATCACAAACAAATCTCCTCGTTTCTCACTCATCTATTTTTTTGCGAATCTTCGAATACTTCGAATATTTCAAAAGCATTCCCTAAAAATTTCAGACTACTCGGATTTTAATTTATAGAGATAAATACATTTTAAAAGGAGTTTTTTATCTGCATGCACATCGTAGTCAAAACTTTAAAAGCGTTTTCCTCGAAACTATGTTTTCGGTGATCGGTGATCGCTGTAACTTTAGAACGGCTTTATCGATCAGTTTGAAATTTTTCTCACTTATTCAGTTCTATCATGAATAATTTTTCACGCGGAATCCGAAAAGGGAGTTTTCATTTTTAAGATACAGCTCAAGATCCAAAATATTCTTGAGCTTTATCCTTAAAATGAAAACTCTCTTTTCCGATTCCGCGTGAAAAATTATTCATGATAGGGCTGATTATATACATAATTGTCCTTGGACGACTATATTTTTTTTGGCGAATTTTTGTCAAAAAAATAACTTTGAATTTCAACATTCGCCGTTTTTCGAAAGTTACAAATTTTTAAATCCCCTTGTTCATCAGGAGCATTATTTCATTAACTAATGACTTTTTTTATTTCGATCGAGCAGCTGTGATCACGGCAAAACACTTTTTTTATCCCTCGCAAAATTTGCTGTCTCGCATTAATTAATCAATATTTTGTCATAACAAAAAATATACCCTTCTAATATATATATTTAATGTAAAAAAAATTTCTTACTAATTATTTTAATGTGTGGCCAAAAAAAAAAATCATAAACAAGACCTTTTATTGTACGTCCCAACTAGTTGTGCCGCCTTAATTTACTAAAAAATGTTATACAATTGATCAATAGAAGCTGGGTCAAAGTCCTTTCTAGGATAAATTTTTATTTTTATTTTTTATAGATTCATTTATATTTAACGACAGGTGAAAAATTTTAAAATTTATTTAAAAAAACTATTTTGTTTCTTCTTAAAAAATTTTTTTGCGTACTTTTTTGCTCTTATTCTTAGTCAGTTACAATTTTTTCACTATTTAGAGTAGTCTGCGTAAAAAAAAACTAAAGTTACCTATTTCGAGCGTTCACTATTTCGGCGGTTTGTTATATCTAGATTTGACTGTATAATTATGAAATATATGGAACTGCGAAAAAGCTTCGCTTCTGTTAAGTATCCAAATTGACACATCGTTTGATTTTCCATTGATATTGCCTCGACATGATATTAAAAAAAATTTCATGTCTGTGTCCAACACCTGTTCAGCCAGGCGTGAAGCGGCTGCTCATCAAATCTAGAAATCAAACATTTTTTTTATTGCAAACCAACACGTTGTTAGGCTGCTGTTCGAACGGTCAAACATAAGGTTTGCCTTCTGTGCCAATTGTTGTATTTTTATTTTTTAGTTACAGTTACAAACATTAACATTACAACCATATCTGGAACACATTAAAGTTCTAACTGATAGAGCGCACTTTTTATAGGATTAATTAAAGTTGCATGTATTTAAAGAGATAAGATAATAAGATAAATTTTGAGGCATGTCAAAGATTTTTAAGGCATTAATATTAGCGTTTGAAAGACTTTTTAAGTGTTTTATAAACCTTTTTAACACATTTTTGGTATAGATATTTTTTTTACAGTGCAATTAAAAGTAAATACAGTGATTTGTGGTGTTGTACTAAGAGAAATAGATGTAGATTTTTGCATTGTTTTGGGTAGAAGAAGACCAAGCTTAACAAAACGCATGCAACACAAGGCTACACATGAAATTGCTTTACAATATTTTTTTTCTTTTGGCACTTACCTTATCTCCAGAACCGGGGTCAGGAATTGGTAGATCGGTTACTGTGTTCATGTTCATGGTTAATAAACTAAAAGAGAGAAACGAAAATTTAACAGAAGAACTAGCAATTGATTTAAAAACAAAATAAAACAAAAAATATATTGAACTTTATTTGAAATTTAGAATTTATTTAAATTCAGAAATCTTATTTGAAATTCATTAGTGATTAATTGAAATTCTAAAACAAATTCCACTTTTGAAATTTAGAAAAGATCAATTGAAATTCAGAAATTCTAGCTTAGATTAAAAGAAGAAAAATATAAATTTCTAAATTCTATTTGAAGTTCAGAAAAATCAATTTAAATTTAGAGATGCCATTTAAATGTAAAAAATATCGATTGAAATGCAGAAATTCTATTTGAAATTTCTGAAAACATTTCTATTTGAAATTTTAAACAATTCAAATTTAGAAAATACCAATTAAATTTAGAATTGTATTTTAAATTTGGAATAGATCAATTGAAATTCAGAAGAGCTCAATTGAAATTTAGAAATTCCATTTGAAATTAAGAAAAGATCAAATAAAGTTCAGAAATTCCTTTTTAATTATGAAAAGATCAATTGAAATTCAGATATTCCATTTCAAATTTAGAAATTTTATTCGAAACTACATTCTAATCAGGATTTAGTAAACTAATTTTTCACATTTTTTCACACTTTCGAGTTTAAATTTTTCCCAAAAAAAATATTTTTTTCTTAAAATTTTTTTAACTTTTTTGTTTCTAAATCTTTGAAATGTCAGTCATTATTTTGTTCATTATCGGTTCACTATCCGTGCAAAAAAAAGAACGTTCCCTTTTCGAAAGAAAAGAAAAAAAATGGATTCAAATCAAACTCTAATAGAAATTAAGAAATTTGTTATAAGACCTTGGGAAGAGAAGAAGAGTTTAAAACCCGGCACATTGCTGCCACGCCCCCTTTCCCAACGCCCATAAAATGTTGTCAAAAACTGCATGTGTAAATTGAAGTCGAATACTGCATTCCGAGGTCATAAAACAATAGTTTTATTTATAACTTTTGAAAAAATATAAAAACATTTTGGAAAAAATAAATTTCGCCTAAAAAACCATAGCGTAATACCCTTGTTGTTTTGATGACAAAAACAGTAAAATAATTTTAACAGTAAATAATGGCATAGGTCCAGCCCGCCACTTTTTTGTCGCGATTTTGTGTACAAATTCTTCACTTATATAAGACACATTATTATTTTCAAAAATTGTAAATGTTCAAAAAGATAAAACTCGCCGCGATTACTTCGTGAAAGAGGAAATTAGCTTCAACACATGGACTTTCTTATATGGAGGAAAATGAGGAAATTGCATCGGGGCGCGATCGTCAGAAAAACGCGAGCGAAATTTTTTTGCGGATATATGGGAAAGAGCACTAGTTCCTTAATTCAGTTGACACACTGACTAAACGCATAAATATACTGTGCAATACATAGACGCGAGCAAGCAAAATTTGTTTGTGTTTACATATGTGCATGCGGTGCGAACGCTCCCAGTACATAAAGAGCGCTTAGTATGAACAATTAATTAAGTCAAATAGGATATTGACACATATGGCGCCCACGTTAGGTCTAAGCATGTTTCTTTTCTCCGAAAGGCTCGAAAAGAGCAACAACAATATTGCAACAGCGCCTATCTCTCAGATCCGTAACACATCAATAACTTCTTTAAATATTTTTTACCACAATTTCGGTGGTTGGGAGAAGCACCGAATAATAAATAATAAATCTAGGCAAAAATCTTTATATATATACATTGGTGTTATATACATTCCTCCTAATTTCACTGAAAGTTTGTACAATGATTTATGTGAAATTAAAACACAAATAACGTTTACTTTAAACGACGATTATCAGGTTATTATTTAAGGTGACTTAATTGTACCAATACTTATTTTATCACCGATGATAATGGCAACCATCTGCTTCCAATAAATCTATCCAATGCGGTCGACTTTAACTTATTTAGTACCTTTTATAGTAACGACTATCAGCAAATAGCTCCAATACCAAACCAGAATGAGCGGTGGCTAGATTTAATTCTTACCAACTCCTATGACGCAGTACTGGTCAATCTAACTTGTCATTCTGATCACTTATTTTCTAATACCCTCGACCAAACTGCCTTTACGATCGAGTTACGCGATGCTCATATAGCTTTTTCGCAATCCTTTTATAACTCTATTGTATATGATTTACTCAATGCCGATTACAATAATATAAGGAATGAGTTGAATTCGATCCACCTTTCAACCTTGGAAATGAATGATGCTATCTTGTTTTTCAATCAGAGTGTCTTTCCTATACTCGAAATTCATTCATTTTAAGATGTGAAAAACGGTATCAAGAGTTCTATCAAGTCTGAAGAAGCTTATAAGTTTTACACCAACTTTATAGGAGAAAGAACTATTGCAGACCCTAAAAATTCTTCAATTTTGGAAACGTTAAGCGGAAATTTAACGGCTGCCCGACATCCATGTTTAAAGGAAATTTTCCTTCTTCCATCCCGCAGCAGATCTGTATTTTTTTTTAAAGATAACTTTTAAAGAGGTCTTCTGTTCATCTTCAATTTATAACCAAACTCAATCTTCGTTTCCTCAATATTACCAATGGTTTGTTCAATCAATCTAACTCGGAATAATGTAATCAATTCCATTTTACCAGTCAATTACGCACTTATACATAATTTTTAACAAGTCCGAGCAAACAGGTGTTTTTCCATCTTTAAAGAAAACTTCTCATCTTACGCTAATTTATAGCGGTATTGTCAGCTA
Organism: Dichetophora obliterata; assembly: GCA_963920525.1. Taxonomy (NCBI): domain Eukaryota; kingdom Metazoa; phylum Arthropoda; class Insecta; order Diptera; family Sciomyzidae; genus Dichetophora; species Dichetophora obliterata. Next base: position 15,040,928 of record OY986440.1, on the reverse strand, counting down.
TTCTCAAACTTTTCGAAAAAATTACATGTTTGAACTTACTTAATCCACGTTTAAATGAACAACAACACGAATTCCCTAAAAGAAGATCAACCACTACAAATCTTACAATCATATCCTTAGATATTCTTACTAAAATAGAAAAACGTTATCAGATAGATGCGGTCTATACCGATTTCAGTTAAGTCTTGGATTGCGTTGATCACGAAATCTTAACTATAAAAATTGTTTAATTCTGGTAATCTACTGAAATTCCTATTAGAGGTGTAAAAAAATATGTTTGTCTATTATTATTACTCTTGTAAATTTTGTTAGCTAATTTACTCACTTTTATTTTCTTTTCGTTGCTACTGCTGGTTGGTTTGTTAAAATAAAATTAAATGTTTATTATGTTGACTTTATATTATTTAAATACAAATTCTAAATGTTTGATAGTTTAAATCATACTTGATTTTAAATACAAATTCTAGTTGTTGGCACTTCAAATCTCATTGCCTCTGTGGTGCAGTGCGTTAGTGCGCGCTTGCACGGGTATCATAATGATTTCTGATGAAGCCTTTAGCACGGCCGAAATTGCAATAAAATCAGCTAGTGACTGAGCGAAATTTGAAGTCATTAAATTGATTTTTGTGGAATTTAAAGAGATCATACCGTTTTGGTTAAGTCACTTTGTATGGGAGGTAGGCGTGGTTTTCATCCGATTTTGTTCAGATTCAAACTTGACCTCCATTTTTGTATAAAAAGCTTATATTTTGAATTTCGTTATGATAGCTCAAAAATTACGGCTGCTATCGTGGACACAGACGGACAGACGAACAGACGGACATGGCTAAATCGACTCAGGAGGTGATGCTGATCAGGAATATATATACTGGCCACGCCTTCTTATCGGCGTTACAAACGGAGTGACAAAATTAATATACCCCTATTACGTTTTTTAAACGTGGGGGTATAAAAAGAGCTAACCATTTTTTGTAAGCTAAAGAAAGAAAATAGTTAAAAGCAAACACAACTCCTATATTTAATCAGTTTATCAATCATATTGATTGATTTGTAAATGCAATGTATTGCTGCATAACAAATTATTAAAAACTATCTTTATTCAATTTTAAGTGCACAAAATTAAAGAAACTTGATAAAATTGTATGTATATTAGGGCGGGTCAAATTCTGGCTCAGCGAAATTCGTAAAATACATGTAATTTCAAGACTTTTTCTCCACTACAGCATATACAAATTCTGAAAAAAAGCTGTGCGGACTTTCGAAAATAGATTCATACACATACATTCATACATTCATATTTTATAATTGAGAACAAAATCTATTTACGAAAGTCCGCACAGCTTTTTTTCAGAATTTGTATATGCTGTAGTGGAGAAAAAGTCTTGAAATTACATGTATTTTACGAATTTCGCTGAGCCAGACCTCCAAAAAATTCGTCCATACAAATTGACCCGCCCTAATGTATATAAAATTGAATAAAGGTATTTTGGATAATTTATTTTTTAAATTTTCAAATATAGTTTAATATTGACCTAAAAATAGCTAAGCTCTAAAAGAAAAAAGCTTGGAAAAAAAGCTAGGAGCTGAAACACAATTTTCGAAAAAATAAGCTGAACCTATCTGAATCTAGCTGAATCTAACTGGCAGCACTGATGATGAGTGGGAGAGTCTGCTTTACGAAAGTCATAATATAACTCATTAATGTATACAAGGGTACCACATTTTTATTATTAAATACTTTATAAATTAAATCTTTTAAAAGTTCTAAAAATATCTTATGTGTAAAATCTAGTGTAAAAGCTAGTGTGTAAAATCAAATTGAGTTTAATAGTATTGTGATTTTAAAAATGCAATGTGGAGGCAAGGCGCATTATTTATCCCAAGCTGATATCAGAATTTTGACTTCTCAAACGTCAGTATATTTTGAACTGTTCAAATCTTGAGACTAGAGGCTAAAACATAATAGGCTCCATGAGACAAAAATTTATCAGGTAGCTACGCACACAACCTATTTTCTCATGAGCTGCGGATGACGAACCTCAAACAAAAGAAAACGTAAAACGAAACTTATTTTTTTTTAATATTAAAATTGTGTTCATAATACAAAACGAGAGTTAAGCAAAATTTTTCTTTTTCAATATTGTGTTGTTTAAAATTTATTTATTTATTTTCTTTGTGTGACAAAAAACATTTTTGATATCTCCATTTTGCATCAGCTGCCTTAGCAACCATATCACGCTCTCGTTTTTATTTTCTTTCATCCGCAGCTAAAGTTGTGCAGCTACTTGGTTAGTTATGTTATGATAGGCTCGAGCTGACTGTAGCGAATGTTAAAAATCAACGAAAAGCTAGCTCAAGTTCTGCCAAATACTCAATTTCACCAAAATGACATGATCGAGCTCGTCTTTAAGGGTCAGTTTTTCAGTACGAGTTTAAGATCTAGTCAAATTGAGCATACCTTAACTCACCAAAATTGGACGTTTTAACTTTGTTTAGGCAAAAAAGAAACACACTATTTGATAATTTAAGTCAATTTTACTTCAACGAATGCTAAAATATCTAGTTAAACCTAGTTTAAACGTCCAATTTTGGTGAGTAAAGCTAGGTTTAATTTGACTAAAGTTTAAACTCGTACTGAAAATCTGTACCTAAGTCATTAAAAAGATTCGGCAATTTGTGTATTAATTAGTTTTGTTTGGTTTGTTCAGTTGAATTTGTGATAACAGAAATGAATCGCGAAAATAAGTTGATGTTAATTTCATTCAAATTCGTTTGAGAGAAAAAAAACTGCTGATTCCTTACGGAATATTCGATTTTAATTCCTTTGGCTGCAGCCAGATCAACTTAACGAAACTTGTACGCATTATTTCTATGTAGTTGTATAAAATTTGACATTAAGATAGCGTTTCGAGGCAAGGAAAACAATTAAAATTATATTCTCCAAGTTAGCGGTTCCAAAAAACAAATTTTTGACTGAACGCTTTAATTGAATCGTTCACTTCATAAATTTATTGTTTTTTACATTAAGGTCAAATTTTAATAAGTTTCCTATAATTTTAAATCGTAATATTATAAATAACAGCATAATATTATGTTTGATAGAAGTATTAATATATTGAATTAAAAATTTCATTTGTATTCTTAAAAAATAGTTGCATGGCAGCAGCATAAGCGCCTGGATTGCGAAAATTATAATTGCGCTCTTTGTGCTCAGAGCCGCCTAAAAACAATATTGCATCCTCAGTGACATAAAAATCGGGCGTTTTATAACTGTAATCGTAAATACTGTGCAAATTATACAGTTACCGTATCGAGTATGTATTTTGTCATAAAAATCAAAAAGCTGTAGAAATATTTCGACTGTTATGCCCCTATTATGTACGTATTATGTATGCGATGGTATGCGATGTTGACTCGCTTCAACTACATTTTTTTCATATAACGTATTGCATATATTTTAATTGAACCATGTAGTTTGCTACCATCTATTAAGAATTTTCAAACGACGTAGTTCAACTGAAATGTATGTAATAAGTTATACGAAAAAAAATTAGTTGAATCTAGTCAACTTAAGTTGAGTTGTAATACATAATAGGGGCCTTAAAGTTTTGAGAAAAAAAAATTTATTTTGTTTTTTAATATTTTAAGCAAAAATAAAACTTAAAATTGGCCTGATATTCTGCCATGTGAGAGGTTCTAATTGTACCTGCGAATAAAGGTCATACAATTTTATCAATATTCGCCACATAACTGATATTTTGTTATTTATTTTATCTTTGAACGCTGAATATTAAAGGTTGTACTGTACCCCAAAGCTTAAACAAAAACAAACAAATAAAGTTGTGCTGTAAGACGTAATTATACGTCAAAGCAACATCGCTTTTTGTAGCTATGTCAAATAATAAAAACCCTTTTAACCCTCACGGGTTCTTTGTATGCGGGCGCATACAACTTTCAACTTTACTTGGTCATAGGTCATATATGCTTGGACGGATTACAATGAAAATTAGTAAAATATCTAATTTAGGGTAGGTTAACATATTAATGGTATTCATTTAAATGTTAAATGTTAAGTCCTGCTAAACTGCTAAATTGTTAAAGTTAGCAGCTGTTGATGTGAACGTACCTGCTAAGACATTTTACAATCAAGTGGTAAGCTGAAATGTCAAAATCAGCTGGAAGACTTCTACAGCTTAAAAGTGAAAAAACTGAATTATTACAAAATCAAACGACGGCGTTTATTTGCACTTGGCTAATAAATTAATAATAAAGCTTAATTAAATAGAAATATAACTTTCTTACTTCAACCATTTATAAACAAATAAACTGCAAATATTTTGCAAAAATTGTTTGCAAATGTTAATTTGACAACTTTCAATGTAGCAATAGATCTGTGGTTTTAATAACTCGTGTAACCAGTACTCAGTAACCAAATATGTATTTTTATTTTTATATTACAGTGCGTTAACACTTTTGATACATATGCTACTCAGAAACTTTGAAATGTCTTAAATCTCTACCAACATCTTTACAAAAATTTTATTTTTTTATTAAAAAAGGGAAGTTTTTAGACTTTGAAGCTGCAAATCATAAATAATTTGGTACTTGTTAAAACTCATTCACAAAACGATTTATCATTACACTCAATAACTTTGACGATTCAGACTTAACAAATGGTATCTGCTAAACAAAAACACGGTGCTGAGCTTGTTAACAAGCTGCTAAGTCTTTTCCCAAACAAAATTTTGACAGGAGTTAACAAATTTGTTAAGTTTAGCAAGTTAGCAGGGCTTAACAAATGTAGTGAATACCATAATTGAAATAATAAAAAAAACTATTTGACAGTTCAGTTGTTCTGGACACGAAAAGTTACGTATTGGTTCTTGTGTATGCGTACGCATACAATTTTACTTGCAAAGCATTTCGTGCACAAGAACCAATACGTAACTTTTATGTCCAGAACAACTGAATTGTTAAATATTTTTTGAACAAAACAAAAAAAATTAAACAAAAACAAAAAGCTACTCACGATTTTGTTGGTGCATTACACACATGCAATAGGCAAGTGCACTGAGTCGTGAATACCCCTAATGTTTGCGATTTCTGACTTCCCAATCAACCATTGTGTAATAATGTTTGGATTAAGCTTACCTACAATGGAAAAATGAAAGCCTTTTACAAACATGCTTTGAAAACACTTGTCTACGTAATAAATTTACAAGTTGTGTTGTAAAATGGTATCGAAACATAATATAAGTAAGCTTGTTATAATACTATTTGTAGTAAGCTTACTTGAAGTTTAATTTACAAACGTTTTCAAATCATGATTGGAAAATGCTTTCAAATGTAATTGTTTCACAGCTTCCACATTATAAGGGAATTCCCAATAATTGAAAATTACAATTGCAATAAAAAACGAAGTAACATCACTAGTAATTTCAATTAAAAAACAATCCAGCAAATCAATTTTGTATATAACGATATAGATAGAATACTTGATTTAATATTTGTTACAAGCAATTTAAAGGCATCTTGTGATTCTAATTGTTCTCCTATTTCTAATAATAGCGTGCATCATAAAGCATTGACTGTTTATTTTGAATTTTATATGTTTGATAAAGTCGATTTGATAACTCCTACTGAGTTTGACTTCGCTAGAGGAAATTTTGTCGAAATTAATCGTTTTTTAGCTCAATGTAATTGGTCTTTATTAGATTCATTTCACGATCCAAATGATGTGTATTTGCATATTTGTGAACAATTTTCTTCTGCTATATCAAGTCTTGTACCTGTTAAACCACTTGGTCGACGAAATAAACGTCCCTGGTTTAATAAAGGTTTGTGTCATCTAAAAAATCTTAAAAATAAAGCTTTCAAGAAATATCAGAATAGTAGAAACAGTTCAGATCGAAGTCATTTCGAGCAATTGCGTAATGAGTTTAATTTTCTACATAATTACCTTTATAACCAATATGTCTTAAAAATTGAGTCTCAATTACAATCAAATCCTTCTCATTTTTGGCGTTACATTAATGATAAATGTAGTTCAAAAGGTATCCCAGTTAATATGGAATATGAAGGTCAATCTTCGGACAATACGCTTGATTCCTGCAATCTTTTTGCAAAATTTTTCCAAAGCGTTTATGAAGACTATAGTAACTCACCTATTGGCACATTTGCTACAGATTCTAACAACATTAACATCATTGCAAACTTCATTATTTCTGAAGAAGATGTCGTATCTGCAATTTCCGACTTAAAATCAAGTTTTAAGAATGAAAAAGGAGGCTTTCCTCCAAGTTTTTTCAAACTTTGTGTTAATAATGTCGTAAACCCTATTTTATTGTTATTTAATTTGTGCCTTAAATCAGGAAAATTTTTGGATATTTGGAAAATTTGTTCCATTGTTCCGATATTTAAATCAGGAAATCGTGCAGATGTCAATAATTACAGAGCTATTGTTAAACAAGGTACATTTGCTAAACTATTTGACAGTATTTTACATAAAAAATTATATGAAGTTATAAAAAATGATATTTGTGACTGTCAGCATGGTTTCCTGCCTGGTAGATCAACTAGCACTAATTTAGCTTTAATTTCAAATCATATCACAGTTGCCATGGAGAAATTTAGTCAGCTTGATGTAGTGTACACTGATTTTTCTAAAGCATTCGATAAAGTAGATCACAGGATTCTTTTGTTAAAAATGAAAAAGTTCGGTTTATCCGAATCTCTTTTGTGTTTTTTCTTTAGCTATTTGTCAAACCGTAAATTATTTGTGAAAATTGACTCTATTGAGTCGGAAGTTGCAATAGAAGCCTTTTCAGGGATACCTCAGGGAACTCACTGCGGTCCCTTACTTTTCCTATTATTCATAAATGATTTGCCAAAGATTTTCTCTTTTGCTGAGTGTTTACTTTTTGCAGATGATGTTAAACTTTTTTCGGAGATTACAAATACTTCAGATTGCCTTAAATTGCAAGCGGAATTATATAAATTCAATAATTGGTGCTTGCTAAACAACCTTAAATTAAACATAAATAAATGTTGTGTAGTTTCCTTTACAAAAATTATGCAACCTATTCATTTCGAATACAGCATTGAAAATTGTGTTCTGATGCGTAAAGCAGATAATAAAGATTTGGGAGTTATTTTTGACTCAAATTTTAACTTTAAAAGTCACTTAGATTTTATTATTGGTAAATCCTTCGCTTTATTGGGTTTCATTAAGAGGAATTCTGTTAACTTTAAAGATCCATTAACTCTAAAGGCTCTCTTTGTCTCTCTAGTTAGATGCAAGGTTGAATATTGTGCGATTATTTGGAATCCGTTTTATGAAGAGCACTCTAATCGCATTGAGAAAATTCAAAAATTGTTCACAAAATATGCTCTACACAAATTAAGATGGCCTGATGGTCTCCCGTCATACGAGTCTAGAAGAAAACTGCTGGGGTTGCAATCACTAAAAGATAGACGCTCTTACTGCTCCTTGATATTTGTTCATAATGTAATGTCCGGTAAGATTAATTGTCCTGATATATCAATGTTATTTCAATTGTATGATCCACCTAGAAATTTAAGGTACAACAGGTTATTCGAGGAAAGCGCTCACAGAACTAATTACGCACTTAATTCGCCTATAACTCGATGTAAGCGTCTCTCCAATAGTCTTGCATTTGTTTTGAATTTTAATGTTAGTTTATCGCGCTTTAAGCTTGATCTATTTATTTTGTATAATTAGCTATAATATTTATAATTCCAATTACATATATTTTTTGTTATATAATTAGTCTGTTAGATTATTTAATCTGTAGACCGAAATAAATAAATAAATCAATAAATCAATAAATTTTAATAAATTATAAAGTTTTATAAATTCCTAAATTGAGTACGTAAGTTTTTATTTAAGATTTATACAAAAACATGCCATATAAATTTAGCAAAAAAGTACGGAATCAGAGCAAGGAAGTTGTGGATTTACTGTTGAATAAGGATAATCATTATAAAATTAATTTATTGGCAAGTGATGTGAACAGCGAAAATGTTGAAGTGAGCAATATGGATGTGTCTTGTTCCAGCTCCACGGAAGACACGTCGTCGTGCGATGAACTTCCGCATTGCGATGTTAGGAAAAAATTGGCAACATGGGCTGTTAAGCATACTATAACCCACGTTGCTCTGAACGACCTCCTGGAAATACTTAAAGGTGTAATCCCAGATTTACCAAAAGACGCAAGAACTTTGAAAGGAACACCTAGGGATGTAAAAATTATTCAAATGGAAAGTGGTGAATATATTCATTATGGTCTAAAAGATTGCCTGACCGACTTTTTTATGACAAATAATTTCAAGTCAAATGAAATTAATTTGAATATAAATATAGATGGACTACCGATTGCAAAAAGTTCACTACAGCAAGTGTGGCCAATACTTGTTAATGTTAATGGTACTGAATCTGTACACACTGTGGGAATTTACAGCGGTACCAGCAAACCAAATAACATAAATGAATTTTTGTCACATTTTGTTACAGAATTTGGAAAAATTTTAGACAACGACTTTGTCTTTAAAAACAAAACATACAAAATAACTTGTCGAGCATTTATATGTGATGCACCTGCCAGGTCATTCGTCTTAGGAATTAAAGGTCACACTGGCTACTATTGCTGCCACAAATGCAAACAAAAAGGTAAATACCAAAATCATCGAATGCTTTTCCCGTATGAAGAAAATTGTCCTCGCACTGATTTAGATTTTAGAGCGCGTACAGATGAAGAACATCACAACGTAAAGAATCCTATTGCTATAGAAATGTTGCCAACAAATATTTTAAAAACTTTTCCATTTGACTACATGCACGTCATTTGTCTAGGTGTTGTTAAAACTCTTATGACTTCTTGGCTTAAAACTAAACAGAAAGAGTTTTCTCTTAGTAATAAAAACATTGTTATGCTGAATGAAGGTCTTTTAGAATTAAAAGGGCAAATATGTCGAGAATTTTGCAGAAAGCCAAGAGATTTAAAGGAATTCGATAGATATAAAGCAACGGAATTTCGACAATTTCTTTTATATACGGGCCCTGTTATTTTACGAGGAGTTTTGAGTGAAAGTCGGTACACGCATTTCTTACAACTTAGTCTGGCAGTACGGATTTTGCTAGATTCAAAAACTTGTAGATGTAATAATATATGTGCAGCCGAATTATTAAAAGATTTCTTGAAGAAAACGGAAGAGCTGTATGATGGTTCATTGTTGTCATATAATTTTCACTGCCTTCTTCACCTTGCTGAAGACACAATGGAACATGGATCACTTGAGACATTCAGTGCATTCAAATTCGAAAATAAGTTGGGCAAGTTGAAAAAACTCATTAAAAAAAAAAAATCATATTGGTGCACAGTTGTATAATCGATTGGTAGAGCAAAGCAATAATATCCCAGATTTCCAAAACGATACATATCCCAAATTGGGGCAGTTTAAAAATGATTCGCATTCCTTTATTAAAACTGAAAAATTTCATCTGTCAACTTCATCTCAAGTGGCTATAAAGTTAACAATTTGACAGACATGTTTATTTACCCACTTAAATCATCTTTACTCAATATGTTTTACACCACTAACTTAGCTTGCTCTGAAATAATATACAAACATTCCATTCATACTACGAGTATTTCAAAAATTGTCGCACTTAATTATAAAAATAATTCAACAGCATTTATTCCACTCATCCACAATGAGCAATAACGATTTCTCGCAATTATTTGCATCGTCGACGCCTTCCTCAAACCAAACACCAAAAAGCGAGCCACAAGTTTTAGGATTACAAAGAAGAGGCATTAATTTACGTATAGATGATGTTACAACTTCAGGTACGAATACGATTTTATATATATATGTGAATAATTATTAATGAAATCTTTATTTCAGCTATTTCAGTACAAGTTGTGAAAGCGCTCGAGCCAGTTATAAACCGGTTAACTGCTGAAATACAATCTTTACGAAGTGAAGTTCAACAATTGAAAAAGCGAGATTGCCCAATACGCAAAATTATGCCAGCTAAGCCCTTTAACAATATGGAACAATTCAATGCATTTGAAAAGTTGCTTCAAGAGAACAGGGATGCATTTAGCTCTTTTGTAAGTATAAAGTTCCTGAGGGACTTCTACACTATACAACGGATGTATTAATACCGGTGGCTATTTGTTGGTGAAGTTGAGGACTTGTACACTTTATAAAAACAAAACACATACATGTACTGAACACATTCACGACGGCAACGACAACTGTCAAATTATATATACATGCTATTGTTATGGAGGTGAATTTGATGAAAATGTAGCAGCGACATGAGAATGTTGCTGTCGACGGTATAGAATTATTTCTAATTTGACGAGCGACAACAGCGCAAATATAAGGGTTTGTGTATGCGTGAATGAAACAATTGTATGATATTTCCAGTCGTAAAGTCGTGTAGTCGTGAATGAGTTCTGAGCAACAAGTACGTAAAAAAATGCACTTGAGTAGTTGTGCACACTGAAAATTTTGACAGCTTTGAAAAAGTTATAGTGGTGGGTTCACGAAAGCCTAACTGCACAAGTCCTTAACTGCAATCGCAAGTGCACTAAGCTGTGTCCAAGGCTCATTTATAAGGTTGTGGCACTTGAGAGCGAGCTCGGTCGAACTGTCAGAATGGATGAAAATAAATCAAGGAAATGAATGCTTAGAACAAGGAAAAGCACAGTGAGAGCTCGAGCAAAAGCGGGAAAAAGAGTGCATTTGTCTCAAGTGCCACAACCTTATAAATGAATCTTGGTTGTGACTACCTTTATTGAATTGTACCGACTGGTATGCAACAAGCGATTGTACAGTTGGTTGCATCGTGGATAAGACTGTGATGTCGCTGATATCGACATCATCATATCTTCTTTTTATACAGCACTAATAATAAAGAAAAGTAGTTATATTAAAATAACAAAAATATCGTGATTCTCAGTTGTCTCTTTTATTTATAAATTTCAGCAAAAAGAACTTCAAACCGTTTCAAATAACAATAACTTTGTAAAAAACTGCTGGAGGAAAATAATTACAGATCAACTAGGTGAAAAAATGTGTTGGAAAGGCACTGAAGAAAAAAGGAGTATACGAAATTTAAGCAGTGCTTTGGCCGTAAGAAGTAAGATAGTTAAAATACATTATTTTGCATTTATAAAAATTATGTATATATTACTTTACAGATGCTACGACTTCTTTAGGCAAAAATGAAGAAGAGTTCATAAGGAATACAAAAAGTTTCTTCCAATTTGCGAAGAACAGGCAAAAACAGCGCGCTGAGTACAAGCAAAATATAAATAAAAAAGATGTTACCATAGTACTTAATTGAAATATTTGAAAAAAATTCAAAAATATCGAAAACTCTCCTTTTAAGTTTTTTAAAAAATTGCATGCCGCTCGCTATTGTCTTAGCAGTTATAGGGGCCTAAATTTGGAAGAATTGGTCGGAAAATTTGTGATTTTTTCTTTTAAATAAGCAGTATGGGTATGAAAATAAATTGTATTTTTAACGATGTGTAAACAATAAAAATCCATGCATAACTTTAAAATCTATGCGGAATTATGTTTGCCGTTATTTTCACAAAAACGTTATGGTAATATAATCAAAAAACTCTGTATGTCAAATATTTTTTCTAAGTCCAAAAAGAGTTACATCTTCAGGAGTTATGCTGGGATTTTTATGGTTTGTACCAAGTTGAATAGATAATCGCATTTCCTTTTTTTTAATGCCCATAATGCTTACTTTTTTGAAAAACTGAAAATTTGTAAGTAAATTTTCCTAACTTTGGACCCCTATAACTTTTAAACCACATGATAAAAACAGATTTCGATTTAAGTCAAAATCTATATTCAAATCCACAAAAAAACATTTAAGCTATCGCTATTCTTGAAATATTATCTTTAAAAGCTAATAGAATTGTTTTCTAAAGCAGTAAACTAAAAAATGAACTCATTTTATCTTGTAAATAAATAATATAATCTTATATAACCTTGTAAAAACATTTTCTTTTAGTTAGAAGTTTTATTGAAGCAGAAGTTTCTCTATTAAAAAATCATTATAAAGAGGTTACAAAAGTAATTGTTTTCAAAGAATTAAAAACACTTTTTAGTAACATTACGATAGCGCTGCTTTCCAATTTCATAAAAACAGTTGTAAAAGGCTTACAATAATACTTGCTTCCAATATTTTAAAAACTGTTTTCATAATATTTTAATAACACTTTTTCTCAATTTTTTAAAAACAGTTGTACAAAACTTACAATAACACTTACTTCCAATTATTTAATAATTATTTTCAGTAATGCTATTACAATACTTTCTTCCAATTGCAAAGAAAGTATTGTAGAAAGCTTATTTACAGCACTAATTTCCAATTGAATAGTAAACGCTTGGAATAATATTACAGTAAGGAATATTTTTCCAAGGGTTCCTTTTTGCTTATTCTACAATTACTTGAAAGCATTTCACAACCATTTTTACAAGCTTTTTCCAAGCAAAATGCTTACCCTTGTAAGCTTACTACAAGCTTATTCCAAGCTTGTTTGGCTTGTTGGGTTGTTACATAGTATATGTGTATGCGTACGCATACAATGGAACCGTTTTATCTAAAAGTTTGCAGAATGTGCAGAAATGTGCAACACTGCTTTTTCATTACAGTATGTTCTCGAACTCACGTGTTCTGTACATAAAAGAATTTAATTTTTGCATTTGTGTACTAAGGAGGAATAAATTCATGTAACAAAAATAAAATATTTACACCATCGCTACTAGCAACGAAAAATACATGATAAAAATATTAAAAACTTGGGCGGACGCCTCTCTTTCGCCCTAAACTACAATTATGTTACTAAAATTGCAAATAAACAAAATGTTTAACCTATATTTACAAGACGCCGGGCAACGGCAGGAACGAACCATTTAGCTGGCAACATATAAAATGCCATAGTACCACGGCCAAATTAACACCATAAATTCTAATAACCAATAACTAATAATAATAACCAAACATAATGCAATAAGCAACAAAAACAGCTGCCGTGTCACCCTGTGAAAAACTCTTTCCAAACCTTATCACAATGTTATGACAGTTAACGCAACGTAGCAGCAAAAAATCTGTCCATATTAATTGTTGAAATAAATCATTTGGAACTATTACATAAAAGTATGCTCCTAAAAATTAACCTTAAAAATAACTATTTTATTGCAACAATCGGCATGAATTACCTTTTTCTCTAAGCAAACACTTTGACGGTACTACTTCGACTAAAAAAAGTCTTGTTTTGGTTAGCACAGCGTATAAACAATAATCAAACGTAGCAAGCCAACAGACTGCTGCGATGATTCCTTTATTTCACGAAGTTATTAAATTAAACTTTTTTTTCTGCGATAAAACTTTTTTATATTAACATCTCACGCGAAACTTCTTTGCAGTTGTAATAATTGCGTTAATGTGTTGTTAAACCTAAATTAAAAGTGAACTAATTGAAAACAAAAAAAAAATTAAAGGACGCTTAGTTTTAAACAATATTGTAGGTAATCGCCAAGAAATTAAAGTGTACGCAATCACGTCCACGTACAAATTAAACTAAAATTAAAAGCAGGGATATTGGTGCAAAAAAATGTATCTCTAAATGGTATCGTTCACATTCATCAAATCGAGCTCAAACAATTTGACTGAAATATAACTGTGGGCTTAGACCGCCTGAACGAACGAAAAATTTATCGCGAACAATTTATTGCAATAAATTCTTCGTTCGGAGTACTGTTTAGACCGCACGAACATCATTCGCGAACAAACATTGGCCACCATCTTGTTCGTTCAGGCGATGTAAACAGCAATTTGTGCATTACTGTCTGACCAGAATCATGTCGTTGTCGTGTCGGCAGGCAGAACGCTGACAGAGACAACGCAAACCTTATGGGAGAAAATTGCGGCAGAATACGACAACGAAAACGCCAAGATAGAATTGTTCTATTTCTATTTTGACTTTGTCGTTTATTTGATAGCTCTCTCAGCTTCTCTCTAAAAATATTGCCATATTTTAACAAAATTTGAAGAATCTGTCAACCAATGTAGCGAGTAAACAGTGTTCCTATTTGCTCTAATAATGATAGGAGTAGCCTTCAGTTGAAAATGCAGTAAATTTATATGAAGAGTATTGCAAAAAGTAGTGAAATAAATGGAAGTGGAGTAATTATTAGTTCAATCGGAGTACGATGAGAATACTGTAGCAAGTTCAAGAAAATCAACAATGGCAGATTGAATAAAAGCAAAACGACAAAGTCAACGCTACAATTCTGGGCCAACTCTTAGCGATTCTCTCTCACCGACACGACAACGACATGATTCTGGTCAGACAGTTAGGCCGAACATCAATAAATGCAGGGTTGATAACTCCTTATTTTTATATTAGTACTAAAACTTATACTCCGTTTCTCAACAACAAATGGTTTGCCACTCCATAACAATATATTACTCGTATTAGTTATTATAGAAAAGACGTGTGTTTAACTTAAGGGCCCATTTAAGTTTTTCGACAAACAAAAATTGAATGTTTTCACATTTTTCGTGTCTCAATAAATTTCGTAAATTTTAAGTCAATTAAATAAAAATTGTTCCCAAATTGTATACACTTATTAAGCAAATACAATTGATACTTTCAGTCGTTCGATTTTTATTTTAATGAAATCCTTTTTATGTTTTAACTTTAAAGAATTGCTTTTAGTCACAAATCGAATTTTCAACTACCATTTTGGTTAATATCCACATTTTTCTAAAATCTTCGATTAAAAACTCAAAAAGTTTCAGCAGAACTTAAAATATATTTTTTTATTTGAACGAGCTCTATTGCAGACTCCTGCTATATATTTAATAATATTTTCTATCCATAAACTCAAAATTTTTATTAAAAGTTATATAGTTATTTAAAAAAAAAATGACCTCAAATAAACAGTCGCCTCAAATAAATAAAATATAGGGTTTTCCGCTTAAAAACTTCATTTGGCCCTTTACACAACACAATCATATTGCAGCGAAAGTTAACAGAACACTTTTAAAAACATAAAACTAAATTACTACATATTTTAGTACTTTTCATAAATTATTCTCTAAAGCTACTCCTCTTTGCTACTTTTCTGTTTTTAAACACAACGCAACACCGGATTCGCCCAAAAAGATCGAAGCTTGTTCGATCAGAGCGAACGAAGGAATCTTCGTTCGTTCGCCCTAATTTACTGTTTACACCGGGCAAACATTGACCGCATTCTAGCCGAAAAAGTGCTCAAGTAGCGAAGTAGCATAAAATATTTTCGCTATATAAATTGTGACATCTCAAGGAACATGTTCTGTGAGAGCATACCATTCAGCCCGAAAGTTGTGGAACAGTTCTTTCCGCTGAATGCAGGCATTGTTCGCGATAAATTTATAGCGAACACTGTTCGTTCGGGCAAAGTGTTTAAACCGAGCGAACGAACGAGGTTTCTTTCGTTCGCTCAGGCGGTCTAAACGCACAGTAACATGAATGGATTTGATTGCCCAAATTACACGATGACCGTGTGCTCGGCGTACAAATAATTTTGTTGTTGCTTTCAATGCGAAACTTTGGAAGAGTACAACAACATCCTTACAACAACCATATTGTACGGCCAAGTGTACGCCGTGCAAACGGACAACGTGATATATGGGCAAATGCGAAACTATCAAAAATTTTGGAGAATACAACAACATCCATACAAAAACCCTATCGTACGGCCAAGTGTACGCCGAGAAAACGGACATCGTGTAATGTGGCAAAGGCAATTTGACTAATGTGAACACACAGCAAATCGAGTGTCAAATCGTTGAGTGAGAGTCAGATTTTTGATTTTTCTGCTTGCTTGACCAATTAACGCAATTAAGTTGCAATATTGATGTACACACGTTAGTGCGCAAAATATCTTGCATTTTCACACTCTTGCAATTCGCAACAACCCGTGAATACCCCTAATGTGAACACACGTGATAATTTACCAAAAATTTACAGTTTGCATACGAAGGTCTGCTATTTGTACGATTTATTATTTTTACACCAATTTACGTAATGCGTCCCTTACACGGAGAATCATTTGACATTAATCATTTATATGTGTTAGTAAATATTTGTTTGTACGCGTCACACAGACTCGTTGATGGCTTGATTGACCAAAATCTAAATTTTTAAATATTTTGTAATGCTGGTTAAGCGGTTGATAAGTGTAAGGGTTGATTGGTCAATTTTTCGTCAGTCCGTTTGTTTTTGTCGTGCGATAAACATGTCCGCAGGAAAAGAAGAAGCTTTATACAAACATTTTAAGAGGACAAACAATTTTTGGCAGAGTTAATTCACTCTTATATTTTTACGATTTTTAATGCTTTTTGATAATAACTTGATTAAAAGGAAGTGTAATATACGCAATACAATCGTCCGCTTAACTCATCGTACGTCTGTGTTCCACGAAAAAGAATGAAGGTGGAAAATATAACGAAATGATTGATGTGTGTAATGCGGACCTTAAGGCGAATTTACACGACTCACTATCATTGTTTACTTTGGATGAATCATCTGATTTGAAAAATGTAAATTAACTGCATTATTCTGTATCACGAAGAAGCACACCAAGGATGAGAAAGACACGAGAAACAATACTTTCTTCCGTACAAAATTGTATTGCTTCTCGTGTCTCTCTCATCGTTGGTGTGCTTGTTCGTGATACAGAATTATGCACTTAGTTTCGTCTTTAAAATGAAGATAATTGTCATCCACATTGAACAGTGAAAAAAGTATAAGGTCTTCCTACTTTTGATGAAAGAGAAAGCAAATGGAACTGATGTGTTATTCGTTCCGAAACACAGTTGAAGGGTGTTAACATAACTTTACGCAGAAAGTTTATATATTTTTTATTTAATTGCTGAACGGCTTAAATCTCATCATTAAATCTCTCTCAGTTTACAAATCTTTAAAAAAAATTATTTTACACGGTTCGTGAAATAATAAAAATATAATATTCTATTAAACGTGGTGCGCGAACAACTAATCTACATGCCAAAAAAAAAAATTCAAAGTAAATTTAATAATAATCACTAAGCACGTAAAGATAGACAATTAATATGCCTGGGCAAGGCCAGTTAAACAGTGAGTTTCACTGCAAGAAATGTGACAAAAAAGATGACGATTCAATGGTACAGTGCGATCAGTGTGATGAGTGGTACCATTATAATTGTGTTGGAGTTAATACTGACATTGCTGAATTAAGCTGGATTTGCGATGTATGCAACCCCTTGTCAAACACGGCCACAACGAGTTCTGAAGCCCCTTCGAACAATGCACCTTATGGCAATTCACATAAAGTCAGCCAGAGCCATCCACAAGCGTCATCTTCACCAGCAACAGAAGTTTGCCAATATCAAAGACCATTACCTTCATCTGCGGTTGCAGAGTCAATCTTCTGCAGTAATGCCGATTCAGCTGCCCGCTTGGTAGGAGTTTTGGGACATTTATCTGTTCAACCACATGCAGGAGCAGTACCAAAAACAATATGGAGTACAGTGACATCAGCACCGCCACAGATCCATCGTTCAGCAACAAATATGCAGCCGGTAACCTTTACGGCAAACAGGCGACCGACAACAATGTATCCAACCATGCAGCCGTCCACTTTGTATACAAACATGCAGCCTTTCACCTTGCATACAAGCATGCAGCCAGCAACAATGTCTACAAGTATGCAGCCGTTAACAGGTTATGCCAACATGCCAGTCGACGTTAATGTTGCTCGACACCCAACGATTACAAAAAATGTTCAACAACATTTGTTACAGTATTGTCAAACAGCTGACGAAAAAGAGGATAGCGCAAAATTGTGTAAATTGCGTTTAGAAAAGCTCGAAGAAGAGGTAAAAATACAAAGAAGCTATTTAGAACGAAAATATGACATATTGTCACAATCATCAGCCAGCATCAATCATACTTGTATGCCATCTGTACCTACCAAAAGACAACTAGCCGCAAGACAAGCAATCCCAAAAGAGCTACCACACTTCCATGGTGATCCGGAGGACTGGCCTCTTTTCATAAGTAGCTTCGAAACTAGCACGGAGGTAGCCGGATACTCAAATGCTGAAAATTTAATGAGACTACAAGCGTGCTTGAAAGGCAAGGCTCGGGAAATGGTAAGAAGTAACCTACTACAACCTGCAATGGTACCGGAGATAATTTTCACTTTGAGAATGTGCTTTGGTAGGCCAGAATTTGTTATCGAAAGCTTAATTGAAAAGGTAAGAAAGGTGCCACCGTTAAAGGATAAGTTAGATGCACTCATTGACTTTGCTCTCTGCGTTCGCAATGTATGCTCTACAATGGAGACTTGCAGCATGGACGCTTATATGAACAACCCTCTGTTAGTGAGAGAACTCGTAAACAAGCTGCCGAATCAATTTAAGTTGTCCTGGGCAATGCATCCCAAAGCTGAAGGAACGCCATCGATCAAAGTAGTTAGTGATTGGCTCTACGCGCTTGCAGAGGCTGCCAGTCAAGTTATTTCACCGGTAACAGCAAGACATAGCGGACATGTCAACACTCATGTTCCAGTTGAAAGTCCTCAACGCAGAGCTGACTGTGCGCATTGCAAAACAAAGTCGCGCAATGTGATGAATTTCAAAAGTTAAGCTTAGATAGCAGATGGGATGCCGTACGAGCGCTAAAATTATATCGACAATGTCTAAATATTCACCGAAGGCGATGCTTTGTAAACAAAACCTGTGGGCATAAAGGTTGTAATGCCAAACATCATCAGTTATTGCACAGAGCGGCACCGCAATTGGACAGCAATTTTGTCATACCAAACACACGTCCAACCTCGTCCGGAACCTTGAATTTGCATAAATCCACTCGCCAGCAAGGCGATCCACTTTTTCGCATTTTACCGGTTCGTATATATTCTGAAGATAATTACGTTGACACCTTTGCATTTTTAGACGAAGGCTCATCAGTCACGTTAATGGATGAGGAACTCTTTAAGCAACTTAACTTGAAAGGTGTTAATGACCCCATATGCCTACGTTGGACTGGTGACAAAACACGAAACGAAGATTCCTCTAAGAGAGCTACAGTTAAAATCTCTAACCTCCAAAATAATGACTGCTTTACTATGAACGGAGTCCACACCGTAAATAGCTTGGGACTACCAACACAAACTGTTGACATAGGCAAAATATCAAAGGAGTACCCGTATTTGGCAGGTTTGCCGATACAATCATATTTTAACGCTAGGCCAGCAATTCTTATTGGTTCCGATAATTGGCGTCTAGCCGTACCGCTGAAAATTCGGGAAGGAACCTGGTGCCAGCCCATTGCTACAAAAACGAGGCTAGGATGGGCGTTACAAGGTCGTTGTCCTGACTTGCCGCAGAATTCGTATCTAAATATACATACCTGCGCTTGTGGTGAGGATTACAATAAACTGCATAACCTTGTGAAGGAGCACTTCAAGCTTGACGCACCACGACCAGCACAGCTGCTATCAAGTGAAGATGCTAAAGCTAAAGCTAGATGCAACATGTCATAAGATTGGAAACCGATTCGAAGCCAGTTTGTTATGGCGTACTGATGAGGTAGATTTGCCTGATAGTTACGACACTGCGTTGAAGCGTATGATGTGCTTGAATAAAAAATTTTCCAAAGACCCATCGTTGAAATTAGCAATGCAGAAGCAGATTGATAACTTATTGGAAAAGGGTTATGCAAAAAGACTGAGCAGCGCAGAGCTACAAGGCAACACGGAGCGTGTCTGGTATCTACCAATATTCGTAACACAGAATCCAAATAAACCAGGAAAGGTGCGACTCGTGTGGGACGCAGCAGCGAAAACCAGAGGAGTTTCATTGAACGATTTCATGCTTTGCGGGCCAGATTTGCTTACACCATTAATAGATATTTTGCTTGTTTTTAGAGTTGGTAGATTTGCTGTTTGTGGGGACATTGCGGAAATGTTCCACCAGATTAACGTGCGTAATAGTGATATACATGCACAAAGATTTCTCTGGTGGGACAAAGGAGATGCGTTTGAGAAACCTGGAGTATATGTTATGCGTGTGCTTACTTTCGGTATAAGTTGCGCTCCGTGTATAGCTCATTACGTGCGAAATAAAAATGCGGATCAGTTTTCACAGTTTCCACGAGCCGTTAACTTCATCAAAAGGCATCACTACGTTGACGACTTCATTGATAGCGACGGTCAAGTATATACATGAGTCCGCGGGCTTTCGCATACGCAATTGGTCTTCAAACTCAAAGGCTGTGTTAGAGCAATTAAGATAAGATTCTGCTGCAAATCAAGCTCCCGTTGAGCTTAGCACGACAGAGAAAATACTCGGAGTTTACTGGGATCCAGACAAAGATGTGTTTAAGTATGCATTAAGGTTTGCCAGATTAAAACGGAATGTATTAGCTGATGACATTATACCAACGAAGCGCGAGCTACTTCAGGTTTTAATGTCAATTTTTGATCCCTTAGGGTTTTTGTCATTATATACAATTACTTTAAAAATCTTACTGCAGGAAGTTTGGCGGTCGCAAATTGACTGGAATGAATGTCTGTCTGAACGACTTCTAGTAAAGTGGCACCAATGGAAAGCGACACTGTCGAAAATATCATCAGTAGAAATCCCGAGATGCTATTCACAATTTCTTAGCGAAGCGGAGGACGTACAAATGCACACTTTCGTCGACGCTGGCGAATACGGATACGCAGCAGTGTGTTACTTGCGAATTCAAAGTGGCAGCAATATCAACGTATCCTTTGTTGCAGCTAAGTGCAAGGTAGCACCTTTAAAACCAGTATCTATCCCTCGGCTCGAGTTGCAGGCAGCACTTACTGGTGTACAGCTTCCAAACAAAATACAGGGCGTTCCTCGATTACCAATATGTAAACAAATATTTTGGACAGATTCAGCAACGGTGCTGAAATGGCTTTGTATGGACCCCAGGCAATTTCAGCAATTTGTTATGTATCGCGTAGCCCCTATCCTGGAAAACACTAACTTGCACCAATGGAAGTGGGTTCCATCACAATTTAACTCCGCAGTGGACCGAAATTTCTATGGAATGATGAGAGTGAATGGCCCCAACGTTATGACTTTGGTCCCGTAAACACCAGTGAAATTAGGCATCACACGTTGCATATTTTAAAAGTGGACAAACAAAAACTTGCATTGAACACCGAATATTTCTCTTGTTGGAGGCGATTATATCGTGCATTGTCGACATTCATGCTCTATATTGAGAAACTTAGAGCCAAGACTCAGTCACTGCATCCACCTATTAATTAACGGCGACAAGCCCATATGTGACAGTGGAGATTTACGACATCGTTATCACCAAACGCAAAAGTATGCTGATCGTTTTTGGCAAAGGTGGATCAAAGAGTACACTCCTGTAATAGCTCGACGAACAAAATGGTTTATGAAGCAATCCCCAATTAAAATCGGTGACGTCGTTATAATAACTGATGAAACTCTAAAGCGAAACAAGTGGCCTAAGGGAGTTGTTATAAACGTTATCACCGCAAAGGATGGTCAAGTACGAAGAGCAATAGTGAAAACTCAGCATGGTGTGTTAGAGCGACCTGCCGTAAAAATAGCTGTATTAGACGTCGGTAAACCGCAAGAGTAAGCACGCAGTATTTGCTTACGAGGGGGAGAATGTTACCGCCGTTCTTAGTGGGTGCATACAAGTTTGCATTTAAATTGCCGTTTTTATATACCTACGATAATATACTTTATTATATTATACACATACATTTATGTGTATAAAAACGAACATTCGATATTTTAGAGTAACTGTTGAAAAATAACGTTGTCTTATAAATCAAGCATTTAGGACAGTTCGTTTTTGTAAATCGTCGACTAAGCAACAAGAATTTTTTAAAGTCGCAACATAAATTAAGTATACATGAAATCATAATTGAAAATTGAATAAATATTTTGTTAAACGTACTATTCTTAATAAAAATTGAATTGTCTTCTATTGGAAATCTGTTGCTCCTTAAGCGAACTCGGGCAGTAAAATCCTCATTTTACAGCAATAGTATTAAAAAAGTGAAAAACATAAAATGAGATGATGGATGGAAGAAATTATGAATCTAATAACCTTTAACAAGCAATTTCAAAATTAAATTTCATGAGATAAAGTGGCCACTTTAATATTGTAGCATACAAACTGGATATCATGAAATTCAATTTAACAGTTCGCATGCAATCAAATATTGACTTTGTGTTACATGCATCACAGCGTTGCATATTTATTGAATACGAAAGTCAAATCTCTATAAGAAATGGGTAACCGAAACTCCAACACAAGCACATAAATTTTTTCTGTTTACAACCCCATTCTCATACTTATTCAGTATCAAAATTTGTTAAGCAAGGAAAAAACATGTACATTTCAGCAAATGCATGTGAAAGAAAGAGAAGGTATCATGCATTATATATTATATATTAAGAAGCATATAAAATTTTTGCATATCCGCCATTGTGCCATTCTTGGTTTCGCTGTCAATAAAAAAATCTAGGTTGCAAATCTAGTCAAAATTTATTTTATCGTGATTTAGCGCCGAAAGCATAAAATCATCAGCATCATCATCGTCATAGTAGTAATCAGCAGAAGCAACAACAGCAGCATGAACATCATCACAATAACAGCAATGATAGTTGTCAACAGTCTTCAGAGTTGCACACCGTCACCCGCAATGCAGCGAGCAGCAAATAGCAAATGGAAGCGGGAATTAAGAAAATGTGACTGGAGTTAACTATGAATGAAGAAACGAAGCAGTTGGCTTTTTGAACTAGATTTATATAAAAAAATTAAATGTAAAATATAAGTTTAAAATAGAGTGCGTGGCTCCTAAGCTAAAGAACCGCGGTAGCCCGGGTTCAATTCCAGCTCAGACAGAAAGTTTTTTCAATTGAATTAATTTTTTTATTCGGTCGTCAAATCTCTGCAGACAATGGCAAACCTCAGAGAGTCAAAATTGCCATGTAAAGCTTCTTGAGAACATGAGCCGTTCGGAGTCGGCATAAAACTCGTAGGTCCAGTTCTCGGTCATTTGTGATCAAACATTTAATAACACGCACAACACAATTGATCAATAGGAGCTAGGTCAATATCCTTCCAAGGGCTGAAATGGCCAGTTTATTTATTATTTTTTTAATATATACGTACGTTAGACGAAATTTATACGTTATATCTAATGATTGCATGTAACTATTACCTATAATCTGTATTTATGTTAACCCTTATTAAAGAGAGAGCGAGACGGCTGTATTTCGATGGTATTGGAAATTGACACGTGTGAAAAAGGCATAACCGAAACTTTGTATGAAGAAGTTACCGATATATCAGTTTAGAAAAACCATTTTTGCTTAGTTAAATAACCGATAGTCTTCTTGTAAGGATAGCGGAGTGCTCACAGCTTCATTAATAACAAATGTTATTATACGATTTGTTAAATGTACGTTTAAACTGTGAAAAGCCTTAATAACGAATGCTATATATGCGATTTCATAAATTTACTCTGAAACTGTGAATAACCTTATTATATAATAAATTACGCCAACAGAGGCAGAAAAAGGTATGTTCCGAAATGCATTACGATTTGCAGTATGCGCACAACTGACATTTTTCAAGCGTCCACGTTGTAGCGTGAATTTTTTAAAGCGAATGATGAGTGACGCTTGAAAAAAAAATTACATCGTAGAATGTTTGAAGTTTTCAGTGCTGCAAAACTGGCCTTTTTCGAACCTTTTGCTTGTGCTGCGAAAGCAGTTTGCGCATCGCGATGTATTTCCAAACAGATCCAAAGTTGCACCGTTGTACGCAAGACGTTATGTCTACCGTTACTGGGTAAATACTGTTTCTGTCACTGATTTTCTGTTCGTACGAGAAGTATATGAAATACAGTTCTGCGCGAGTTATTTTTCACTTATAGCTCTGTTTTCTTATGTTTTAGTTATGTTATGTTTAGTTGTTTTTTAACATAAAAATTAAAGCTTAACAGTTGTATTTATATTAGTTATTGAACAACTTTTGTTATTTGCTTTGCGATTGTTTGTAAACAACTTATAGCGCATTATTTTCTGAAAAAATTCTGCATTTTGCTGACCTCTTCAGGAGTTCTACATTTTTTCCGTTCTTTTCTAAAAAAAAAAATGTTGACCTCAAAATAAATCGTGTTCTTTTCTCGAAAATTTTGATTGCAAAAGTATAACAAATGCAAAATTTTGTGACCTGTAAAATTCGGCGGTTCTGCATTCTGCTCTCTAGTAATACCAACATAAAACAGGAAAAAATAATTTTGACAGTAATATTATATGCTGTGACAATTGTGAGAAGCAAAATGTTCCAATTTCGAAAAATTTTTTAAATTGAATCCAAAACAATATTGATTAACGTGGCTACTTTTAATAAAAGTGAACAGCTCGATAAGTATTTGTTAAAATTCCATGCAGTCGGCACTATAAAAAACCTCAATCGTATATACATCGGAATTCAAAACAACGGTGCAGCCAATATCAAATTAAAAAATATTTAATTTTTCCGTTCTTTTCTCAG
Organism: Dichetophora obliterata; assembly: GCA_963920525.1. Lineage (NCBI taxonomy): Eukaryota > Metazoa > Arthropoda > Insecta > Diptera > Sciomyzidae > Dichetophora > Dichetophora obliterata. Next base: position 15,016,254 of record OY986440.1, on the reverse strand, counting down.
CTCAAAAGAAGTCAACATTCTGTAAATTCAGGTTGGAATCTAAAAAATTCTTCATTCTGTGAGGTCAGAATTTTTTTCAGAAAAGAATGTGCTATTATTTTAACAGTTAAGGTACATACCACAAGAGATAATTTTATCTTCGAACAATACTTTATTACATATACCTTGCTTCTTGCATAACCCTGCAGCCACACGTGACAGTGCAAGTTCGAAAAACTCAATACATTTAAACATTTTTACTAACACACTCACATTTGATTCACTGCCTGCCTACTGTCTGAGCTACTGTCAACGAAAAATTATAGACAGTGGATTTTGGCACTGGCGGACAGTAAAAGTCAAAAAGAGGGATTAAAGTGTTGATTTTATTGTATTTTTTGGGGAACTTTTTTGGATTTTTCAGGATATCTGTTCTTTTAACAATATGCAACACTGGTAACTTGCTTTCGGTAAAAAATAAAATGGAGGTGAAACTAAATAGAGCGCAAATATTAATTCGAATTTACACGATTCACTATCATCATTCACTTTGGATGAATCATCTGATTTGTAAAATGTAAATAGATTTTCACCTTTAAAATGAAGATGATTGCTGTGAAAGGTGTTAATATAATTTCAAGCAGAAAGTTTATATTTTTTTTTAATTGCTGAATAGCTTTTATTTATTAAATTTTTTTAAACGTCAATAAAATTAATCAGCCAACGAATACATTTTGACATTCAACACCGAATGTCATCCATCAAATTTCAGATTTACACTTTGAATAATGTAAATTGAAAATTGATTCACTGTCATCGTTCAACGTTCACTATCATTGTTTTGAGTGAAATGTGTAAATTCGCCTTTAAAGTTAATTGCTTTGTATCGTGAACGTGAGCTTTTATGAAAAATGAGTTCATTCAGTAATTTTTTAAGTTCATACAAAACTTTTATTTTTGCTAGAACTGTTGCCTTTGACGACATTTAGAAAATAAACTTTAAGGCCTTTTCCACATGGAGAAATTGAAAACTAATGCAACTGCAACAAAAGTTGCTAAAGGCGAATTTACATATTTCACTCAAAACGATGATAGTGAACGTTGAACGATGACAGTGAATCAATTTTTAATTTACATTATTCAAAGTGTAAATTTGAAATTTCAATGATGATTCGGTGTTGAATGTCAAAATATATTCGTTGGCTGATTAATTTTATTGACGTTTAAAAAAATTAAATAAATAAAAGCTATTCAGTAATTATATAAAAAAAATTTAAACTTTGTGCTTGAAATTATGTTAACATCTTTCAATTGTGTTTTAGTACGAATGACACATCTGTTCGGTTTGCTTTCACTTTCATCAAAAGTAGGAAGACCTTCTACTTCTTTCACTGTTCAATGTGGATGACAATCATCTTCATTTTAAAGATGAACCTCAATTTACATTTTACAAATCAGAGGATTCATCCAAAGTGAACGATGATAGTGAATCGTGTAAATTCGCCTTAACCAATGTATTTATACCGAAACCTTCACATGAAACAACTTGTACTCAACAAGTTTTTAACGCATTCGCAACCAGTTTCATGCAACACGGCGTGCTGCAATTTGAATCGGCGATTTGTTATATTTCCGATTTATGTTGTGTGCTATGAAAATAATTAATCAGTTAATAAATATGAAATAAGTGCAGGAAGTGAAGAAATATCCTTTTTTATCCTCAATTAATTTTTTATATCTATTTAACAAAGCTTCCAATAAATAAGTGCTTGTTTTGTTTGAATTTTTCAATGTTGCGTTGCGACGTGACTTGCCCATCTGAAAGCGTAGGTTGCAGTTCAGTTTAAAATTGAAGTGTTTTGAAACTTTTTAAGCTGTTGCGTTGCAGTTGCATTAGTTTTCAATTTCTCCATGTGGAAAAGGCCTTACTATCACGTGTGGCCGCAGCGTAATTTGTAGCTTGTTTCGAAATATTTTCGAAACATTTCGAAGTTAATACATATTTTCAACTGTCATACCATTACTATCACGTGTGTCTGCAGGGTAATCAATAACGTAAAAAAAATGGTACGAATATTATGCTTGTGCAACATTGCTTCTGAAGTGGACTTTAGTCATATGACTATGCTGAACTAAATTTATTGCTGTGTTTTACAATCTCTGTTTTAACCTATTATAAGTTTAATTTCATTGCAACAATCCTTTACAAATTTTTGAAAAATAGAAAAGTTTGTGAATTGCGAACTGTAAAGATTACTATGAATCGCTCTGGCTCCATCGTAGACGCCGTCGCGCGTCTATCGCCTGCATCTTCAATGAAAATGGCTAAGAATATGCAAATGCATCGTAGTTTGTCAGCTACTTCGACTTCAGGAGAATATCAGTTTTTGCAACGATCAAAGCTGCCTACTATGCATTTTCAGAAATCTCTACCACGTCTACCCATTCCGCTACTTGCAAGGACTTGCGAACGTTACCTTGCAGCACTGCAGCCTCTTCTTAGTATCGAAGAGCATAAAGAAACTCTACGTTCAGTGGAAGATTTTAGTCGTGGTGCCGGCATGGAGTTGCATGCGTTTCTCAAGCAGCATGATAGCTTAAACAAACATACTAGCTACATTTCTGAGCCATGGTTTGTAGCGGCTACACAGACTAATACAACAAACAGTTTCAAACCACAGCTACTCCCTTCCCTGTAGGTTCGATATGTATTTGAGTGATCGTACGCCTTTGCCACTCAACTACAATCCGCTACTCGTCATGAAGGGGGATCCGCGGTCACAGTACCAAAATCAGCTGCTACGTGCCACTAATCTTGTTATTAGCTCATTACGCTTCTGGCGTTCGTTGCAGGCGCAAATATTGGAACCAGAGGTTTTCCATCTGAATGCGGCCAAAAGTGACACTGCAAAATTCCGTCAGTGGACCGGCCTGGCTCCCTCTGCTATTGCCACCTACGTGGCTTATGCGTTCAAGGCCTTCCCGCTGGATATGAGCCAGTATGAGCATCTGTTTGGCGTATCACGTATTCCGCAGTTGGACAAAGATTGCTTGGTGCAGCACAGCGACTCTAGACACATTCTAGTGCTAAGACGAGGCAATATGTATGCTGTAGATGTTCTTGACGAACATGGACAGATACCTACACCTAGCGCTATACTTGGCCGCATACAGTTAGTTCTTCAGCTTGACGCAACGCGGGAAGCATCACAAGCACCACTGGGAATTTTGACCACTGGACATCGCGACACTTGGGCCAACACACGTGAACACTTAATTCATGGCATTTCGCACAAAAATAAAGATTTGCTTGAGCGTGAAGTAGATGCCGCGTTATTCTGTCTGTGTCTCGATTGCGACGAAGATGTCGTGTATGAAGAATCTAACCCTGTGCCACTGTTTAAAAATTTCTTAGCAGGAACTGGAAAAAACCGGTAATAAAGACTCTGTATACAGATTTTTGTCTTTGAATTCAAACTTTTCAATTTCAAATGCAAATTTTAACATTTAAGTTTTAATTTCTTACAGTTGAAAAACTGTACAGATCAAATTTAGCTTAAAAAGGCAATTACTAGTTATTCACATAGGCTGTATTTAATATGAAATAGTTGAATTTAATTTGCGAAAAGTAAATTTAATATGGAAATTATTTGCTATTATGTTTTTTCTGTTTCTGTTTTCTAGTTGGTTCGACAAATCAGTTTCGCTTCTCATAAGTGCCGATGGAACGGTTGCAGTTAATTTTGAGCATTCTTGGGGCGACGGAGTTGCAGTGCTACGTTATTTTAATGAAATTTATAAGGATACTCTTGAGAATTCTTATGCCCATCCTAATACGGATCCTGAACTTACATATGCTACGGATTTTGTGCGTAAGATCGATTTTAAAATAGATGCTAAACTAGAAGCTAACATCAGCGATGCAATTGCAAGAAATTCTGCCATTGTTGACAAATTAGATATGCATACGTTACGGTTTTCTGCAATTAATAAAGACTTTTGTAAAACAAAACGTATCAGTCCGGACTCCATTATGCAGTTGTCTTTTCAGTTAGCATACCAGCAGGCTTTCCATAATTATGTTGGCACTTATGAGTCATGCAGCACGGCCGTCTTTCGCCATGGGCGAACGGAAACGATGCGTCCCTGTACGATGGCAACAAAACAATTTTGTGATGCTATGATCGGAACTCATACAACTAAAAGGAATACCAATGAGTTGCGCACGATGATAAATCAATGCTCAAGCGTACATGGACAACTTACTAAAGATGCCGCCATGGGTCAGGGCTTTGATCGACACTTGTTTGCCTTGAAGAATATGGCGGTAAAAAATAATTTGGCCGTGCCAGATCTATACGCATCGGAGCCGTATCGCAAACTAAATTATAATATTATAAGCACTTCCACTTTGACGTCTAATGCCTTGTTAGCTGGTGGTTTTGGACCTGTTGTGCGTGACGGCCTAGGCGTTGGGTAGGCGTTGTTTTAAACGTTCTGTACTTAGTGTGATTCAAAGTTTTGCGTTTTATATTTTCTTCTTCTAGGTATTCAATTGGCAACATCGAATGCGGTGCTCTAGTTACATCGTATAAGGATGGCAATAGGGATGGTAAACAATTCATAGACAGCCTTGAGCAGGCCTTCAAAGATATACACGCTGTCTTAAACGCCAGTTGAAATGAAAACTCTAGATGATATTTAAACGAGTGAAATTTGAAGTTTAATTTAAAAATAAGTTTAACGTTGAAATAGTATAAAATATGAACAGCCGATAAGCGCATAAAAAATATTGCTAAACAAATTTTGATTCAAAGAAACGAAAAAAGTTCAGAGATTACGTAAGTTCCAATTAAAAAAAAATTTAATTTTTATATATATTATGTTTAGTTATATTTTATTTTATGGTGAGTAGTTTAGCTTCTAGATTAAGTGCCAAAAACGTAAAACACCCTGCATCTTGAAAATTTTACAATATAGGAGGAAACTGAGTACAGATTTGAAACCAGCGTTAAAAGTTTATATAGGAATCCATTACCATTCCGGATGTAGATACGGATACGAAATTTGTAGACTAGTATTGTTTATCCAAACCTGTCTGAATATAAGAGTACTGCTATTATTTCGTTCTCAACTGTAAATACGAGTATATATTGGGGGTTGGAATTAATTTTAAAGGTTTTTTTTCGGTTTTTGAGCATTTATTTAGAAACAACGGTACAATGTATATTATTCAAAGTATTGTCCATCGTTAGCTACAACATTTTCCCATCTTTCTGGCAGCATATGGATTCCGCGCCGGAAGAACGATTCGTCTTTTGAGGCAATCCACGAATTGACCCATTTTTTGGTATCCTCGTAAGAAGTGAAACGCTGCTCAGCCAAGCCATGCGTCATCGATCTGAATAGGTGGTAGTCGGAAGGGGCTATGTCTGGGATATAAGGCGAGTGGGGTAGCACATCCCAATTCAGCGCCTCCAACGTTTCCTTGACGATTCTTGCAACATGTGGCCGTGCGTTGTCATGTTGAAAAACCACTTTGTCGTGTCTTTTGGCATATTCCGTCCGTTTAACCTTTAATGCTCGGCTCAATTGCATCAATTGTTGTTGGTAGCGTTCCTCAGTGATGGTTTCGTTAGGTTTTAGCAGCTCATAGTACACGACACCCTTCTGATCCCACCAAATACACAGCATAAGCTTGGCGCCATGAATATTCGGCTTGGCCCTCGATGTTGATGCATGGCCGGGTGGTCCCCACGATTTTTTTCGCTTAGGATTATTGTAATGGATCCACTTTTCATCGCCAGTGACAATACGATGCAAAAAACTCTTCCTTTTATGCCGTTGAAGCAGTTGTTCGCACATGCAAAATCGCCGTTCAACGTCTCTCGGCTTCAACTGGTACGGCACCCAATTTCCTTGCTTTTGAATCATTCCCATGGCCTTCAAACGTTTGCCGACCGTTGATAAGTCGACTCCCAATGATTTTGACAATTCTTGAAGGGTTTGACACGGGTCTTCATCGAGCAAAGCCTCCAATTCCTCATCTTCAAACTTTTTCGGCTGGCCCGGACGCTCTTTGTCTTCCGTATCAAAATCACCACTTTTAAACCGACGGAACCAGTACTCACAAGTAGAAATCGATGGAGCATAGTCCCCGTAAGCCTCAGTAAGCGTGCGTTGTGCTTCAACCGCTTTTTTCTTCAAATGGAAGCACAAAAGTAAACCTTCCCGCAAATTGCGTTTTGTTGGAACGAAAGTCGACATGTTCACAGAGAAAAAAATATATGTTTTTTACACTTCAGTGGAATGACACATACTGAAAAATGAAGCTTAGACAATGTGCTTTGAAATGAATATAGTCACAGGTGTGCCCGATGCGATCTATTGATAGTTACGCCATCTCTTAGAAAACCTTTAAAACTAATTCCAACCCCCAATATTAATATAAAGTTTATAGTTCAAATGCATTTTTTAGAGTCTCAGTCTAATATTGATAACTTGGACAATTATTTTTTCTGTCAATTCTGTAAACTTTACATTCAATTCATATTCAGCCCTATCACGAGTAATTTTTTGGCTGGAATCGGAAAAAGGTGCTTTCATTTTTAAGATAGCAGATACAGACATCTCATTTTTTTGCACTCCTGAATATTGACGGCTGATGAACAAATTTTCATTAAAAATTTACAAAATGTTTTTGAGGTTTAGCTTAAGACTAAAAGCTCCCTTATCCGATTCCGAGCGAACAATAATTATAATAAGATGAACAATTATTATACCTTAATTAATATAATAAAGATGAAAACTTGTTTGCAAATTGAAACCATTGAAATAATTTTTGTGGAAGCCTTTTCGTATGGGAAGTTTACGTGGTTTTTATCCGATTTGGCTCATTTTCAAAGTTGTTCTCTATCTTTGAATAAAAAGCTTAGATATTAAATTTCGTTACGATACAGTGCAGTGCGTTTATCCCATACACAATTGAAACAAAAATAGAAGAAGTGCTTCTATGATAATGAAATTTTGTACGCTTGGTTAGTTTAAGCTACCTAAGACAAATTTAAAAACTGGTTGAAATCAGTTAGTCTAGTAAGGGTTATCTCCGTTGGACCTCTATTTATTTTAAACATGATTTTGTATGAAAGGTGCATACAAAAGAAGGTCGATCTTAACAAAACTCTGTCAGAAAACTAGGCAAATTGAGCAGTAGATGTGTACTCAAAATGATCGAAATCGGTTAGACCCTAGAGATACCTTCCTTGGACCTATATTAATTTTTTTACATGACTTTGTATGGGAGGTACACCTGTTGTCCCATAAATATTTCCAATTGTATTAATGATAAACTCAACTTTCAGGTACATTTTATTTTATGTACAATAGGAAAATAAAATTAGAAAGAGACTCATTTTGCTCTTAAACTCAGCTTGGACAATATTGTTGTAATTCCTTTTCAAATTTTGCTAAATTTTTAATATTTTTCCATACAAAATTTACCATTTTTCGCAAAAACTCACTTTTCAAAAACTCAAAAACTCTCTTTTATGAAAATTTGCGGATATTTTAGAAATCAAAAGTAAAAAAGGGTTCGTCAAAACCCAAGAATACTTTTGTTTTTGTTATGACTTATCAAAATTCGCAAATTATTAAGTTTTTATGTGTTTTTTGAAGGTAAAGAAAATTTTATTTATAAAAAAATATTTACTTAAAAAAATAAGTCACATGCTCAAAATACAATTTAAAACAATCTACTTAACTGTTTTTTTTAAACATGCTAAATTTTTTAAAACAATAACTTAATTTTAAATTAATTGATTTGTTTCAAATAAAAAGGTGAAGAATTTACTTATTATTATAGATATTTTAAATTTTGTATAACTGAATAATATGGTTTTATATTGCATATTTAAAAAAAAATTAGGTCAAAAAACTAAAACCAAAGAGAATAAATTATACCACGAGGAGCAGAAACTCAATGTTCGCTCTTGAGAATTATTTCAAGACTACAAAGATTGGGTTCTGCCGTCGCGCTGCTAATGTTGTTCTGCCGACGTTCTTGCTGACTGTTTCGGGCAGAGGTATTTTTAAAATTATGTGTGCACAAGCGAGCTGGGAATACGTTTGTTCTTTTTAGATTGCTTTGGCCTTTTTCTTCCTATTAGAATTGCGATCGTTTTGAATATTTTATTGAAATTTGGAAATTGCAAAAAAATTGTCAGCTTTGTTTTGGCTGAGCTTTGTTTACATTTTTTTGTCCTACATTTCTAAAGGAAAGATTTCTGTGCAAAAGCGAGCGGCAACAAGTTTTGTTCTTTTTACCTTTTTCTTCTTACTAGAATTGCGATCATTTGGTACATTTAAGGAATTATGAATGAAATGAAGCCAAACAAGATTTCCTTGAATTTAGCAATTTGTCGATATTCTAATGTTTTGATTCCAAACTTTTTTTGGCTGAGTTGTATTTACATTTTTTTGCTACATTTCTAGTAAGGAAGTTTTTCATACAATTGCAAATATTTTATATGAATATATTTTAATTATATTTTATTACAGAATTTTAGCTTTCTATATCGATCATTTGGTACATTGAAAGAAATATTGGTGAAATAAACCAAAATGCCTTTCTTTCAATTTAGCAATATCGAACATATTATTGTATTTTTTATTTATATTTATTTTTCAAATACTACTCAACTATAACATTTAAATTACAATTTCAGAAAATATAAAATTGCAATTCCAAGGTACTTTAATTCATATTCATTTATTTATTATTATTTCATTTTCTATTTTTAAAAAAGTTCAAACTTGCCAATATAATTGGACACTTTTTGTACCTGTACTTCAAGAAATAGTTGAAGAAAATATTTCCACAACATTTCATGGAAAATTGATACAATTGGGATTTTTGCGATTTTGTTTTTTAATCTGATAAAACATGCGATACTTCAAATTATTGGACAATTATTAATAAATTATACTAAAATAATTGTAATTTTCTTAAAAAATATTCTGAAATAGATTTGAACAATGCATAAAAGTAAGATTTGAGCAATACAGAAGAGTAACAATTTATTTGAAGTGATTGCAGGAATGTATTATAAATTAATTTATTTATTTTAATTTGATGTGTCGCTTGTTTTATCAAATTATGTAAAACTATTTTAAAATAATTAATGCAATGAAACAAAATATTTTAAATAATTGAATTAAAATATTGGGAGGTAAATTTTTACTAATTCTATTTGCACTGCAAACCTTATGTTTCCACTACTAAAATTAAAACTTCCAAACATATTAGTATTTAGCTTATTATTTAATATTATACTTACGAACTACATGACTTATTATATAATATAAGACTTGCAAACTAAAATGTACTCTTTTTATTTAATATAATAAATTAAATCTAAACTGAGATCTTATTACATAATGTACTCTTATTATATAATATAATAATATACAAAATAACTACTGACTAACTTAAAAACTAACTAAAAAATTAAGACCGCGGATTAGGATTCAGCGACCCATTTTTGATGTACCATTTTTTTTTGCCAGCCCCGAATTCATAATAATACAAAAAATTAAGGTGGCAACCCTATCCAGCATTTTGCATTTTAAAATTCTGACTTCAGATTCGAAATCAGTGACTCCCTAATACCGTTAAATGATGTTTAAAATTCTAAAAAATACATATTATTAGGTGGCAACCCTATTATTTCAAAACTTTATCATATTGAAATTCTGGCCACGGATTCGGATTCAGCGACCCATTTTTGGTGTACCATTTTTTTTTTGCCAGCCCCGAATTCATAAAAATACAAAAAATTAAGGTGGCAACCCTATCCAGCATATTGCATTTTAAAATTCTGACTTCAGATTCGAAATCAGTGACTCCCTAATACTGTTAAATGATGTTTAAAATTCTAAAAATACATATTATTAGGTGGCAACCCTATTATTTCAAAACTTTATCATTTTGAAATTCTGGCCACGGATTCGGATTCAGCGACCCATTTTTACCCTTTAGTTCGCGCCAGCCCCGAATTCGTAAAAATAAAAAATTAAGGTGGCAACCTTATCCAAATTTTAAAACTCTGACATCAGATTCGAAATCAGTAACCCCCCAATACTGTTTCCATATGCTTAAAAATCTGTATTTTCAAATACAAAGAGAACTATCTGGAATATCCATATTGAATGGATATATCCATTTAAAAAAGGGTTAAAACAGATACTCCACTTAGAGAAACAGATAAAGAAAAAAAAAGCTTATACTACAATGAGAGCCAGAGAAAGAGATGATAAGCTCTCTGCTTATTCCAAAGCATATAAGCATATGTTCAGTTCTACTCCTTGTTGTATTTGTACCAATTTTATCAGGTTTTTACTTGTTATATCTGTTTGTACAAGTAAAACGGATGGTTCGCTGCAGACCTTTAGTTCGAACCTCTTCATCGAACGTCAAAATAGCCCAAATTTAGATTAAAGACCCTTTAATTACCTTTCTAACGGTAGTTTAAACTTAACTAAGAAGATTTTGAGATATGAATTTTAGTAAAAATTAATCTTCGACGTTTTTGCCGATTTTTGTAAATTTTGTGCACCCTGTAACTCCGCCAAAAATCACGCCAAATTTTTTCCTCCAATTTAAGTTTTTTATTTCTGTCAATGATGCCCCATACAAACAATTTTATTATTTAATTTTTATTTTTATAAATTAATTTTAACAGTGACGCAAGTATACTTACATGTAATACAACCACAAAATACAAAAAATATGTGTTCTAGTGCTTACCAGTATTTTTAAATTTATTTAAATGCAAACCGTTAAATATCTCGCAATAACAAAAATTGACTTGCCCCATTTTCAAAGTAAACGGCTCGTATAATCATTTGTATGAAAATAATTAAAAAAGATTTTTCAACAAAACAGTTATGAATATATAGCAGCATTATTCCAGATAATATTAAAATACCTTTGAAATAAAATCGTCCACATTTCGCAGATTTTTTCGTTTATATTGATGCAGACAAAACCACTTCTATTTTTTGTATCGGCACCTTTTTTGTTTGCTTATATCTTTGGACAATACTTTCGATCGCTTCCACCTTTTACACTGAATATAGTACCTACTTCTAGAGTGCTATCCAAAAATCAAAACAGGACAAAAAAGTTAAATTTTTTTCATTTTTAACAAAAAAAAAAAAAAAAAAGGCGTACGTACGTTCAAGGCGCGACCATGGAAATGACCATATATTAAATACATTTGATTATATAAAAAAAAACCAAAACTTAATTTGAATTTATATACATTTTTACTTTTATTGAGTTATTTCTCTTAAAAATAAATGTTTTAAAAAAATAAATTTATAATTCGTCGACTTTTGTTTCAGGGGTTACAATTTTCTTAAATATATTACTAAAGATACGTGGTCGAAAAAAGATTGGGAACCGCTGATCTAATTGATTTAGTTTTGCAATGTCTACATAAAAAAAATATAAAAATACGTAAAACATTTTATTGTAAACTGAATTTGTATTTCAATTAGCATATATAAATGTATTGCTCATTTCGTGCAAGATCCATGTAAGACTCAAAAGTTGAAATTTTTCAGAAGACCGTTTTGAACTTTTTAAATTACTCTAGCTTCCATAGAGACAGCGCGACAAAGGAAAGTACAGCGATTCTTTCTGTGTACTTGTCTTAAAAATGCCTTATTTTGAGTTCTGACAGTTTTGCTCGCAATTAACGCGTTATGTCAAAATAAATTTTTGGATACAAAAAAAGACGGCACTATTTTTCTCTCCAATTCGGCACAATCTCAAAAGGTCCAATTCCATCCCTGCTTCACGCTCACTCCACCTTCTGTTTGGCTGCTCTCTCATTCTCTTCTCTCTCTTTACAAACACAGGGATGCATTTCATAAACTATGCTTTATAGCATCGCCGCATACATGGCTTTCAGTGCACCATACAAAGGAAATATTGTACGGATTTTTTACTTGTATTTTGTTGTTGCGGCGGTGTACGTATTGTATATGTCCTATTCTTGCACCGTGCAACGGTTGTATCCTAGACATAGAGAATACCCCTATTATTTTTGCATTTAAATGATAACATCCAAGTCTTAGATGCTATAATTTATTTTTTATATTAGATATTTTCCATTCTTTTTAGATAGGTACCCTATTAGCAAGTTAAAAGGGCTTAACTCTGCCTATGAATAGTGCTTTTAAAAAGTGCTTTGCTCTCGCTATGAATTCAGCTTTTCGTTCTTTTTTCTCGTTATTTACTCTGCTGACAACTCGTACTCGCATCACTAATATCGCAAAAAGTTTAATTCGTGAAAAGGAGTTGCAGCAAAATAGTGAAAAATATAAGGTTAAATCGTTTATAAACTGTTCAAATGTTATGTTTTCATAGAAAAAGTAATAAAATGAGAGGCAATTGGTTTGGATATTGAAAACGTAAATGCAAAATATGAGTTCGGGAAAAATATACGCAATAAAAATAAAGTTTCGCATGCAGGTGCGAACGAAGAAGGAGCTCTTTTCAGAGAGCGATCAAAGTGCTTTTTTTAATAACTTTTCGAAACGAGATTAAAGTGCTTTTTTTAATCACTTTTCATAGCGAGAACAAAGGTCTTCTTTCCCATGACGACAATGTTAAATAAAGCTCTATTTAAAGCGAGAGCAAAGCGCTATTGCGGTTTTGTAAAGTGCTTTCGTAGCGCTTTGTTTCTTAAAGGGTGCTAACACCTCCAATTCTCAGAAACCATTCGTGACATGCTAATAAGTGATGCAAAAATTAGTATAGAAGAGTGTTATTACATTTCATTTCAGCACTTCCTTACAAACATTTTTCGTAACATCAGGTGCAAACGTGCCATTAAAAAATGCATTTTATGTACTCACATTTGGATTTCTTTCCTGCAAATCTTGGCGAAGTAAGTGCTGAACACGACGAATGTTTTCAACAGCAAATTAAAAACATGGAGCAACGCTATCAAGGAACATGGAATGAGAACATGATGGGGGATTATATTTGGTTTCTCATAAGAGGAACAAATCCGGAAAATTATTGAAGCCAAAAGAGAAGAACCATGAACTATTTTTAAGACTATTGGACAAAAGAACTCCTCTTTAAAAATAATTCATTCAAAGTAAAATTAAATCAAATATGTAAAAAACAGTAAAATGTCGAATTTTAGTACCTTCACTCAAATGCATCTCCTGCCCTTATTTTTGCACGAATTTCTTTCGGCGACAACTTATTTCCTCTATTAATAATTAATTTTTAGGATTAAAATATTTATGAAATTTTTGACTTGCATTTTTAAGTGAAAAAATATTTTTTTTTTAAATTTTTTTTTGTAAGCGCAAAAACTACTCAGCCAAACGAAAAAATTCATTGAACAAACATGTAGGAAATTTTATTAGGCTTAATTATAAATATTGCATGAGTGGTATCCAAGAGATGTTTAAATGAATTCAACTATATTCGAAAAAAACGAAAATAAAAATTTACAAATTAAAAAAAAAACCTATCCATACAAATTTTTTTTTTGCGATTTTCGTGTTTGGCGACTCCAAATCTATAAGAAATATAGTGATAGGATGCCGTGTACAGAACTTTTTTCTGATTTTGGCGCATAGTGCCATCAAGCTTTGCAAAAATTAACTACATCACTAATTGCTTTCAGCTGTTTAACAGTTTTCTTTTATTTATGATTATCAAAATCTGCACCCTTATATTTTCCAACCCTTAATAGGAGACGCTGGCTGCATTTGTGTCTTCATATTTTGGATTGAAATCAATTGAGATATATTACTTGAATTTATTTGAACAATCTGACATACTTTTTCTTTCACAAGATTTAATAATTTTATTCCTTGATGTAAAAAAGTGACATAAAATATGTGTTCAAATACTGTTGTCCATTTTGTGCATTCTGTTTTGATAATTTGTAACATTGAACACATCTTCTTCACATTGCCTCTGCGCAACATGAAATCTCTTTGGTGTGGTGGTGGTTGAAACCGCACTTTTATCAAAATTGTTGATGGTAATTGATTGAGATTCGATGTATTGTTGTTGCCAGTGAAATTTTATAGCACACAGTAGTCGTTCACTTCAAAATAAAAATAAGATGTAAAAAGCTCGTGTGTAAGCCATAAAGTATTTGTTTAGCACTTTTAGATAAATTGTAAAATATATCGCAAATTGTTTGTATTGGAATAACATCAAAATAAAAAAAGATGAATATTTTGCATCAAATGAGTACAAATATAAAGTATTAATAAATATATCAGTTCGCTTAAAAAAACTTTACAATATAAATTAGGTACGAATTTGGAGGAACTACAAGATGTCTGCAAAGGTAAAGAAAAAAAACACCTGAAAAACTTGTATATTCTTTTTTTAATTAATAACAACAGCATATTGTTAAGGGGTATACCTAAAAAAAATCCTAGTTGGTTTAGTAAAAGCAATGCTTAAAATCAAATAATCTCAAAATAATAGTGGTGTGCATTGTAAAAACAGTGCCAGATAATACATATATCCAGTAAATAAATCCCAAAACCATTCGCGGTTATTAAATATGAAGTTAAGTTTAGAATCATAATGGTTTTTTAGTTCAGTGCCTGAGTTTTTCCCATCCGTTATACTCTTTTATACTGTAGCAAAAGAAAAAACATGATATGGATAGACTTTGCTAGTACTTTAATTTTCTCATTTTGATGAAGTAGTACCAAACCGCTTGCATTAGCATTCGTGTTTTTTTTTTCTTCTCTCATAGTGTTAAGGGAATTTATTTTTATATATTGTTTTGAAAATCTTGGATCCGATTAGCGGTGTAAAAGCCCAAACAGAATGAGCCATAGCCAACACGTAGCGAGCTGTCAAAAACGTAATCAACGAAACGCTGTGCTAGGATAAGAATTTGTGTTGTTAATGTAGATAGAGCTTTTGGCATATACCTAATATTGTGTTATTTTTTTACTTAATTCATTAATTAATAGATAGATCTTTAATTACTAAATTACTTAAATATTCATTTAAACCCATTTAAACTCATTCAACCATGTATTTTGACACTTCGCTACACCGTTGGCTGCCATGATACAAAGAACTCCAGATAAAGTATTGCGCATGTCCGCCATCTTTGTTGTGACGTAGTTCGAGCTTGTCAAAGTGGCTAAATAAAAACGTAGTCACAATATATATAAAGGGGATAATTTATTTATAGCGATGAAAAAATATCGACATTTTCTTATTGAAACTTGTTTTATTGAAATGAAATAAATTACATTATAAATATATTTATAAATAAATTGAAGCAAATTTATTTTTCAGTACTATTATTGAAAAGAAATGCATATATAATAGGGGTGTTTTCTCCCATTTGTTCTCCTACACAAAAAAAATAGCTACGTTACTTGATGTGTTTGACAGCACTTTGATTGCTTCGTTTTCATTTTCTTGTTCTTCTCGTTTGTTGAAAAAATTGTAAATTCATTTTATGGCCCGAATTAAAATCGTTGTTATTCTCATCAAAAGCATCTAAAACTTTAGTACTAATTTTAATTACATAAAATATAATTGAAAATTATAATTTACGCGTACTATAAGTGCACAATATTAGAAATTGAATTAAATGAATGCAATATTTCTTAAATGCTTGCAATTGTGCTGCTTGCTGTTTGTGTTTACTTTTTGCTTTTTCACATTTTCTTTTGTATGTATGCACCACGTGTTACAGCTGACAAGCTCGAGTGACGTAGTGCGCAGAAGATTTCATTTTTTGCGCACGGAGTAAGCTATCTGTATATCTTTGTTTCATGGTTGGCTGCGGCAAAAGTTAAAAGTTCGTCAACATTTGCATTCGTGCCATGGTAGAAGAATAGAGGTATATGCAGCGCTGACTGTGCTCTCTTTCCATACTGCCATGTCTGTCAAATTTAGCTGTGTGGCGAATGGAAACAAAAGAAAATAAAGAAAAACTTTTGCTTCGTTTTGACAATTCCGGCAGTATGCTCTCATCTGGTGCATATACCTGTATTCTTCTACCATGATTCGTGCATTAACTTCGTGTTGGCTACTTTCATTAGGGGTATTCACGATACGAAGCTCTTTGCTGTGCTCTTGTGCAAAAAAGAGCTCTACAGTAAAAAAAACCACGTGCTGTGAAAATTGCGCTTTTTTGCACAAGAGCTCTGACTGTGCTCTGTAGTTCTTTTGTTGTTCTCTTGAGCCCTTTTTTGCTCTTTGTGATTTTTGACAGCAGCATTAATAGTGATGGTGAATTGTGTACACTTCTAGTACCAACTAATTTTTAATAAATACCACATACCACACTCAAAGAAATATTTGTTCATATTGACTAATTCCTAGGTTTAGTTGAAAAATATTTTGTCAATATACAGTCAACGAAAGCTTTTGTCAATTGGATTTAAGGTAATAAGCTAAAATCATATTGACAAAATTTTATGTTGTTGATTTGATAAATGGATGCTTCAATTTGATATAAGCCTTTATCAGGAATATCGCGTTTTAATTGTTGATTTGATAAAACAATCTGCCAATATGAATACAGAATATTTCAACATGAACAAATAGTTTGTTGAATAGAAAAGGCTTTTCTGTTGAAAACATATTTTTTATCAATAATACTAAAATGTTTTTTGTTCTGATAAAAAGATTTTATTACATTTTATATATAATAAACATATTACATTTTATATATAATAAGCACATTACTTATAAATACAATTATGGAATTCACAAAGGTTGATATTATCCATGCTATTCGTTATTAGCGCTGTTAACATTATTATAAATCACATTATTGTTAACATTGCTGTTCACATTGTGAATTGTTCTAGTGTGAATAGCACTAATAACGAATAGCATAATCTCAACAAATAATGGAAATATATCATAATTTAATGCAAATAAATAAATAACCAAAACTCCTGCCGAATTAATTGGAAAAGAACTCAATTTGTAGTCACCGCTAATGATATATGCATTTAGAAACTCAGCCAAAAATGTAAAAGTTCCTCATATGTCGAAGTTATATTATGACAAAATTGGTGCACTTGAAAGCAAGAACAATTTATTTCACAAGATCACATTTCCGGTTGGTATAATAATAATATAAATGCTTCCACACACTTAAATTGCACTGGACTTTTAAGCTTTCCCGAATTTTATCTCTTGAACTTTATTTTGTACTTGATTTAAAAAGGCAAATGACGCCACCGAAATACCAAGCATTTCTTTTTGTTGGCGTGATTAAAGATTTTTTGAAATTCATAATCCATTTTATCATTATGCAATGAAAATTTTGTCCACTTAACTCAATCGATTATCAACAATGACATTAATTATTTCTTCATTATAACAATTCTATTTATCAAGCCAACTACTTTAGTTTGTTAAAATTATTTATTAAAATGATGAAATTTTATTCCGATTGATTGACGAGTCTGTCAGCGTGAACAAGCTTAAATCAAGTTAACAAACTTATATTTCAAGCTATAAAAACAATTTCTTCAAAACAACGCATTAAATTTGTTGCTGTTTTTAATTAAATGGATAAAGTTTCTCTTGAATTGACGAAATAATAATGCATTATTGATAAAATTGAATTGATTGGACAATTTGGTTTTGTTAGGAATTAACAAAAATTATGTATCAATTTTACCAAGAATATTTCTTTGAGTGCAGAGGGCAGAATGCAGAACCATCGAATTTTACAGACCAAACAATTCTGCATTTGCGGTCTTATACTTTTGCGGTCAACATTTTCGAGAAAAGAACACGATCTATTTTGAGGTCGACATTTTTGTTTTTTAGAAAAGAGAATTCTTGAAGAGGGCAGAAAAATGCAGAATTTTTTCCAGATAAGAATACGCTATTAGTTCTTTGTTTTTCATACAATATACAGAATCACTGCAGAAACTGCGAATGTACTCAATTTGTGTATCTTAATTGAATAAACATATTTTATCTGTCATTGCAGACAACAAAAATAAATCTTATCTTTTATGGAGATATCAAAATAAGTTCGCTACCGCAATTCCAAACTGTTGGGCTTAGTTTCCAAAATGGTTAGCAAAATACTGCAAGAAAAGCATTAAAAAATACTCTTAAACTTAATTCGTAGAAAATAATGTGATAATTTTTTGGTGTTTTTTCGTTGTGTGCGTCGCACAGTGAATTGATTAGTACAAGATAGACGATAAAAACTATTTGGGAGCTTTTATGGCCGTGTTCGTTGTTTTTAGTATAAAAAATTAAAAAACATGGTTGCCACGAATTTTCAGTGTGCTACGTCCCATACAAATTAAATCAAAATTTGGCTATTACTTGATAAAGTACCAAATTTTATTGAAAGTTCTTATTTAAGACTTTTAAAAGTCATAACTTAACTTTAACAATATAATTTTATCTTTCAACTTTATATAGTTGAAGTCGAACAAAATTTTGGATCGATTAAAAAATTGACATGTTACCAGTGTTGCCAGAAAAATGTTCAGCCTGCAGCTAAAATTGCTAACAAAAGTAGCTAAAAAATACTAACCATTTTTTAAGCTAAAAAAAGAAGATAGTTTAAAAAACACAACTGCTATATGTAATCAGTTAAAATACACTATACATGTCTAAAAAAAGGTAGTGTATTTGAACTGATTAAATTCAAACAATGTGTTATAATAAAATAACAGAAAGTCTACAGTTTTCTATAAATTAATATCTACGAGTAATATATAAATATGTAGTGTCACGGTGTTTGTGGTCGCATCCCGAAACAGCTCGACCGATTTAAAAATTTTTTTGCTTATTTGGTAGGTATAAAAATAAAGGTCGTAAAGTACTTTTCACCCTACTACCTCCAGCCACCATTTTTTAATCACTATTTTAGTGCTTTTGTATGAACAATATCCATATAATTTAATCGTTCTACGCCTACTTTTTCGAAATTTGTCGGCCTTTGTAGTCTAGTGGAGAGTGCGCTAGACTATCAACCCAGAGGTCCCTGGTTCGAATTCGGGCTCGGGCATGATTCTTTTCACTTTCTTTGTTCTTTCCTACTTTTACGAATTATGGAAAACTAAAAATCCACAACTAAACTGTGTAAAATGTGGAATAAAATGACAGGAAGAACTAAAGGCTGAAAATGCTTGGCAAGGTTAAGGAATAACACTAGCCTTGGTTAAAAGCTAGCTCTAAATAATCTATCCTTTTCCTTTCAGGTCAAAGACCATACCTTGTTTGCATAAGGCGCATGCCTTGGTTCTTTGATCATTAAAGAAAAACATTGTGCCAATTCCGGAGTTGTACACTTTTAATTTACTGCCACGCCTAATTTACCGCCTATAAATCAATAAAACTTCTATTATTAGACGGTTTTGATCGTACAATACTAAACTTTGGTAATTAAGTTCATGTGTCTGAACTGATTTTCATGAAACTTTACGAAATAATTAAGCACATACCAAGGAGGGTTCTTGCATTGAAAAAGTGGTAGTGGCACTTTCCATTCAGACTAAATTTGCGATATCATTCCGCACAGCCTCGGAATTCTATATTCGACCATAATTTACACTTGCCGTTTCACTGATAACATTTTATAGACGTTGGAAAAGGCGGCGTGGCCCCTCCCGCACAACCCAAATTTGCAATATCTTTTGAGTTATAGGTAGCACAGTCTCGGAATTAAGTATTCGATTACAATTTAAACACTCCGTTTTAGTGATAACATTTTATGGTCGTTGGGCAACGCATGCGTAAATAAATATAAATAAATAAATATAAATAAATAAATATAAATAAATAAATATAAATAAATAAATATAAATAAATAAATATAAATAAATAAATATAAATAAATAAATATAAATAAATAAATATAAATAAATAAATATAAATAAATAAATATAAATAAATAAATATAAATAAATAAATATAAATAAATAAATATATATAAATAAATATAAATAAATAAATATAAATAAATAAATATAAATAAATAAATATAAATAAATAAATATAAATAAATAAATATAAATAAATAAATATAAATAAATAAATATAAATAATAAATATAAATAAATAAATATAAATAAATAAATATAAATAAATAAATATAAATAAATAAATATAAAGAAATAAATTAAATAAATAAATATAAATAAATAAATATAAATAAATAAATATAAATAAATAAATATAAATAAATAAATATAAATAAATAAATATAAATAAATAAATATAAATAAATAAATATAAATAAATAAATATAAATAAATAAATATAAATAAATAAATATAAATAAATAAATATAAATTAATAAATATAAATAAATAAATATAAATAAATAAATAAATATAAATAAATAAATATAAATAAATAAATATAAATAAATAAATATAAATAAATAAATATAAATAAATAAATATAAATAAATAAATATAAATAAATAAATATAAATAAATAAATATAAATAAATAAATATAAATAAATAAATAAAAATAAATAAATAAAAATAAATAAATATAAATAAATATAAATAAATATAAATAAATATAAATAAATATAAATCAATATAAATAAATATAAATAAATATAAATAAATATAAATAAATATAAATAAATATAAATAAATATAAATAAATATAAATAAATATAAATAAATATAAATAAATATAAATAAATATAAATAAATATAAATAAATATAAATAAATATAAATAAATATAAATAAATATAAATAAATATAAATAAATATAAATAAATATAAATAAATATAAATAAATATAAATAAATATAAATAAATATAAATAAAAATAAATAAATATAAATAAATATAAATAAATATAAATAAATATAAATAAATATAAATAAATATAAATAAATATAAATAAATATAAATAAATATAAATAAATATAAATAAATATAAATAAATATAAATAAATATAAATAAATATAAATAAATATAAATAAATATAAATAAATATAAATAAATATAAATAAATATAAATAAATATAAATAAATATAAATAAATATAAATAAATTTAAATACAAATAAATATAAATAAATATAAATAAATATAAATAAATATAAATAAATATAAATAAATATAAATAAATATAAATAAATATAAATAAATATAAATAGATATAAATAGATATAAAGAAATATAAATAAATATAAATAAATATAAATAAATATAAATAAATATAAATAAATATAAATAAATATAAATAAATATAAATAAATATAAATAAGTATAAATAAATATAAATAAATATAAATAAATATAAATAAATATAAATAAATATAAATAAATATAAATAAATATAAATAAATATAAATAAATAGAAATAAATATAAATAAATATAAATAAATATAAATAAATATAAATAAATATAAATAAATATAAATAAATATAAATAAATATAAATAAATATAAATAAATATAAATAAATATAAATAAATATAAATAAATATAAATAAATATAAATAAATATAAATAAATATAAATAAATATAAATAAATATAAATAAATATAAATAAATATAAATAAATATAAATAAATATAAATAAATATAAATAAATATAAATAAATATAAATAAATATAAATAAATATAAATTAATATAAATAAATATAAATAAATATAAATAAATATAAATAAATATAAATAAACATAAATAAACATAAATAAATATAAATAAATATAAATAAATATAAATAAATATAAATAAATATAAATAAATATAAATAAATATAAATAAATATAAAT
Source organism: Dichetophora obliterata (assembly GCA_963920525.1). Classification (NCBI taxonomy): domain Eukaryota; kingdom Metazoa; phylum Arthropoda; class Insecta; order Diptera; family Sciomyzidae; genus Dichetophora; species Dichetophora obliterata. The sequence goes on along the minus strand of OY986440.1, from coordinate 14,994,452 downwards.
AAATATAAATAAATATAAATAAATATAAATAAATATAAATAAATATAAATAAATATAAATAAATATAAATAAATATAAATAAATATAAATAAATATAAATAGATATAAATAGATATAATTAAATATAAAGAAATATAAATAAATATAAATAAATATAAATAAATATAAATAAATATAAATAAATATAAATGAATATAAATAAATATAAATAAATATAAATAAATATAAATAAATATAAATAAATATAAATAAATATAAATAAATATAAATAAATATACATAAATATAAATAAATATAAATAAATATAAATAAATATAAATAAATATAAATAAATATAAGTAAATATAAATAAATATAAATAAATATAAATAAATATAAATAAATATAAATAAATATAAATAAATATAAATAAATATAAATAAATATAAATAAATATAAATAAATATAAATAAATATAAATAAATATAAATAAATATAAATAAATATAAATAAATATAAATAAATATAAATAAATATAAATAAATATAAATAAATATAAATAAATATAAATAAATATAAATAAATATAAATAAATATAAATAAATATAAATAAATATAAATAAATATAAATAAATAAAAATAAATATAAATAAATATAAATAAATATAAATAAATATAAATAAATATAAATAAATATAAATAAATATAAATAAATAAAAATAAATATAAATAAATATAAATAAATAGAAATAAATATAAATAAGTTTAAATACAAATAAATATAAATAAATATAAATAAATATAAATAAATATAAATAAATATAAATAAATATAAATAAATATAAATAAATATAAATAAATATAAATAAATATAAATAAATATAAATAGATAGAAATAGATATAAAGAAATATAAATAAATATAAATAAATATAAATAAATATAAATAAATATAAATTAATATAAATAAATATAAATAAATATAAATAAATATAAATAAATAAATATAAATAAATATAAATAAATATAAATAAATATAAATAAATATAAATAAATAAATATAAATAAATATAAATAAATATAAATAAATATAAATAAATATTAATAAATATAAATAAAAATAAATAAATATAAATAAATATAAATAAATATAAATAAATATAAATAAATATAAATAAATATAAATAAATATAAATAAATATAAATAAACATAAATAAATATAAATAAATATAAATAAATAAATATAAATAAATATAAATAAATATAAATAAATATAAATAAATATAAATAAATATAAATAAATATAAATAGATATAAATAGATATAATTAAATATAAAGAAATATAAATAAATATAAATAAATATAAATAAATATAAATAAATATAAATAAATATAAATAAATGTAAATAAATATAAATAAATATAAATAAATATAAATAAATATAAATAAATATAAATAAATATAAATAAATATAAATAAATATAAATAAATATAAATAAATATAAATAAATATAAATAAATATAAATAAATATAAATAAATATAAATAAATATAAATAAATATAAATAAATATAAATAAATATAAATAAATATAAATAAATATAAATAAATATAAATAAATATAAATAAATATAAATAAATATAAATAGATATAAATAGATATAAAGAAATATAAATAAATATAAATAAATATAAATAAATATAAATAAATATAAATAAATATAAATAAATAAATATAAATAAATATAAATAAATATAAATAAATATAAATAAATATAAATAAATATAAATAAATATAAATAAATATAAATAAATATAAATAAATATAAATAAATATAAATAAATATAAATAAATATAAATAAATATAAATAAATATAAATAAATATAAATAAATATAAATAAATATAAATAAATATAAATAAATATAAATAAATATAAATAAATATAAATAAATATAAATAAATATAAATAAATATAAATAAATATAAATAAATATAAATAAATATAAATAAATATAAATAAATATAAATAAATATAAATAAATATAAATAAATATAAAGAAATATAAATAAATATAAATAAATATAAATAAATATAAATAAATATAAATAAATATAAATAAATATAAATAAATATAAATAAATATAAATAAATATAAATAAATATAAATAAATATAAATAAATATAAATAAATATTAACCCTCTAACCGGCAACATCGTAAAAGCTATCGGATTCATCTGATATTTTTTTTACTAGTTTATAATGACAAACGAATTTAAAATCCAAATTTGCAGGTAAAAATCTTATCTCTGAGGGTCGCCAGGTGCGAAATACTGAAGACCGTCTTTTGACGGTCTTGCCGGTTTATATATAAAATATGACACAGGCAGACAATTTTGTATCGAGCAATTTTTAATAAGAAAAAGAGGTATAGAAGATTTTATTTTTGATAATAATGATATGATTTATAATTATTTTTGTTGATGGTAGTCCCAAAAACAATTTTTATCGGCTGTGAAACATAAATTTAATTCGCATTTGATACAAAAAATTTGTGTATCGGATTTTTTGCAATGTTTGCATCTTTTTTTCCCTTTTTTATCCATCCATTTCGGGAAATGACCTTCACCATCGAATCGAATATCAGCGACCTTATGCACAGCTCTTTTTCCAATACCTGATGTGCCAGGCTGTGGTGACCTGTAATGCAGAGCGAGTAGTTTCCTCAGCAATAAAATTCACAATCTCATCTGTGAAGAAGTAATTAAACAATTCCATGGGTGTTTCTAGGTTTGTAATGGTCAGTGGTAGGGAAATATTTCCACGAAAAGCCACCTCGTTTACGTGCAAATGCATGGAGCTCTTACGCCAGATTAATTTTGATAGCTCTTTTAAGTCCTTTGATATGGCAGCCAGACCTTAGAATATAAAATAGAGATAAATAAATATAAGTAGCTACAATTAAAATATATACTTTGCTCAGTGAATCCGCCGGTAGTAGGTTGACCTAATGGTGCTCCATCTTCAATGGTTGGTAGTGGAGATCGGGGTCTTTTGGGTGGTTTGAATTGTTTGCTTGGTACGAATGATGGAGTTGATGTGGACGGTTCCTGTGGGTAAAATGCTTCATTACCGACTTCGACTGCTTCACTCACCACTTCGATTGCTTGTTCGTTTGGTATTTTGACGAATGTTGAAGATGCTGATGGCTGATCGATTGAACTGGTATTCAATGATATGTTTATTGCCTCTGTAATAAATGCATCAGTATTCTCAGCTTGATTCATGTCATTGATGCATTGTTCAATTGCCAGTTCGTCTGAACTATCGGGCTCAATATTATCGACAACATAATCTGGGTCGACCAGACTATCGTCACTACTATATGCTTCAACTTCGCTTTCCACTGAATCTATGAATTCCCGAATATCCTCATCAGATAATTTATTTAAATTTATTTTTCTATTTGAATATCGCTGAGTACGATCCATCTTCACATAAAAAGTAAATAAAAATTAAAGGGGGAGAATATTTGAATAATGCATGAAGAATGATGATTCAAAACACAAAAGGAATGCAACGGGGAATTTTTTTACACGTCAGCCGGCAAGACCGTCAAGTGACGGTCTTGCTTTTTTAGTTTCTATAACACACTTTCAATTATTTTTTCACTTCATCTTCATTATACGTTTCAAATAAAACGTTTTAACTACTTACCCTGAAAATGTTGAGATGATCACTTAATTTTGGATGTGTTTCAAACGTGTCAAACGAAAAGAAAAAAAAACCAAATAATTTCTTATGCTATTTGGCTGATTGCTCGCACATTACTAATAACTGATCTCCACCGCGTGGTTGGAGTGCAATCATATGATTATTAAATTGTTAAGTAAACAACAACAATTATGCTTTTCGCTAGTGTGCATTGCAAAAAAATGCATAATTCGCTCTAGAGGTAAAAAATGAAAGACCGTCTTTTGACGGTCTTGCCGGTTAGAGGGTTAATAAATATAAATAAATATAAATAAATATAAATTAATATGAATTAATATAAATTAATATAAATATAAGTAAATATATGTACTAGGGTTTATCGAAGAAACGTTTTTGGCTGGCTATGGTTTTAAATGAAAGTTTTCATCGAAAACAAATCACAAAATTTTTGGATAACAATTTGCATCATAAATATGTAGATGGCGCACCGATCGCTTAAAAATGCATTTTTTCGTGTTTTTTTATCTTCAAGGCTTTTAAGTTTAAACTAAACTTCTGACATTTTTTTATCATGAGCCTACAACTATTATAAGAAAACAATTCTACATGTTGTTTGATTTTTAAATGCAATGTATTGCTGCATAAAAAATTATCAAAAACTATCTTTATTCTATTTTATATATACAAAATTTTAAAAAATTATTAATTTAAATATTAATTATATTGAATAAAGGTATATTTGATAATTTTTTTATAAAATTTGAATATAGTTGAATTTTTAAATTGCCCGTTTTAACAAAAAAAAAGGAATTAGCTATAAATAGCTCAGCTCGAAAAGAAAAAAGCTAAAAAGTAGCTAGGAGCTAAACCACAGTTTTTTGAACTAAGTTTTTTTTTTTTCTTAGACTGAACCAACGCTCAGGGGATGCCCCCTATAAATTTCCCCCTGCATTGTGTTGATTTGGAAGGTGAGTGATAGTTAGTTGGATGGTGGATAGGTGGAGTAGCGTCGGTAAGTAAGAAAAAAAGAAGCTAAATCTAGCTTCTATAGCTAAACTGGGAGCACTGCATAGTACCTTCAATACAAATGGAACACATTTACATTTTTGGTTCTTACTGGGTAAATAACAAGCACTGATAAAAATTTCTATTAAAATTGTAGTTTATCATATCTTCAAATCATAAAAAACAGAAGTTTGATTGAAAGATTGGACGTGATTGAAGTACTCGTTAATGACTTTTCAAAGCAGAATAAAATTTGGGCTTGATTGGTCATATTGGTGTGGTACTTCCTATACAAGCTAAATATACTTTTGGCTATTTATTAAGCTAAAAAGTTTATGCCTCTCAACTATCTATTACTAACTTACTCATGTGGCCATATCAACTCGGGGTTACAGACGACTCCAACAGCTCCCGCCAGACGCCTCTACTTCTCACGCGACTTCTCCAAGCGATTACACCAAGAGGGGTTACGGCTTTCTAAATTTTGAAAAATAAAAAATATGCTTCTCGAAAATCCTGCTAGATAGATTGATAAATAATTAAAAGATGGATATAAATGAAAAAAATCTATAACAGCTCAAATTAGAAATTAGAGTTATTCTAAGAGAAATCTTAAATCAATAGCTTTAGATTAGTTGAAACAAGTTCAAATCGATAGTTTTGAGAGTCCCATACATTTTTAAAATAATTTAAAAACGAAAATCGTTAATCTTTCGGCGCAACTCAGCCAACCAGACTTTCTGTGCCTTTGACTTTGTCCAGAATGATTCTTTGTGCATTATAAGCAGTCACTCCGTGTAATTAAAGCTACATGCTGGAAAAAAACTCTCGCACAGGAGGGTTAAGTCTTTGGAGGGAATAATGCAAAGAAATGTGCGCGCACCACAAATTATTTAGTTTTATTAGCGCGATTATTGGATTCAGTTCAGTTTAGCGAATTTACCGTACGTAAAAAAAAAATAAAAATAGCAACCAAAATAATATCTTCTTAAAGTCAAGATAACCAAATGTTGCTTCACAACAATGCGAGTATCTTTCAAATATTTAGGGTATCGAAATTTTTATATACAAAATAAAACTAGTGAAATTATAATATCAAAGCATTAATTTTAAAAAAGATAATTTTTACATACAAACCGAATTTAATTGAATATACATACATATATTGAAAACTTCTTTAGTACGGGATCATTTTGAAAAGAAGTCCATAAAATTAAAAGGTGCACAATTGTAAACAATGATACTTAAAAAAGAATATATTTGCAAAATATAAACAAATGTAATAATACGTATAGAAAATATTTTTGTGAGTAGGACGGACTGTGGCCATACCACAAAGTATCCGCAGTATCCGGTTGTGGTATTTAACGAATAAGGATCGCTGGAAATATCTGGCTATTTCTAGCTTTTACCCAAAAATACTTTCTTCAACATGTTTTTTATGATACAGTTTTTTGGCAGTTTCGACGTCTCTTTATCGTGTACGTTTTGGTTATATTAAAAAGAAGGTACTAAAATAATTGCAATGTATGCATTAAAGAACTCTTCAATAACTTTCTGTAAATTAAATTAATTTACACCACTGAGCCAAATTTGTGCAAATATTAGCATGTGCAAATATTTTTTCTACTACTTACATGCATACATGCAAAGATTCATCAATGATTCATCGTAGATATAGGTAACGTAGCAAAAAATTCTGCGCTGATACACCAACTCAAACGCAGTTTACTGTATCAGAAAAATGTGTTAACTAAATTTTGCCTTGATGTAGTCAGGGTACAATAACTATAGGTAGGAGTGACAGTTCGTGTTACGACCATCGAATGTCAAACAAAAGAAAACAGAATAGAGAGCGTGTGTCACACACATTGGGCGCATTCAGCGTAGTCAAATGTTGTAAACATTTATGGTAGCGACACCTTAGTGAGCGATATTTTTCTCTGAATGTGTTTTTACTCTAAACGCTAGAAAAGTTGTAAACCATTTCGTTATTATTATGTAATTATATAAATAATTTAATTACAAAGGTTTCTCACTCAAATTTTGACACAACATTTGCCATTTGTTAGCTCCGCTGAATGCGGCCAATTTGTGTGACATACGCTCTTTATTTGCTTTTCTTTTATTTTGATATTCGATGGTTGCAGCTCTTGAGAAAGTAGGTACAACGAGTATAAATTATACATAGAGAATTCTTCATCCAGCCTTCCAACTTCGTTCCAAACTATCAGCCATCCACCGACAGAAAAACCAAAACCAAAGAAGTAAAATATAAGGAAGTGGTGTAATAGCCGAAAAGTGTGGTATGTTCTATATTGGTGTTGGTTCACACAAATACAGAAACAATCACAAAGGGCCGTATTCGGTTGTATCGTAAAAGAAGGCCCAAACTGTTAAAGTTTGTTCTTATGCATTAAAATTTTAGAAACATTTCAAGAATAGCAACTGTTGCTGCCGTCGCTAACAACAGCCGAGCAGTAAAAATTAATTATGTACTTTGTAAATTTCTCTTATTTATCTAATTCAATTTTCGCTTAACTTATACATATGAATTTAAAAACAGTTATATTTGCACATGAATTTGAATTATTTTCATTAGTTGTATTGTACATACGTATGTTTATATGTACAAACATATATTTGCCATTTATGTAGAAGCAATATACTTTGACTAAGATTAACGGGCCAGTGCAAGAAGTCACGTAGGTCACTGCATAGACAAACATCTATTCTGTATCCGAGCTGAATCTGAGGCTTGGCAGTTCATTTTAGCACGAAGCACGGCGCGGTCATACAATAAATTTTAAAGCGATTCGTCTAACAAGCATTAATAAACATTGATTGCATTATAAAAGTGCGTTTCATTTGCAGGGACGAATGCTCTTAAAAATTGTATGTTTTATCGACAAACCAACAGCAACAACTCTAACTATTTAAAAAAATTTTTATCGCTCGCAATTGGCTTAGAAGTTATAGGCATCCAACGTTGGAAAAAGTAGACTAAAAATTTAGCTGATTTTTTAAGTTTTCCAACAATACTAAACTTTATGGGTATCAAAAGAGAGATAATACAAGTATCTATTCAACAAGATATCAAACATAAAAATACATGCATTAAAGATACAACCCTTTTTTTACTTAAAATCGCGAGGTTTTTCCAAATTTAATAAAAAAAAAATAAATGTATCAAAAGGAGGCCTTCGGGTGCTGCTTAGGGTTTACAAACCTCAGTAAGTATCACACAGGCCTTCTCTGTCTACAGCAGTTCTGAATGTAGTTATCTTTTTAATAATTCTCTTTTTAATGTATTGCTTTCGTAAAAGAGAAACCACTAGTCTTTCAGACAAATTCTAATTATAAAAAATTATATCTTAATGAATTCTTATGGAATTCTAAATTTGACATCTCGTTGAATAGATACGCACATTACCTTTGTTTTAATACCCATAAAGCTTAGTTTTGTTGAAAAACTAGAAAAACTGCACGATTTTTAGGTAATTTTTCTATTTTTGAAGGCCTATAAATTCTAAACTTAAACTTTAATTACAAATTATATTAGGTTAATTTTTTGGGGGGGTTTCTGCCTAGTTGTTGTGTAAAAATCAGAAAAATTTAACAAACAGGTACTAAATCTGATTCACTATCCTGAAAACAAGAGCGCCCCAAACATGTATTCAACTGCGAAAAATGACTGCGCCCCTGAAGCAGTGTTTGTGTTTTGACAGATGTGGTTTGATCAAACTGGCGGAAAATCAACGGGGTCTAAATTGCATTTTTAAACCATTTTTAATAAGAAATATATACATTTCTAACACAAATAAGTTAAAAAAATATCGTTAGAAACTAAATAAAGCACTTTTGTTAAAAGAATTTAAACCGTATGGACATATTTACCTGTGGAACGAATGCGCATTTCTTTTAAATTTTCGGGAACTATTACAATTCTTAACCGCACAACTCATATTGCATTTGTTTTAATGGTTTTTTTTTTTAATTTTGTTGCTTTTTAAGCTGTGAAAAATGCTTAAAATTAATTATTTTCGACTATTTTGCTGAGGAGTCTTCCAATCAGATGCCAGGGTTCTCAAAAATGTCAAAAAACACACTCTTTCTCGCTCGCACAATTTACGAATGGTGCGACAGTTCACGTACAGTGTATGTGTAAGCAACACCATTTCCTTATATTTTACTTCTTTGACCAAAACAATGACAACCAACGAGTTTACGTACTCGTTTGTCTGAGTTATTGACGCTCAGCAAGAAGAAGTAAACATGAAAATAAATACAGCAAGTAACGAAAGAAGAAGAAAAGAATATTATAAGTATATGAATGAAAACCAAACTTCTATTTGCCACAAATTTTACAGCTTCTTTTTTTGTGTTATTTTTTGGGATCTTATTGGGTTTGCCGAATTGATGTTGTTTCTAGCTGGACATTGTTGTTGTGATTTTATTCTAGCTATATTTTGGTTTCAGCTGCAAGTAATAATTTTTTCATTAGCCGAATAAAAAGACGGAATTCTGATTCGGATAATGAAATAACTATTCTTTCATAAGGAGTTGCAAATATGTTTTTTTTTTTAATGAACAGAGGAAAATAATGCATTTATAAAATATCTTTCTTTGTTATATTAGAATATAAAGAAATAAAGAAAATAAAATAAAATTGGTTTTTACCTATTTGCTTTAATGTTGTTAAAATTGTTTTTAAGTACACTGAGAAAAAAAGTACTTTAAAATTAGTAGCGAGTATAATTTTCAACTATAAACTCATTTCTGATTTTTGTATAATTTTCTCTTATTTCCATCCAATAACAAAAAATACGTCGCTATTAGCGATTAAGACAACTGAGATCCCGATTGTACATTTGATTGTTTAAAAATATTTTTGAATTAGTCTTACAAATATTGAACATAAGAAATAACAACTAATTATTTATTTTGATATTTAAAATATATCAAGCCGCAATAAAACACAACCTTCATCAAATGAAGTCAAAAAAATTTGTTATTAGGGGGGTCCCAGGGGTCGCTAATCACGAATCTGACTTCGAAAACGGGAAAAAGTTCAAAAAATTGTATCAAAAAAATGGCGTATTAATTTATTTGTTTTTAATTTAAAACATTTGTTTTAAGTTTTAAAGTTTTTGCATTAAATTTTTCGTTTAAATAAATGTGTTTAAACTAAAAAATTTTACAATGAAAGTATATTTAAAAATATTGTTTTGAAAAGAAAAACTTTTGTTTTAAATTAAACTTTAAAAATATTTGTATTTAACTGAAATGAAATTGTTTCAAGCTCTATTTCAAAAACAAATTCCTTTAATATGAACACAATTTCATTTAATTTTAACACATATTTCCCTCAGTGTAGGTATTTTATTAAACGAAACCAAAGCTGCAAGCAGTAATGGCTTCAAAGTCAATCAACAAACGTACTGCTTGCAAAAAATTATTTTATTTTTATTAAAATCTCAATTTTACGACAAAACTTAGGAATAGGAAAAACAACGGCTAAGGAATATTTGTGTTTTGCAAATTTAATTTTAAATACAGTTAAATGCGCACAGAAAAAAGTACGTATAAATTGAAAATTTTTTTAATAACTTTCGTTCTGTTTTAACAAGCCTAATTTTATTTTTATGTAAATTTAAAGTTTATTGAAATTTTTTTAAATAAGTCAAATTGTATGTTGATGTATTTTAAAAGAGTTTTTAAACATTTTAAGACAGTAGCTGCGTTCCTTTCGCCTTAATATAATCGCGATAACAAATTTTCTCAAAGAACGGCAAGAAAAACGACTCGTAGAGGGCACTACCGTCAAGCAATCATGATACAATAACTATTAGGTGTCATGAGAACGTGTGTCGTTCAAAACTTTTGTGAACTGTTATTGTAGTGATACCTTAGTGAACGATGTTTTTCTCTGAATGTGTTCTACTCTAAACGTCAGAAAAATTGTACATTATTTAATTTAATTATTAATATGATGCAATTATATAAACAATTTAAAAGCAATTGTTGGCTTCGCTGAATGCGTCCAATGTGTGTGACACACGCGGTTTGTTTTGTTTTTTTTTTGTTTAACATTCGATGGTCGCAGCTCGTGAGAATATAGGTAGCTGCCATGGCTACCTAATAGTCATTGTATCAAACAAAAAAATAATTCAAAAAATGAAATGACAGCTCATAAAAAAATATACAGGAGCGGCACGTGTGTTTCAAATTTTTTTAAGGCTATATCACAATTTTATATGGATAGCAAAAATAATTCTATTTGTTATAGGATTATTATTTTTGTTTTTGCTTTGCATGTAAAAAAAAATAATCTGGATTATTTTGAAGCGAATGGAACGCAGCTATTATATATAAAATATAAGATATAATTGACGGTTTAAATTATTTCATAAACATTACTTTTGAGTAAATTTTCATATGAATAAAATTTATATAATTGTATAATAGCATATATTGATATGATGCTATTTTTTATTAAATATTTACATGTTATTAGTTTATTTTATGAAGTTAAAGGTATTTATTGAATACAATATGTGACTATTGCCATATGTACATGCTTTTATTGGGTAAATTTTGATTACCTTTGTTTGGTTTTTAAAGAATTATTAAAGCAGAAGAGGTTGAAATTTTTTCATGTTTTTGTTCAATGTAAAAAGTGAACATTTTTGTTTTTATTACCATGTTTAGACGTCAGTTATATGTAAATGCAGATGTATTAACCTCGTATATGATTATTATAATTTTTTAAAAAGTTTGAAGAATACGATGATTTTGCATCATCGGGAGAATTCAATGGCAAGTTTTACAGTTCTGTAAGGTTGATCAATGGATTTAATTATTCCGATATCAAGACCAATTGGGACACAAATTTATTTAGGCATCCTTCGATATCAAAAAATTATCTAACAATATCAAAAATTTGATTGTTAAAACAGAACGAAAGTTATTAAAAAATTTTTAATATATAAGTTAACACATTGCCTACACGCGCATCCGTTCTGGCCTGTGAATGGTAACACGAGATAGTACGTGACAATTTCGGAGTTCCAAACGGCAACATTAAAAATTCTTACACCAATAATGCAGTGTCAGCAAAAAGATCGTCGCAACACTAGCAACCATAAAACCAACAACAACAATAGCAACAGCAAAGACAACAACAATAACAACACAGAGTCAGCAAACAGCGGCCGCGTCAACTTAGGCATTACTAAGGTTTTTCGAGCATATTTTAAGTTAGTCTTTAAGCAGATCTTTTTCGTTAATGAACAACTGGCACATAGTGCCAATAATAAATAATTGATAACTGGCACGTAGTGCCAGCAACAAAGTTATTGTTTCATTTCAAAAGTTTACTTCGATAACTGGCACATATTGCCAGCAACAATATAAGTGTTTGCATAAATAATTAACTTATACGTAAATTTTTTGCATATTATAAATTGGCAAAACACAAATATTCCTAAGCCGTTGATTTCCAACCAATTAAGAAATGCATGATAAAAACGCTCACAACAAATTCGCCACAATATTACATTTGTTCGCAGCCATGTCTTAAAATACTTTTCAACAAATAATAAATCGTTAAAAATGGTAAATTTTAAAAATTATTCTAATAAATGTTAAAAATTCTATCATTACATTTTGCAGCTTTGGTTTCGTTTAATAAAATACCTACACTGAGGGAAATATGTGTTAAAATTAAATGAAATTGTGTTCATATTAAAGGAATTTGTTTTTGAAATAGAGCTTGAAACAATTTCATTTCAGTTAAATACAAATATTTTTAAAGTTTAATTTAAAACAAAAGTTTTTCTTTTCAAAACAATGTTTTTTAATTAACTTTCATTGTAAAATTCTTTAGTTTAAACACATTTATTTAAACGAAAAATTTAATGCAAAAACTTTAAAACTTAAAACAAATGTTTTAAATTAAAAACAAATAAATTAACACGCCATTTTTTTGATACCATTTTTTTAACTTTTTCCAGTTTTCGAAGTCAGATTCGTGATTAGCGACCCCTGGGACCCCCTTAATAACAAATTTTTTTGATTTCATTTGATGAAAGTTGCGTTTTATTGCGGCTTGATATATTTTAAATATCAAAATTAATAATGAGTTGTTATTTCTTATGTTCAATATTTTTATTTTTTTTTATTCAATGTTTACGTCTTTGGAAAGAATCCTTACAGACTACTAAAAAATAAAAATATCTTACAAACTATTATAAAAAATAACAAAAAAATTTAACAAAGAGTAAAAATTCATTATTATTTGAAATAAAAAATTAATAGGAAATAAAAATTAATAATAAATTATACACGAAACAAGTTATTTAGCAAATTCTTAAATGAAAATTTCGAACAATAAAAATCTAAGTTATTTTCACTAGATAATTCATTATACAATGACAAGGCACGATTTATAGGCTCATTACATGCATAAAGAGTTCTATGAGTTTGAGAATGAAATAACGCGTAATGCCGCAGCATTTTAGCAGGAATATTAAAATTAACAAATTGTAATAATTGGTCACAGTCAGTTTGACCTGATATAAGACCGTGAATAAATAATAACGACTGAATCTTTCTTCTAGTTTCGAGAGTTTTTAAGCCAAATAGTAAAATACGCGTTTCATAGGAAGGTAAAGGTTCTTCAAAGTGCAAAGAACGAAGCACAAAACGTGAAAATGATTTTTGGATCTTTTCCAATCGAGCGCAATGGATTAAATAGAAAGGACTCCATATAAAAGAAGCATACTCTAACCTTGACCTTACAAACGAATTATAAAGACAAACCAGAGTATAAGAATCAGAAAATTCTAAACTATTTCTACGTACAAAAGCAAGCAAGGAATATGATTTAGGAACAACATAATTTATATGATCCACAAAAGTGAACTTTGAGTCAAAAATAATTCCAAGGTCCTTAATTGAATTAACCTGACTTGGCACACAGCTGACTTCGACAACATAAAAATATTGGACAAGGAGAAGAAAGAAAATACACGATACACGTTGGAAAGCTTACGAATTCAACAAAAAATTGCAAAAATAATGAACAATAAGGAAGATAAGGACAACATCAATCAAACATACAACATTGCAATTTAAATTTAGTCTGTGATATTTTCTCTAGTTGTTAAGTTTATTATACTGCTCATTATTTATTTTACAATTTTTTGTTCGTGCGTGTAATACAATTTATTTATTTATTTATTTATTTATTTATTTATTTATTTATTTAATAATCAATGTTTTGTATTGTCGGGCCGTTGCAATAATTGTGCAATGTAAATTCAAAAGCTACAGTATGTTTATTAATTAGAGAAATGTCATGTAAAGTTTGTTATTTTATACATAAATTAATAAAAAAATGTCTCCTTTTTTTAAGATTCAATAAACCCTGAAGAAGGTAGAAAATAACTACCGAAACGTCGGGAAAAGATGAAATAAAGTTTTTTATTTGCATTTCACCAAGGACCAAAAAAGCCAGCAACGTTTATTTCAAATGAATTAACCTTCTTTAAGGGGTTACCAGAGAGGGAATATGAAAAAATTATAAAACTGTTACACTTCGTGTATGTCATAGCAAAGAATTTATTAAAATTTAACGGTAACAAATTCAATAAACTCCATGACAGCAAATTACTTAGATCACTCTGTAAAAGAGCAGCATCATTTAGATTAGATACTTTACTAAAAAGCTTTAAATCATCAGCATAAAGTAAAAATTTTGCCGAATGAAAATATTTACTTACATCATTAATAAATAATGAAAAAAGTAAAGGGCCAAGAATGCTAACCTGGGGGACTCCAGAAGAAGCAATGAAGTGATGCGATTTAACACCATTTATTTCCACAAAACATATTCTATATTGAAGATAAGACTGGATCCTATTCAAGAAATTGGAATGGAAACCCATTTTGGCAAGTTTAGCTAATAATACATTATGGGGAACCTTGTCAAAGGCCTTGGAGAAGTCCGTATAGAGGACATCAACTTGATGTCCTAGTTCAAAAGATGAAATGCAGAATTTTGAAAAAACTGCTAAGTTAGTTACAGTAGACCGACCAGCCAAAAAACCCGTGCTGTTCAGGGCAAATGTGTCGCTTTACTAAGAAGAATAATCTATTTTTAATAACACTTTCAAAAAGTTTCGAAACATTTGATAGCTTAGAAATAGGTCTATAGTTGGATACATCATTCTTATTACCACATATAAAAACCGGTGTTATAGAGCCAATTTTCCAACAGTCTATAAAAGTGCCAGTCTTTAAAGATTTATTGAAAATTTCACACAAAGGCCTAGATAAGGAAAACGCGCATTTATTAAGCAAAATAGATGAAATACCATCATTATCAGCTTTATTCGAAACTTTCATTTTGGTCAAAGCACTGGAAATTTCATCCTCAGACAAAACAACAGTACCAAGGTTTAAAAATGAGTCTACATTTTCCAAGATTGACATATCAAAATTTGAATTGACCGTAACATAATTGGATTTAAAATAATCAGCAAATAGATTCACAGCAGTGATCTGCAAGCGATGGCATTTTCGCTACTTGCAATCTACCCTCAACAAATACAGTGACAGTTTGACCACACTACGCAAGCGCTGCGATTGTTGTGTCGAACATACTTGCAACATTGAAGCCAACTGTGTATGAGCGTGTCGTAAGACCACAATAATGCATGTTCGAGTTGTTGGTTTGACAACCAGCGCAGGGTCTTTTCAACTTCTGGTATGCAATGGTAAGTATGGTCATTTACAAGCAACAAAACAAAGACATAAAGCGTAACTCCTGCATAAAAAAAACCAGCGCTTATTTTGTTCTCCGAACACAAAGTATTTGCAGTAACATTGCAGTAACATTGCAGTTACTTTGCGTGACTTTTGAGAGCTTGTAGCTCATAAGCTAATGGTTCAATTGAGCTGATTTCTTTTTTAAAATAAATTCTAAAGTTTAATTGAGTGAGCAAAAAAATTTGTTTAGTAAATTTTTAAAGATATTTATTAAATTTAGTTTTTTAAGAAATTATATCAGACGCCATTTTACTATAAAACACCTTTAATCACTGATTTTGATAAGATTTTGTATGCATGCAGATCTTTAATAAAGCTACAACTTTTGTTCAATTGTTCAAAATTTTGAAATAATAGGGTTGCCACTTAATATTATGTCTTTTCAAGAGTTTTAAACTGATAAATGACGTTTAAAACTCTTGAAAAGACATATTTATAGGTGGCAACCCTATAATTTCAAAATTTTATTATTTTGAAATTCTGACAATGGATTCGGATTCAGCGACCCATTTTTGGTTTACGATTTTTTTTTGCCAGCCCCGAATTCATAAAACTACAAAAAACTAAGGTGGCAACCCTATCCACCATCTTGAATTTTAAAATTCTAACTTTAGATTCGAAATCAGTGACCCCTTAACACTGATAAATGACGTTTAAAACTCTTGAAAAGACATATTATCAGGTGGCAACCCTATTATTTCAAAATTTTATAATTTTGAAATTCTGACAATGGATTCGGATTCAGCGACCCATTTTTGGTGTACCATTTTTTTTTGCCAGCCCCGAATTCATAAAACTACAAAAAATTAAGGTGGCAACCCTATCCACCATCTTGAATTTTAAAATTCTAACTTTAGATTCGAAATCAGCGACCCCTTAACACTGATAAATGACGTTTAAAACTCTTGAAAAAACATATTATTAGGTGGCAACCCTATTATTTCAAAATTTTATAATTTTGAAATTCTGACAATGGATTCGGATTCAGCGACCCATTTTTGGTGTACCATTTTTTTTTTTGCCAGCCCCGAATTCATAAAACTACAAAAAATTAAGGTGGCAACCCTATCCACCATCTTGAATTTTAAAATTCTGACTTCATATTCGAAATCAGCGACCCCTTAACACTGAAAAATGATGTTTAAAACTCTTAAAAATACATATTATTAGGTGGCAATGCTGTGGTAAAAATTTAGCTGGCAACCCTAACCTCCATCTTAAATTTTAAAACTGTGACATTATATTCGAAATCAAATCCGTTGTCAGAATTTCAAAATTACAAGAATTCGCATAAATGAAAAAAAAATCTAGATGGCAGCTCCATCCGCCATCTTAAATTTTAAAGTTTGACATCATCTTCGAAATAAGTTACCCCTAAAACTTCCTAAAACTATTTACTCTATTCATACTGAAGTAATCTACAAACACTTGAGTAAAAATGCAGTGTACGCGCTGATTTCATCGTTCGTAAGCTTACTTTTGTATCACTGCTTAGCCGAAGTTGAAATCAACCTGCAATGGTACACGAGGCAGTAGCTCAAAATAATGAATAATTATAACGATTGCCGTTCGTGCGCTGTGGTTTATACACATAATTATTTTATGCAAACATCTATACTTTCCACTGAAGTCGAAGCGCACATCACACAGTGTTTGACTTTGGTACAATTGGCTAATGCAACATGCCTGATGTTGTAAGTGAGCTCGATGGCGTAGAATGTGTTGTATGGTATTAATGATATTGAAGTCATACAAAAACCAAGTATGTACTGAGTGTAAAAGCAGTTGCAGTTCATCGCTGCAGGTCTCTGATTCACAGTATCTTGAATAGTAAAAGAGTAAATGCCGTTATAGTATGTTGAAGTAGGAATGCAGGAGCCATCACGTTTGGATTGAATAAAGTGCTAAAATGACTTTGGATTGATTTTAATATTATTCTCACAACGTAAAATATACTGTTTGTAGAGAAATTTATTTAAAAAATGAAATTCTCTCATGTAATGAATGTACATTAAGTGATACTGGGGATTATTAGTTGTCTTAAATAATTTTATATTTTTATTGCGCAAGTTTTTAAGCTTTTTAAGACCTTTAGTGTACCATGGTAACTTATACACTTTTGGCGAAAAATGTGGAATATATTCAGTGCTTATAGAAGACAAATAAGATTTAAATAAATCATAACAATCTACCACATTTTGATTTAACAACATCTCATTCCATCTAGTATCGAAAAAAATAGCATTTAAAAGATCAAAATTATAAATTTAAAATTAAAATAATTATTTTGCGGCAAACGTTGCACAAAGTCATAGAACTCAAAATCTAAAACAAGTGGAACGTGGTGTATACCTGATGGAGATATAGGACATAAACAATGAGATAGTTGAGACTTAAAATTTTTTGAAACAAAAATCAGATCTAAAATTTTGTTAAGTGAATTAAAAAAGGAATTAATTTGAACTAAATCAATGCTTAATAAACTATCAATAAAATAAATTTCGTGAGAATTATTGATATTGGAGGAAGTAAGCACATCAGCAAGAAAACTCCAAACGACTTTACTTAGATTGAAGTCACCCAAAAAGCATAAGTGATTATCCGCATTCTTAAATGATGATTGTAAACCAACAACTAATTCAAAAATATTTTTAAACAATCAAATGTACAATCGGGGTCTCAGTTGTCTTAATCGCTAATAGCGACGTATTTTTTGTTATTGGATGGAAATAAGAGAAAATTATACAAAAATCAGAAATGAGTTTATAGTTGAAAATTATACTCGCTTGTTTTAAATTTCGTTTTGTAGAAACGCAAATGCGTTTAATTTCTATTTAAAAATATTTTGTTTAATTTTAAAGTACTTTTTTTCTCAGTGTACTTAAAAACAATTTTAACAACATTAAAGCAAATAGGTAAAAACCAATTTTATGTTATTTTCTTTATTTCTTTATATTCTAATATAACAGAGAAAGACATTTTATAAATGCATTATTTTCCTCTGTTCATTAAAAAAAAACATATTTGCAACTCCTTATGAAAGAATAGTTATTTCATTATCCGAATCAGAATTCCGTCTTTTTATTCGGCTAATGAAAAAATTATTATTGTATTTGCAGCTGAAACCAAAATATAGCTAGAATAAAATCACAACAACAATGTCCAGCTAGAAACAACATCAATTCGGCAAACGCAATAAGATCCCAAAAAATAACACAAAAAAAGAAGCTGTAAAATTTGTGGCAAATAGAAGTTTGGTTTTCATTCATATACTTATAATATTCTTTTCTTCTTCTTTCGTTACTTGCTGTATTTATTTTCATGTTTACTTCTTCTTGCTGAGCGTCAATAACTCAGACAAACGAGTACGTAAACTCGTTGGTTGTCATTGTTTTGGTTTTTCTGTCGGTGGATGGCTAATAGTTTGGAACGAAGTTGGAAGGCTGGATGAAGAATTCTCTTTGTATAATTTATACTCGTTGGTAGGTGGCTGTGAAGGTTACCTTAGAGTTATTGTATCATGTTATCGAGTAAGTCGAAGATGTTCCAGTTACTCGATCTTTGTTGAGTTTTGCAGTTCCAGTCAGGATTGTCAACTCATTCTTTGCTTTTCCCCGCAGTGGTTCTCAAAATTCCCCGATATTTTATCGAATTTTTAATTGAACATAAATAACAACAAATAGTGTAAGGAATTCATGAATATTACTAGCTGAAACCCGGCATGTAACTGCCACGCCCCCGTTACCAAACGCACATACAATGTTATCAGCGAAAATGCATGTATAAATTGTGGTCGAATACGCAATTCCGAGGCTGTGCGATCTATAACTCCAAAGCTGTTCGATATTACAAATTTGATTTGTGTAGGAGGAGCCACGCCCCCTTGTCCAACGTCCATATAATGTTATCAGTGAAACAGCACGTGTGAAGTATTTGAATACCGAATTCCGAGTTTGTATAACTGCTTTGCTTATAACTGCAAAGCTATTCGATATTGCAAATTTGGGTTGTATGGGAGGTGCCACGACCCCTTGTACAACGCCCACAGAATGTTATCAGTAAAACGGCATGATTAAATTGTGGTCGAATACTTCCTGCGGTGTTCCAGATGGATAAAAAGTATAGCTCCAAAAGACGCCTTGTACCTAAAAATCACTATATAAACAATTTTATTCTAATTGCATCAGCGACTTAGAAGTTTAAGGGGATTTTGTAAAAGATTTGCACTACAGCGCCCTCTGGAAATTAAAATGAATCATATTCTATATCAACGTCAAAACACTCGTTGTACATCAGAACCAATTCATACATATTTTCATTCCAATCAAATGAGCTATTTTAGAGTTTTAGGCGATTTCGTAAAAGTTTTGTACTACAGCACCCTCTGGTTATCAAGATGGAACAAAATTAAAAGCCCCAAATCGTGCACCGTACTTGAAGATTACTGTGTGCAAATTTTCACGGTAATTGCATGAGCGATTTTAGAGTCTTAGGTGATTTTGTAAAAGATTTGTACTACAGCGCCCTCTGGTGTTCAAAACACGCACCGAGGCAAATTTGAGTTGTATCGAAGATGCCACGCCCCCTTATCTCATCGACTTTAAACTCCACAGGAACATTCTCAAGATGTTTTAGTTATCCTAAAAATTTCATAAAGATCGGTTCAGCGTTTTTCAAATCTATATGTGATATATACACATAGCCATCATACAAAAGTACTAAAATCACGATTACAAAATGGGGGGTATGGTAGTTGGGTGAAAAATACTTAACAATCTATTCTCATACCTAAGAAATATACAAAAAATTTCATTAAAATCGGTCGAGCCATTTTGGAAGAGTGCAACCACAAACACCTTGACACGAGATTTTTATATATTGGATTATGTATTCTTGTGAGGTAATAAATAATTAAATGTTGTTACAACAAATTTTTTGTTTGTCTTTTAAAATTTAACACAAAAGAACCGTTACTTTTTCACACACCATTGCATTTCAAAACACATTTTTATGGTCCACCCCAGTGCCAGAAAAAATTTTTGAATACAACATCAAATTCGAAATCAGCGGCCAGCGCATCTACAAAAAGTATAAAGCTTAAAACACATTTTTTGGGTCCACCCTAGTATCAAGAAACTTTTTGGAATTCTTACACCAGAGACCACCTTAATACTGCCAGCACATATACAGAGAGCATAAAACAAAAAACACATTTTCAGGGTATACCCTAGTGTAAAAAAACTTTCCGAAACTTTGATATCAGTTTCGAAAACATATTTAGGATCCACCCTAGTGGCAAAAAAGCTTTTTGAAATTCTAACATCATATTCGAAATCAGCGACCCCTGATAATACTGCCAGCACATACAGAAAAAGTATGAAATAAAGAAAAACGCATTTTTAGGGTCCATCCTAGTGTCAAAAAAAAAATTTCTGAAATGCCATTTCTGGGCTAAAACATTCACTCGAATTATTAAGGTTAGTTACAATTTGCCCAGTCTACGGAGATCTGAAGGGTTAAAAATTACTGCGTTTTATAAATTTTCGCGCTAAATTTTTACATCTGGGTCAAACTTAGTAAAGGGTCCGCCATCTAACATTTTTTTTTCAACTAGTGCTTATTTCGTGAATGGTAACATTAAGCTCATGTCTGATTTGACTGATAATTAGTTTTATCCTTCCGCTGAACGAATATGGTTGTGTATGCGCTTGAACAACACTGGGAAATATTGCGACATTACTTTGAAAATCATGGTAATGTTGCAGAATGTGTGCGAAAATTGCGTACGGATTTTGGAAGAAAAGAAGCACCGTCAGCTCCGTATGTTCGTTATCTTGTAGAAAAAGTGAAAGAAACTGACATCCTCATCGATAAACCAAAGCGTGAAAAGCCAAAAACAGTGCGTACACCCGAGAATATTGCTGCTGTGGCAGAAAGTGTGCGTGAAGTGCCATCAACATCAATTCAACGTCGTTCTCAACAATTGAACATTTCGGAAACATCATTGAGACGAATTTTGCATAAAGACCTTGGTATGACGCCATACAAAGTCCAATTGGTTCAGGAGTTGAAGCCAACTGACCAGCCAATGCGTTTTCGCTTCGGTAAGTGGGCCTGCAATCGACTTACAGAAGATGCCAAAAAAATCATCTTTTCAGATGAAGCTCATTTTGATCTTGGCGGGTATGTAAACAAGAAAAATTGTCGCATTTGGGGCACAGAACACCCGCACGCATACATTGAAAAGCCGCTGCACCCAAAACGAGTCACTGTTTGGTGCGGATTTTGGTCCAGAGGCATAATTGGGCCATTTTTCTTCGAAAATGAGCAAGGAGTGGCCGTTACAGTCAATGGCGATCGTTATCGGGCCATGTTGATTGAAGAGGATTTGAAGAATTGAAGAGGAGGATATTGGCAACATTTGGTTTCAACAGGACGGCGCTACGTGCCACACAGCCGAAGCTACACTCGATGTTTTGCGCCCTGTTTTTGAAGATAGCATTATCAGCTGCAGAGCTGATGTCGTTTATTTGTGGGGTGCCCTCAAAGATAAGTGTTACGCCGACAAGCCAGAGACAATTGACGCTTTAAAGGACAATATTCGTGAAGCCATTGGTGAAATACAGCTACACCAATCGATAATGTGCTTAAAAATTGGACCGAGGCAGCCATTTGAATGAAAATATTTTCCATTATTAACCGAAAGGATTGTACTTTCAAATAAAAAAATAAATTTGAGAAAATATCCGTTGGTTTTTTTTAAATGGAATTTAAAAAAAAAAGTTATTTGGCGGACCCTGTATTTCTAGTATAGGTTATAGCGGCAAGTACCCTTTTTTATATTATTCGTTGTATTATCTACGTATATATCAAGTCTCTATATATTATAGTCTTTTCACAGTAAATGTTTTGAATTGAGTCCTTTTTTTCAAACGTGAAAGGTCACCTAAAAGGGCCTACACATTATGGAACCTGTCCGTCAAACGGCGGCCATGTTCGATCCAATTTGATAGTTAAAAAGCTAATTTGACGGTTTGTCGAACCTGGTGGCCTGTTGGCAAAAATTTTTGATTTTCTCCTTCAAACCAGGGTTGTGAAACAAAATGATGGCGAAAAACAACAAAAATTCTGCGCTTGTTTGACGAAAATGTTGCTTTAATTTTAACGCTACCTCTTTCGAACAAGTTAGACCCGCCATTTTGTTTGAAGAACAAGTTCGCTAATGTGTAAGGCTGCAAACAGAGTAAACGTCGATTCAGGCAGACAGGCGCAGGTAAACTGTGTGAACAAGCGAGACAAAAGTCAGTTTGGCTTTTTTATTTCTATCTCGTTTCTTTGCAGTGGCCTGCCTGTCTGAATCGGCGTTCACTCTGTTTGCAGCCTAAGCTGCTTTAATGCAACTGCGCTAGAGCAGTGTCGACCACGTACTACCCTCGCGAGGGTCGGTAAATCACACGTACTCTGCCGATTATTGCGAGCAAGGTCGGTCAGTGTGTGTTTGACAATCTTACATCTGAAATAGCAAACAGTCTTATAGCGCGTTTTGGCTCACATCACTTCAAAAAATGAAAATGGGAGCATGAATAACAAGCCTTGTTTGTGTTTGTTTGCTCATGTTTGGTCGACACTGCGCTAGAGCTAAAAAAAATTGCATTGCATTTTTGTTTTGCAGATGACACGCTATAAGCAAGCCGAGTTTCCCGAGGATGACAGCAGCTCGTTAGGTGGCATACAGCTTAATGAGGCGGGCGGCAGTACCAGCATGCAAATACGCTATCATACGGCTCGGGTATACATATTTTTTTACTTAAGATATCGTTAGTTTTTGACTACTTCTCATCAATACAGGCCACCTCTTCCTGGCGTTCGCGCAAGAAACTAGAAAAGTGGCTCTTGTTGGCAACCACACTGATGGCACTCATAATTGTCGTGCTCTTGATCGTGTTATTCACTAGGGACGGAGAAGGAACGACGCGTATTTTGCATGTTCAGCCACACACCAAAGGTAAGACGCACATCAGAAGCAGAGTATGTAGTAATTTAATAATAGGCCACAAGAAATTGCAGTTGAATCCTTAAATTTTTCACTACATGCTCTACAATCTGCTGAGAACTTTTGCAAAACCAACTTTATATCTATACTATTATGTAAAAACTCACTTATGTTCGGGACCGCAAAGCTTGAGAGCAGTGATGTGCGGCGTAGAGAACATGATGTCGACAATGTCGTGTAGACAATTCGTGTAGATAATTAATGTAAGAGGCTGCATTTTTATTGTAATATTTAATTAAATTGAGTCCAAGTTCGAAGTATTCCTTATTTTTACGCCTTCTGGGCATGGCTTTTGTTTGTTAAATTGTAAAATTTGTTACTTTGAGTTAATTAAACGACTTTACAAAAGGTTTTAAGAATCAGCATAATCTAAATGGAACTTGCATTTTCGCAGTGTTGCATTTCGTTGACATTGTTTACACAATTCTCGACATTGTCTACATTGTCGACACATTCTGCATTGTCGACACCAAAATGTCGACAATTAAAGACGACGCGTCGAGGAACATCACTGCTTGAGAGTGCCAGTCGCTACAACGAGTATAAATTATACAAAGAGAATTCTTCATCCAGCCTTTCAACTTGGTTCCAAACTATCAGCCATCCACCGACAGAAAAACCAAAACAATGACAACCAACGAGTTTATGTACTCGTTTGTCTGAGTTATTGACGCTCAGCAAGAAGAAGTAAACATGAAAATAAATACAGCAAGTAACGAAAGAAGAAGAAAAGAATATTATAAGTATATGAATGAAAACCAAACTTCTATTTGCCACAAATTTTACAGCTTCTTTTTTTGTGTTATTTTTTGGGATCCTATTGGGTTTGCCGAATTTATGTTGTTTCTAGCTGGACATTGTTGTTGTGATTTTATTCTAGCTATATTTTGGTTTCAGCAGAGACTATAAATACTTTTAGACATTGCATGTGAAAGCTCCGGTACGGAATGAAAAATTTGCACGTACAAGAGCAGAGACCCGACGAGTAAATAACCTAGCGAGTAATCGCTTGCATGGATCAACGAGTATATATCTATAAGAGATTTCACTCGTCGCTCGTTATTTTTTACTCGCCGATATTAGCCATCCATCGACAGGATAGGGTATTTTGATGTGACATTTATTTTATACCCCTTCAAAAGTGCGAGTTTGTTTACATTTTGTTATCTATATTTTGATCATTTTGGCTGCGTGCACAAGGGAGCAAAAAGATCAGTATTTTTTAATGTGCTTGCCTGTTTCTTCTTATTTGAATATCTGAAGAAATATTGCAAATTTTATGAATGAAAATAAAATTTTACAGCTTCTTATTTGCATGTGCATGGTTGCCGAGCTTATTTTGTTTCCAGCTGGACATTTTTGTTGTGATTTTGTTGTAGCTATATTTCGGTTGCTGCTGCAGACAAGGATTTTTAGATATTTCATTAGCTGAATAGAAAGACAGAATTCTGATTCGGCTAATGTAATAATTATTGGATAATACAAAAATGTAGCAATAAATAGAATTGCTCTAGCAGTATTTAATAAATTTAAAATAAAACAAAGAAATATTGTAGATTTAATTAATGAGAATAAAAGTTATATTTGATACAAATTTTACAGGTTATTATATATATGTAAGTGTGTTTTTTCCTTTCATCTTCTTTAGTTTGTTTCTAGCTGGACATTTTCCTTGTAGCAATATTTTGCTTGCTACTTTGGATACTCAACCATAATTTTTAGATACTTCATTAGATCAATAAAAAGAGGAAATTCTGATGATTCGGCTAATGAAATAATTATTAGACAGGACTTGAAAAAATTTTTTTTAACAAAAATACTTTTAAAAAATAAAATTAACTTGAATTAACAAAATACAAAATACTATTTTTTTAGAATTATTAAAAACAATATTGTAATTAAAATATGCCATCATTAACTTTTCATGTTCACAAAATACTTGAATTAACCAAATTTCTTCAAAATCAAAGAAGAATTTATTGTATAAAGATATTCTCCGACAGACGTTGTCCTGCCACCGCCTTACTGCCATATATGAATTTTCATGCTAATCGGAAAAAAACATTTTGTTTTCACAATTTTCAGTATAGTTGCCGAACGTATAAGCTATATTACAAAATTATAGTCTAATACAACCAAAACCGTCCAAAATATGACATTTTTGTTGATTTGTAGGCGGTAAAAGAGGGTGTGGCAAAATATTTTTTCCTTAAACCATCTAGAACTCAAAACAAATCGAGTGCCAAAATTTGAGCTTAATTTACTTTATACCTATCGTTTTAATATTTTAACTGTATTAAAATGTAGAACTAATTTTAATAAAAAAATTTACGAATTTCGTAATTATTTAAATAAAGAATATCTACATTAAAATAAATTGCATAATATGTCTTTGATGGCAATTGTATTTCAACTTAAATAATTATAAAAGGTTCGTGATGAAGAACTGTGGTAAGTATACTTATTAAAATGTATTTTTTTTAATACAAAATTCTTTTATTTTCTTATAATAAAAGCCATCTTTTTACTATGGCAGAAAACGTTTTGCAGTTTTTTTAATTAATAAATGAAAAAACATTTAATTTTAATGTAGATGTATTTAATTTCTGTAGTTAAAAAATATGTAGTAAAAGTAAATAATTGAAAATAGTAAAAATAATTACATTTTTATTTGGACGGTGAGTTACTAATTTACATTTGTTTTAAATACATATTTATTTATTTTTACTACAGGATTATTTTGGGTGTATTTTGGATACACAAGCATAATTATTAGATACTTCATTAGCCGAATAGATAGACTAATAGTTTAGGTCGGGTACACGTATCTTTGGAAGATTCATACCTCCGGGCGAATCCAAAAAAAAAAAAAGTAGACACCTAAAAGAATGTTGTATTGCTGGCACTTGAATGGTGATTACGGCACTTGAAGTCATTTGAAGAAAACAACATTTAAATATATTATTGTTCTGCGAGTTGTCATTCTGGCAGGTAGTAGATTTAAATATTATTTTTAAAAAATAAAAAAATGGTGAACTTCGAAGCAGACATTTACAAATAGCAGGTTTTTTTTCATCGGGGTAAAAAACACGAAAAAAGATTAAAAATTAACAATTCTACTATCTGCTAGAGCCATTGTCTGTAGAATTATGAATTGAAAATTCAGCCCAATCAGCTTAATAGATTTTTTAAACACCCTGGTCGAAAAAATAAAAAACTTTGTTTCGAGAAAATCACTTTTCTATAGACAACGATTTTAAATATTTGGTAAAATATTACTTTTGAAAATAATTTTCTAAAAATATAATTAATATAATTGTATAAAAGTATATATTGAAACTAGGCTATTTTTTTGGATAAACATTAGGGCGGAGTAGGGATGTTCAACTTTTTTAGTTTTGTCGATCCCGGGATTTTCGAGATCTGAAATTATTCGAATTTTGGCTTTTTTTGTGTTTTGTACGAAATAGCTTAAGATTATGAAAAAAGCTAAATTTTAAATTTTGCATTTTTTGATTTTGGGGTATTTTTCGAAAAAACTGCATAGATTTTGATTTTATATCAAATCAAATAGTTTTAGCCTATGACGTAAAAAACCTTTATGAATAAGGGCCACATTAATGTACATTTACACAAACAACAGAACATACGTATATTGTATTTATTATAGTATATACAATCCCTGGATTGTAGTTGCAGATCTCGAAAATCCCGGGATCGACAAAACAAAAAAAGTTGACATCTCTACTCTGCTCTAATGTTTATATAGATATGTTTATATAAATAAATTCTTCTTTGATTTTTAAGAAATTTGGTGTTTGTATTTTGTTAATTCAAGTTAATTTTATTTATTATATAATAACCTGTAAAATTTGAATCAAATATAACTTTTATTCTCATTAATTAAATATACAATATTTCTTTGTTTTATTTTAAATTTTTTAAATACTGCTAGACCAATTCTATTTTATTGCTACATTTTTTTATTATCCAATAATTATTTCATTAGCCGAATCAGAATTCTGTCTTTCTATTCAGCTAATGAAATATCTAAAAATCCTTGTCTGCAGCAGCAACCGAAATATAGCTACAACAAAATCACAACAAAAATGTCCAGCTGGAAACAAAATAAGCTCGGCAACCATGCACATGCAAATAAGAAGCTGTAAAATTTTATTTTCATTCATAAAATTTGCAATATTTCTTCAGATATTCAAATAAGAAGAAACATGCAAGCACATTAAAAAATACTGATCTTTTTGCTCCCTTGTGCACGCAGCCAAAATGATCAAAATATAGATAACAAAATGTAAACAAACTCGCACTTTTGAAGGGGTATAAAATAAATGTCCCATCAAAATACCCTATCCTGTCGATGGATGGCTAATATCGGCGAGTAAAAAATAACGAGCGACGAGTGAAATCTCTTATAGATATATACTCGTTGATCCATGCAAGCGATTACTCGCTAGGTTATTTACTCGTCGGGTCTCTGCTCTTGTACGTGCAAATTTTTCATTCCGTACCGGAGCTTTCACATGCAATGTCTATAAGTATTTATAGTCTCTGCTTCTTCTAAATTTTTCCCCATCCATTATATCAAGAATTTTCTTTTCTTTAAATATTTCAATCAACAGCAAAGTTTCTGCAGCACTCCAAAAACTCTTCCACTCGCCATTTTTGCTTGTGATAAATGAACTTATTCGCTTTGACAGATAGAATCAGCTAATTCTAACAAGTTTCGTGGAGTTTTGTTGATTTAACGAAGTTCAACTCAACTCGCGTTTCCATGGGGATTAACTAGGGATTAACTAGTAATCCCGACACAACTCGCCATGAAAACGTAGTACATGTTAGACTCCACCCACTAGGTGGCGCTGGGTCGCTTTTTTAAATTCAATTTTATAGACCAATTTGGCTCAAATTCACCTCATATAGTGTTTAAATAAAAAATCTTTGACAAAATTTGAACCCGATAGGTGTCGCTGGGGTTCAGATATCTTCAACCCTCACGGCTGAACCACTGAAGCTATCCACTTTATTTTCACACCATATGTTTGTGTGGTGTTGCGGGATAATCAGAGGTGAAAATATAAAAAATTTGTTTCCTCTTAGCATGAAAATTCTTACATACATTTCTAAAACGTATGAGATATTACACTGAAGAGTAAAGATTAAATATTATTTTTATTTCCATGTTTACATATCTACTAGTCAAAGAAGTTCCTTGCTTGAACGAACACTGCATTTATGCTGCTAGTGAGATTCTCAAGTCAATAGACAAAAATATAAATCCTTGTGATGACTTTTATGGCTATGCCTGCAATCAATGGATAAAAAATAATCCTATCCCGGAGGGCAAGTCCACATGGGGCACTTTTGGCAAGTTGGAGCAGATGAATCAGCTGATCATCAAGAATATTTTAGAAAAGTCTGTTAAGTTTTTCACCTCAGAAGCCGAGAAGAAGGCTAAGATTTACTATGAGTCCTGTTTAGATAAGGATGAGCATATGGAGCGCCTGGGTGCTAAGCCGATGGTAGATCTTCTATTGCAGCTGGGTGGTTGGAATGTAACGCACAGTGGATTTAATATAGAAAATTGGAACTTTGGAAATACGCTTAAAATATTACATAATAGGTATTTTTGTTTCCAACATTGATTTCATAAAAAAAAATCATTATCTCCTTTGGGTTTTTAGGTACAATTTTAATTGTCTATTTGGCTGGGCCATTGGTGAGGATGAAAAAAACTCTTCTCGGCACGTTATTCAAATTGATCAGGGTGGTCTTACATTGCCCACACCTGACTATTACAACAATAAAACCACCGTGCATCGCAAGGTACTCGATGCCTACATCGATTACATGACCAAAACATGTGTTCTTCTTGGCGCCAATGAGACTGATGCACGCATTCAAATGCAGAATGTCATAGCTTTCGAATCACAATTGGCAAACATATCAACACCGCTGGAGGAGCGTCGTAACGAAGAGGCAATGTATCACCCAATGAAGCTGTGGGAACTTGAGCGCATGGCACCATTTCTTAACTGGACGCAACACTTTGACGATGCAATGCAACAAGTCAATCGTCGCATCACGCCAAAAGAAGTCGTGGTCGTCTATGCCCCCGATTTCCTGAAGAATCTTTCTAAGATAATTTTGGACTTAGTGCGCACCGAAGAGGGTCGCATGTAAGTAGTGTGGTAATTAGTACTTCTTTGTAAAAATATCTTTAGCTAGCGCATTTTTTTTGCTTTCTTTTCTAGAACACTTAACAACTACTTAATTTGGCAAGCGGTGAGAACACTGACTTCCTGCTTGTCAAAGCCTTTTCGTGATGCTTATAAAGGCGTGCGGAAGGCACTAATGGGATCTGATGGTGGCGAGGAAATCTGGCGTTACTGTGTTGCTGATACCAACAATGTTATTGGCTTCGCAGTAGGTGCCATCTTTGTGCGACAAGCTTTTCACGGTGAATCGAAACCCAAGGCGCAACAGATGATCAACGAGGTACGTGATGCTTTCAAACTTAATCTGCGCAACCTTACGTGGATGGATCGACGAACGCGCCGGCTAGCCGAAGAGAAAGCTGACGCCATCTCGGATATGATTGGCTTCCCGGATTATATACTGGATGACACAGCTTTAGATCGTAAATACGCAGCTCTAAATATTACTCCAAACGCCTATTTTGAAAACAATCTCCAAGTGTCGATTTATAATTTGCGCAGCAACCTCGAGAAACTCGATCAGCCTGTAAATAAGACACGCTGGGGTATGACACCACAAATGGTCAATGCCTACTACACACCCACCAAAAATCAAATAGTTTTTCCCGCTGGCATATTACAAACGCCTTTTTACGACATTAACAATCCGAAGAGCCTCAATTTTGGTGCCATGGGTGTGGTCATGGGCCATGAACTGACACACGCTTTCGATGACCAAGGTCGTGAATACGACAAAAATGGCAACATAAATGGTTGGTGGGAAAATAAAAGCATCGAACGTTTCAACGAAAAGACAGACTGCATTGCCAAGCAATATGCCGCCTATAAAGTTAACGGAAGGACGCTAAATGGAAAGCAAACTTTAGGTATGTGTAGGACTTCACAGCAGTAAGACTATCAATTTGTCAGCAAATTCTTTCTACTTACAGGAGAAAACATTGCAGACAATGGTGGCCTTAAGGCGGCGTATCATGCTTTTCTACAATCTAAACCCAACAACGAAGTAGATCTCTTGAAATTGCCGGGGCTAAATCTGACGCATCGCCAATTGTTCTTTGTCTCTTTCGCACAGGTATGTTTTTTGTGACACATAATTTTTATATATGTATATATGGAATGTGTATGGTCTATTATTATTGCTCAAACTATTTTTTTGTGATTAACATAAAATCCAAAGCATAAAAGGGATTTCACATAAATTTTATTTGAAAAGTTTTTTCCTCAAATTATAACCATGGTTAAGGTATGTGTAATTCTGCCAAAAGCGTCCATTTACATGTCCTCACAGTCTTGAGTGATAAAAAAAACAATTTTTGTTACTTTAAAATACTTCAGCTTTCTTCAAAACTTTTATTCTTAAAGTCTATGTAGTAACAGCTCATTAAAAATGTAATTTTGCTGGTGGAAATGCCCAAAAATGTCATTACTGTAACCTGTCCTCGATCAAAATAATAACAATTTAAAGAGTGTAGATTCCGAAATTTTTATTTTCACATGTTCTAGATGACAAGATCAATATATTACGTATACCGGTGCATTTCCTCCCATTCTAAATAATAATAATAAAAAAATTTGTAACTTATGTTTCATCTACAACTTTTTGTCCCTCGATTTTAACGCTTTTTGAATTTCGAGCCTTTTCTGGCAATAGAACAATAGTTACCCAGTATTTTTAATATATCTATGTGTATGCTGTAATTTTTTAATTTCAAAACAAAATTTGAAGCTAAAATATAATAATAATTTTTGATAAAAATTGTCACTGCTTTTCAGATAGTGACAAATTCATTAAACAATTTTGTTTTTTGAGTTTCAGATTTTGTTTTGAAAACAAAAATTACAACAAACACATAGAAATATTAAAAATACTGGGTTACAATTGTTACTTTGCCAGAATAGGGCTGCTAGTAAGCAAAACTAAGAGACAAGTATTGTTTCAGCGCCTTCTCAGAGTGGCTTTTTACACTACTTATATTCAAGTTTAAAAAATGCACCAGTGGTTTTGACTGCGAAATTAAACTTATTTGTTATTACCCAACTACGGTGAAGCAAAAGGTGCGGTTCATGTGTTTGACCGGTATGTATGTATGACATCTGTTCCACGGTCACTTCTAAACTACTTATCGTAATTTGACAAATGAGATGTCGTTGGAAGCGTTTTGATAATTTTCTGGTTATAAGCTATGTGACGTCACATTTAATTTAATGTAGTGCCCTGTAGAGGACACAAAGTCATGAACTAAAAAAAAATTTTTTTTTACCATAATTGACAAAGTGTATTTGAAATTGTTTTTTCCAAACTATTCAATATTTTTTGTCTACTAAGTAAACAACTTTCACATAATATTTGGGCATTTCCAAACTGGCGTTATGGACGATTTGTACGAAGAAATATTAAAAAAATGAAATTGTCTAATTTTTAAAAAGCGTTTTTTTATATTTGCGTAGTAATTAAGTAGCACTATATTAAGTAAAAGCAATTATAAGAATCAACCCTAACGATTTAAAGATATAAGCAAAAATATGTGCGAGAGTACTATATAATTAAGTAGCACTATATTAAGTAAAAGCAATGATAACAATCAACCCTAACGATTTACAGATATAAGCAAAAATATGTGCTGTTGTTGCGTTACAAAAAAAGAAAATGATTTTTGATTTGGTTTACAAAATTTCCAAAACTCTTTGAACTGGGCGAGACTTTTTGTATACAACTTTGCTTAGGAAGGCTTAAAATAACATGAGTTTATTTTCCAAGTGATCAACTTTAAAAATTTTCTGTTTTTTTTTATTAGGCTTTTTTATCTGGTGTTACGTTACATAAATTTAAATTGGGTAATTAAGTAGTTAAGTAATTATGTAATTTACTAATTAAGGCTGTGTGCGAATTGATCTAAATGCGACCTTAAAGTAAATTGTGTCGTTAAAGCAGTGCTTCCTAATTTAGGAAGCATTTAGGTAGCTCGAGAATTACATAAATTATTTAGGAAGCACTGCCTTATCGGCACAATTTAGCTGAGGTCGCATTTAGATCAATTCGCACACAGCCTAAAAAACAAATTTGATATATTGTCCTTTCTTAAGCCAATGCCTTCCATTTTTACTAAAACAAAAAAGTTTACGAAACATTTACCAAACATTTACGAAAAAGAAAAACTACATTTGTGAAACAGTGCAGACGATTTGATCATCATGGTAAATGAATTTACGCATAAATTGCTTAAATTAATAAGATCAAAATGTTTCTCTTAATTAATATCATCAAATAGCAAGTTTTTAATAAGTTTTAATTTTTTTGTTTTTTTGTTTGAAATGCCAATATTTAATACTAGTTCAAAGTGTTGTTCTGAAGATATCCCTGGTCGTATGCTACTTTTAATTTTCCCGTAATTTTCAACTAATCTAGTTGGCTTCTTTTTTAAAATATTAATTGATACAATGCAAAGGTAATAGGCAAAAATAAAATTAAAAAACATTCAAAAAAATTTAAAAAAAGCGAAAGAGAAACTAAATAATACAAGGCTCACGCTTATGTAGAGCAAGATAGAATGTACGTATTTACACATATTTGTCCACTTAATTGCTAATGCTCAGCGAACTCAGTAAGCTGTTTGTTGTACACATAGTGCAAAAATTTTGCTATAGATGGCGCTTAACAATGAAATTTAACAAAACCGAATAACTTGACACATATGAAAGCTAGTGTCTTGAAATTAAAATCAAAGCTGTTATCAAAGTCAATTCCCACAAATATTATAAGTGGTATAAGTGAACGGGGCGTGGCACCAACCTTACAACTTCAACGCTTTAAGCACGATATTTTGCGTTCTGGAAAGAACGATAAATTTTATAGAAACTAATCGCCATAAAAAATATGTTCGAGATAGGAAAAGAGAACGTGGCACCACCACCCACCCATTTATTATAAAACCAAAAAAACGAATACTCCGAAACTAACCGTCGGATTAAGTTTAAACTTTCGGAAAATATTTACCTCGGTGTCCGACTATTTTGATAAATACACAACATTAGATGCAAATTTATAAATACTATAATGGTAAGGCGTAATAAAGCGTACCGGGAAATATATTTAAATAATATAAAATTACCTAATGATTTATCAGTTCGAGAGTTCTAGCTATTCAAAATAAAAAGTTTAGATTGGAGTTAAAAACATGTAAAACTGTAAATGTTTGTTACTTTTACAGTAAAAGGACTATCACACATCAGAAATCTTTAGTGGCTACTGGAACACGGACAATTTTGTTCAATTTGTCGCTTAGGGCCATTTTGTTCACAGAGAGATAAATTTATCCCCGAGTTAATTCCATGATTTTTCCAGTTTTTCATTTGTTCACAGTGAGTTAAGCATTTAACTCTTCAAGCTGGGGATAAAAATGGTGGCGAGATAGCTTAACCCCAGAAATACTTAACTCGTGAAAATTGGTGAGTTAAGATTTTTAATTCGCTCTCATCACTCTCATTTTAATATTTTTTCATTTACTTGGTGTCGAAATATGTAAACAGACACAGCTGTTTTAATTTTTAATTAAATTCTGAAAAAAGAGGTTTGACAAAAAGTTTTTGAAAAATAAAAGAAAAAAGTTTATCAAAATGGATCTTTTGGAACACTTTTGGGAGAACTGGAGCGATAATGATGACGAAGTGGAAGTGACTTTGCGGGCCGAACGCAGGCAATATAAAATGCAGGAACGCATTGGATTGGACAAGTGGGACGAGAATGACTTCGTCTATCGTTTTCGATTGACGAAGGCCGCGGTCGTACTGGTGCTGCAATTAATTGAACCATCTCTGCGACATACACGGGAAAGGTAAAATACTATAAAATAAGATGTTTCAGTGCTGATTAATTTTTGCTCTGCAGATCGCGCTATATTCGACCGGTGACTCAATTGCTGATAGCATTGCGATTTTACGCGCTTGGGTCAATGCAAGTGTCCATAGCTGACTTCGCCGGTATTTCCGTAACGTCGGTTTGTGTAATTTTGCGCAAGGTGACCATCGCGATTGCACAGCAGCGACCACATTTTGTAAAAATGCCACGCACAAACGACGAAAGGCTTGCAGCAAGCAATAAATTTTATAAATTTGCGAGATTTCCTCGTGTGATTGGCGCAATTGATTGCACACACGTAAAAATTCAGTCGCCGGGTGGAAACGAAGCAGAAAATTTTCGCAACCGAAAGGGATGGTTTTCAATAAACACACAGGCGGTGTGCTCTGCCGACATGAAAATAATCAACGTTGTAGCACGTTGGCCGGGTGCATCGCATGACCAAACCATTCTTAATGCGTCTAGCCTTAAAATGGAACTGGATGAAGGTGTTTTTGATGACTTCATCATTGTTGGCGATAGTGGATACAAAAATACTAAATATTTGGCCACACCTCACTTGAATCCAGCTACTCCTGCAGAACACTTATATAACGAAAGTCAAATAAGGACGCGCAATGTCATCGAACGTACTTTTGGTGTATGGAAGCGTCGTTTTCCGGTGCTTGCAATGGGTATGCGTGTGCGTATTGAGACCATACAGGGCATAATATGCGCTTGTGCAGTGCTACATAACATCGCCATCGATGAAAAAGTGCCGGTAGTGCCAACGAACATTGATGGATTCGAAGAGATGTTGACAGCTTCTGATATGCCAGAGATTATTGGAAATGAGGAAAATACGTCACGCAATGTTCGTGAGGCAGTGCTGATGCCTTACTTTAGGCAACTGTTGGCGACAGGATATTCAAATGAATGAATATAATTCTTTATTAAAAAACATTTTTTTCAAAATAAATCTTGAAGTAATTAACTCTATAAACCATACCTTGTTTTTTGTTACGTAAAACTATTTGGGGTTGTTTTACACTTCACTAACCTTAAAGCGATATTTTGTTCAATGTAAAAACAAATGCTGCAATTATGTTTCCTTTTATTTATGACTAGTTCAATTTTCATTTTTCTTTTTTTTATTTAGTTTTAAATTAAAATAAAATAAATGAAAATAATACAAAATTGAGATCAGTTTTAAAATTCAGTACATAAGAAATTATAAATTATATTATATTTAAACTTTCGGCACTTCATTGCTTTAAATTAAAAATAGTTAATGATAAAATAAATAATAATAGACCATATTAACACTAAACTTCATAATAATTATAATGAAAAGCAAAAAATAATAATTATCTTTTGACTTTAAAAGTTTTAAGAAAAGAAATTATATCTGCATTTTTAATTTTTATATTTTTATATTTTTATATGTTTATATTTTATATGTTTTTATATGTTTTTTATATATTTTATATGTTTATATGT